>OY728132.1:81143066-81743066 GCA_963277665.1 Viscum album | reverse complement strand
AAAATAATTTTTTCATAAAAACACGTCATTTATTTCCAATTTGTTTTTATTTTCATTTATAATTAATTTGAAACCAAATTATAAAATTTATAAAAATGTTTAAACCACAATTTAATAATTTATTTAGTATTATTCATATATTTCATTCCAACTAATATATGATAACTATAATCATATTATAATGATAATATTAACAGTATATTATAGTTCAGAAAAACTCGGTCTTCTGTATAATGAAAGCTATTGAAGGAACAAAAAAATTTATGTAATAAATAACAAAAACTGTGTTTCATATTCCTAAATATAATCTATTTATTTTTTGTAGTGATATATTAACTTGGTTTTGTGTATAAATAAATCTTATCATGGTGTAGCGTGTAATTCAATCCATTAATAATATTTAATATAGTTGGAAAAATTATGTGATAAAAACATGGGGCGTAAGCATACCCTGAAATAAAAACCAATAAATTTCTTCCTAAAATATTTCCAATCCACCTTTAAAAACTTATATTGACCTTAATTAGGTTTTTTATTCTCAAAATATCATCCCTGAAATGTTTAACCCCCTTTCGAAAAAGAGATAATCGAATAAGTTGGGTATAAGTTCCTAAACCTCTCATTGTTGTTCTATTTCATTAATTTCAATTATAATTATCAAAATTTAACATCACAAAAATAAAATTATAACATATATTTAATTATTAGATACTTATTTTATTGTAATTATGGTACAATTATTAACCACTATCCCTTTTTTCCTATGACAAAAACATGAAAATGTGGATTGTGTGTTGTGTGGAGTACTGCCTCTCAGATGAAACATTTCTTATTTTACTTCATTCCCATTCAAGTATGGACTTAATCTTATATTTTTAATGATAAAACATATTACACCTTTTTATCTATTCTATTAAAAAAATTGTTAACCATGCGTACATGTGGACTACTACCACTATAGGATGGTTGATTTGAATTATTAATTTCATCACCTCCATACCTAGATGGTCATGTGAATTATTTTATATGATGAATACAATGTTTATGATATCATTATTGTTATAAATTAAATCTTTAGAAAAAACAATACTATGTGGAAAATAATTTATTCAAATTATATAACATTTTTATATACATTAATTCCCCAAATAAAAACATTATAATAATTATATAATAAAATATTTATCAATAAGATATATTATTACGCTACTGGTATAATTAATTTACAACCATATCAGTTCATAATCATTGAGAATCATGATATATTCATTTTTTTCTGGTTTAACCACCAAAATTAAAAATTCTATGTAATTATTTAATTATTGATTATGAAAACATAAATTTTTGATATAATATTTGATAAATGTTAAAGGATTAATTTTCATTCTATAAAGGATTCTCCAATATTTATTTGATTAATTATGAAAAAACCCTTCAAATGTTAAACATTACTGAAAATGTTTTTTCCATTTTTTCTTATAATGTAAAATTAATCTTCCTAATTCATTATTATCCATCCATTAATGTAAATTAAATTAACATGGAATTATAAACTTCGGAAAAAGGGTGAATATCAACACCTCTCTTATGATGCTACTACAAACGGTCAAAACTATCGACAACCGGTGTGGTAAAATGAGAAAAAATATCTTATATTAATATAGATAATGATTATAAATGGAAATTAAAATTATTTATTATTATGATTTTGGTTATAAAATTAGTTATTTTTTAACTTGTGTCTATTATATATGGGCTTAGAGTGAATCTGATAAGCATGGAAGCATGATAAGAGTTTCCCTCACAATTTCACTTCATTGCGACGTGTTTTAATTTTATTAAACAATATCTTATTTATAAAGTATATTTACTATGCAAAAATTTAAATTGGTATGATACATGATTTAATTCATGTGTTTATATAACCACATTACTTTCAATATTCTAATAAATTTTGATTCAAAAACTAAAAATTTTGTAATGGTTTATTTGTCAAAAATTTGAATCCCTTGAGAAATGTCTAAGCTATAAAAAATTATTCCTTTTCAAAGGTGTAAATACATAACTATTTTAATTTTTTTTATAGTTATCCTATTATATTAAATTATATTAAATTATCAATTTAAATTTATTCCTCTCATAGTGTTTTGATTCAAAATTTGTAAATACTCCAAGGGGTTTTCATGACTCAAATCATTCCTTTGGGTTGTAATAACTACCATTTAACTATAATAATTAAAGATTAGTTTATTATAACCTATAATGATGTTATGTTTTATTTACGCATTATTGTTTTGGGGGAAATCATGTTTCATAAGGACGTATTATTCCACAATGAATCTTTTGTTTCATTAAAATGAATTTTCTTAATAACAGTTCCAATTACTTTTAAAATATTTCTCTTCCATATCAATGTTTTTATTTCCTACCAATGATATCATTTCCATAATTTAATGAATAAGTTTTTATGTCTAATGATCTTTTCATTCCACTTATTTAAATTTATAAAAAATGTTTCATTATCCTTTTAACCATGTGGGTTTTCAAACAATGGCACTATAAAAGAAAAACAATGGTTCTACATCATTTAAAAATAAAAATTTTTAACATAAAAAATTACATTTTTTTATAAACCTTTTGTAAATTGAAGTTTATTTTATTTGAAACTATTTTTAATATAGTTTTCAAAATACTATTCTCTTCCCTATATGAAAATGTATTTATGATAGTAATTTAATTTATAATGTTTCTAACTATGTTTCAATTATTTTATGAAAACATTTTCATTTACGCTCATATTTTTTCTCCAGGGGTTATCATTAATAAAGTGACATTTTTATAATTCGCATTATGATATTATGTTATGATTTTTTTTGTAAAATTAGAATTTTATATCCCCTTTTTATTATGTTCAGGTTATGTGAAGACTCATTCATGTTACAAGGGTCCATTAAGATATGTTTATGATTTATTTTATGTGGAATACATATGTATAGATGATAATAAGTGTGGATATATATTACACTATAATGCATCCGTTTATGTTTATATGTCATGATATTGTCCTATGTGGACAGATTTGTTTTCACAACGGTGTGGGAAAGATGAGTTTTCTCACATTTTTAGGAATTGATATATTTAGTTTATTCACATATACAAGGGAATAATGAGTTTAATCACATAGGTTTTTCTTGGTGTATGGGTTTTCTACATTTATATGATATTTAATAAGTTATGATAATTTTTATGATGATTTTAATTTCCATGAATTTCCATGTTTTCAAGATTATGTATTATTTTAAAATAATTCCACAATTTTATATTATGTTGAGATTTTATACAAGTATTGAGAAGTGTTTAAATGTATTTAATATATTTTATTATTCTTTACTAATATATTAATGATATTATGTTACCGTAATACTTAGAGTTAAGATAGGAACTCTTACATTTGAATAAATTGTTGTTTCGTTTTTTTGGGGAAATGTGAGGAGTCAATATTTCAATGGAATATCCTATAGTATCATCACTATAATATCAAAATTAAAGGGGAAATCCATGTCCATAGAGGGATGGATATACCTTTTAATTTAGTGATCATGTTTAAATTTTCTTACTCATTCTATCTCAATTGATGGCCAATAATCTTCATTAAGGAGCTACAATTCAACATAAGAAACTTAATATGGGTTGAGTTAGTGCATGAATGAAATCTTGTAACTATTTATTAGAATGAATGTAACTAGCCTATTGATATGGGGATCCATGGTGTGAAGGATTTTGAGATATTAAATGATAGTTTTATTTGTAATTTCACATGGAAAATCTCATCATCTAGTGACTCTCCCTTTGAATTTTTATCAATAAAGTTCATAATAAGATTATTTAATGGGTATCCAAATTATCTGGCATTTTTTTCTATCCCTCAGTCATGCACTCTTTTAATATTATAATGTGGAACTAAAACTTCATGGTTAGCAGACACTCTAACCTCAACTTATAGGACACCATCTAGTTTTACATTTTATTCAAAGAAATAGCAAATGTCAAACTAGGGAGGAAAATAATGAAAATATATTTTTTAATGAATAATACTGACATCCTTCATCTTGTTCAATCATAGAAAATGATAGATATCTAGAACAAATGATTCTTGGACTATGATACCCAAATTTATAAGCCTTGAATCAATGGGCAGTTTAATGAAAAAGAATATTACATGTTATAATGTGAGGGATCCTCTATGATACCATCATGGCTTCTCAAATTCAACGCAAAATTTATACATACCTCACAATTTCTAATTCTATGGAGAATATGGGAAAATATGCTACCTACCCAAGATGAAATCAAGAGGACTATAAATCACTTGTTATCATGTTTTCACCTTTGCATGAGGACCAGATAAATCTTATGTCACCTATTTGTGAGCTATGATCTTGCACAAATACTCTACAAATATGAATTCAACATTTCCAGTATGACCTAGAACATGAGAAGATTGATTGGGGAGAAAATCGTTTTCATCAATAATTCTATAAAGGGAAGATAATTTCATCATATCCTACTTGTAATAATATATGAAACCATTGCATACATATAGAATGCATAGAATGCAATGATCTTGGATGATCATGAACCATATTTCCATGCACACATGCATGTAATACATAAGGTGGTACACACATCTTACAAGGTACTAATATGAGTTATGGATAATAATATATGTAATTTGAACATTCTTAGAATGCTTTGAGTCATGCATTGAGTGAAGAATCCCATTTTTCTCAAATATATCAAACAGATTCCCCAATTATTCCATGGATTATGCTCAATGTTTATGGGAAAACCTCTGTAATGCCATGAACTTTGATTTATGGAGGTATATTCAATACTCTCTATGGTTTTTTATAGTGTGTTTCCATCATTATATTAGAATTCGTATCGCATAAGAAGCTGAATTATGGGTATTAATGTTTTCATTTATCTATGTTTTCAAGAAAAATAAGACTAATGTTTGGATTGAATCTGACTCAAAAGTAGCTACAAATGTTATGAAGATGAAAATCTAGAATATCCCTTAGAAACACCTCCCGAATTAGATTGAGTAATTTAGAAATATTCATAAGCTTTATCTATTTGTATCACAAGTTTATAGGGAATCTAATCAAGCGTTATATGCTTTTTCAAAGAGGGATTTCCTTGAGATGATCAGGATGTTCTACTTTAGGACCCATGATTATTGTGCACCATTGGTGGATGCAGATAAGAATGTTGTGTCTTACTCTTATCTTTTTAAAAACCCTTGTAATGACTGAGGTGGTTTTTTACTTTTATTAATAAATTTTAAGGAATGTATTTGAATAGATCTTTGATTTTTGAGTATGTTATTTTAACTTGATTTATAATCATCATGTAAGGTATTTTTATCATTTATTATGATATTTATGCCTTCCCCATTTTGTATCCATGTTCATGATCTATTACATTAGGATATGATTTTCCATTACTTAGTGTTTGAGCTAATCCCATTATTATATATAAAATCCTATGGTTATGAAGATGGGTATTACCTCTGAGATTTCTAGAAGTGGGGTCTAGTGGAGTATTATTATAAATAAATATGATAAAATCCAATAAATAAACTTGTTTGTTGATATAATCATCAAAAATCTAAACCATTAGATACTAGGGTTGCATGACTACCTGTGATATGTATTAATTAAATCACAGGATTAATGTATTAAATAAATTAGTACAATATTAGGTTTCTATAGTTTGTATCATATTATAGTGTATTTATTTTTGGTGACTAGTATAGTTATATTTGGGGTTAGGGTTAGTGAAGCTTTGTTAAAAACCAATAGTTGATATTTTACTCTTTTTCTATTGTTAATTTTCATAATATTTCTTGTTGATCTATTTAGTTGGAAACAAGATCAAGAAAATGAGGATGTTAATGGTATATCTCTGTGAACATATAATTACTATATTTGGGATAAATAGTTTCCATGTATTATTAAGGATAATGAGGTTTATATTTCAATTAAATATATATCATGAATTTATCATTGGTCCCTTAGTTTCTTCAATTAGTAATGAGTTATTAAAATTGAATGGATAAAATTTATTAATGGTAGGGGGAATGTACCGACCTAGGATTTCACAATATATTATCCTAGAAGGAATATTTTTTTAGTATCATGTTTCACACTCAAACCCAAATTAAGTAAGATGAATTGACATCCAAATGTAAAATTATTCCTTATGAAGACCATTTTTTCAAAATTAAAAGGGAGGAATATTCATTACGGTTTTACCATATCCAAGACCACACCAAAATCGATCAACTATATTTTAGATAAATTATACATATTAGATGTCCAAGAAGAATAATATTTCCACAAGATCCATTATAGATGAACTGTCGCCTAAAACTGAAACTAGAAATTACTTGATTCTAAGGTATTATGATAAAACACAATTTTTTTTGGTACTTTTCAATTTTTATATCTAGATTGACATTATATAATTCGTGGATTTATTTTTTGGAGTTTCTATGTTTTTTAAAGAGATTTTATAATGGTTTATTTAATTTTTCAGAAGGCAATTCCCTATATAACAAAAAAAATGTAGCCATTGGGTGGCTATAGTGTAGAGACCACCAAATATGGCATGGGGGCTCAAGGTGGATTTCCCATGACTATACCAATTTTGGCACCCCTACGACACAAAGGATGGGCTATGACGTATGTTCTTTTTGGGAACATAGTGGTGTAGGGGGATAAGACATGGACCCATTTCCTAAAATATAGGATATAAAATATATCCAATAATGTGGATTTCAAATGCATTTGATTGGGTATACTAAGCCATAGACTACAATGATGACACCATGGTCTATGGGGAATGCAAAATAGTTATGAAGAAGGTTTCAACGTGGTGTGGTTTTCTCACCAAACCAATTTTATATTTTTATTATGATTAATTCCTTGAAACCCACATTAGGATTCTATTATTCTAAGGTCTCAAACTACTCATCCTTTGTCGGATTGAGAGGAATTTCCCTTCAATCTAGAATCTAGTTTTTTATGATTCTATTTTTTTTGTAGATATGGAGTAGTTATTATGTTTTTTATCCCTTGTTATACCTATATATACATTTATTATATCTCTCTCATATCTTTAGACATAGTTCTTTATGGATAGATCTATGTATTAAGATGTAAACTATGATGTGATCTTATTGGATATATTGAAGGGAATGTGTCTTGAGCCCATATCTATATGTTTTATGTTTTATTCATCATATATTACTTCCATTAAGAGGTAGGTGGATTCCTTCTTATAAATAATATTCTATAACATAAAAGCTTATTTTAACAGGATTTTTTATATTTTTTACGGAAACATTTTGCAGTTTCTTATAAGAAACTAATTTTATTTGTTTTGGGAAATATGGGAAATTAGATGTCTTTTATAAAACCCCCTTTTGTTTATAATTTTAAAATGGATATTTTAAAATTATGAAATGGTTTTGATTCACACAATAATTTATGAAAGTAATTTCAAAATAAGATATGTTTTATGTAAAATTTATTTGCATATAATTTGGAATGAACCAGTAATTTTGTGTTCAAGAGGACATGTATGATCAGAAGTACCTCCATCAATGTCTGAAATATTATGGTCATGGAGTACTCCAATTTATGGGAACTCCATGCTAGTGTGTATGGAAGTGTGGGTGTGTGGGTGGGTGTATGTGTGTTTTACATAGAAATGGTTATGAATTTTTTTTACTAGTGATAACAATATTTCTCTTGTTTTTCTCACATGGGTCTCTAGTTTAACATAAAATGTTTAGCTATTCTCAAATTTTTTTCATTTAAAATGTTCTAACCAATTATTGTCCTATTTAAGTTTGTTAAGATGTATTTAAGAAATTCCAACTATATTTATACTCACAGTTTTCTTGGAATGATTTGTGCATTCACATATAATGTTTAAGAAGAAAAAATAATGTTAATCTTATGTTACTTCTCTATAGATGAATCATGATAATGTGGGAATCAATGGTGGGGTTGGATCTTAAACATCATTTATGTTGTACATGGGGAGATTCTTGTTTGGTTTCATTGAGTCATGTTGTATATTAGGATTTTCACTCTTTTCCATGATTTTCATTGTTTTATTCATGAATCTTATTGTGGTTTTAAATTTTCATGTGTATAATGTATGGTTGTTGTATTTAAAAAGAAAAATCATCCCCCAATTATTTTCTAATCCCATTGAATTTATTACTAGCATGTGGTATTAGGGGGATTCCACCTAAGGCTAGTAAAACCTCAACTTATTTCCTTGGAAATGGGTTAGGGGTAGGATATTACAATTAGTATCAATATTAGTCAGTGCATATGTAACTTTGGATAGTAGCAATGAGATATGATTATTAGAACATGAAATTTATAGATTAGAAAGATATAGCTACTATTTTTATACTAAAATTCATGTTACAATTTGTCACGACCCGCCTTCACCAAGAAGAGGGAAGGGACCGCAGATTGCCAGACCCTTCCTTTTTCAAGTTGAAAGAGAGATAATGACCCCCGAGACTCGCCTTCAATAGGTCCCGGAGTGGAGAATGACACCAAGGGTATAAAATCACACACTAAATGGAAGGCATTACCCTTTTCTTTTAATAGGATTGGGAGATAAGATAGAAAATCCCACAAAACCAAAAATAAAAGTGCAAGTACGGCTGAAAGTAAACCATTCCCACATGCATGTTCAAAGGCAAAAGATACAAGCCACAAAACTCCAAAAGTAAAAAGATACCAAGAAAAGGAAATCAACAACAGCAACTGACCCAAAGGCCCAAGCTAGTATGGTCCCGCACGATCCCGCAAGTCCTCCTGGAAACCTGAAAGCAGTTTTATATACATAGGGTGGGAATACAAATATACTCAGTAGGGAAATCCAAAGACTCTCATGTACAAGTGAGGAGACATTCTAATGTCCCGTGGAAAAAGAGATAACCAAACACCCAACAAGGAAATGTTATCCACCCAAACCTCACCAAGGCACACTCCCAAAATAATGCAAGGCAATTAATGTAAAGTAAAGTAATTGCACATCGATATTTGGGTACCCCGCACCACTTTCCCACTGGTTATTAAAGACATCCTACGCATCGAACCAATCCCACCATTATCACTCTTGTTCCACTGCCAAACCCCACCCGCACACACCTGATCCACAGCCTCACCGTAGTCCCACTGCCGAACCCTACCCGCACACACCTGGGCCAAAACAACTATCCTGCCCATATACACCTGGGCCACAACCACCACGTGTGACCATACCCACAAACACCTGGGTCAGAACAACTACTACCACGCCTGAAGACACCTGGGCCGCACCCCGAAGACACTTGGGAAACAACCTGCCCGCAAACTCCTGCGCCAACCACCACAACTACCCTGCCCGATGATTCTTGGGATAATAATGGACTTCAAGCCATCACAACCTTCCCTAGAAGTCTTGGGATATTCAGGAAAGAGAGCAGAAAAGGATCTAATAACCAGCCACTCATAGAAGTGTTGGGAAAAACACACTCCCCCATGAAATGTGGGTGTTCGGCACTAAAGTGCTCAACATGGGTGGGGCGCGAATAAGAAACATAAAAGCTACAGATATATGTATAGGTAATAAACTCTCATCCCATCCCAGGGGTTCCAAAACCTCAGCACAACACCTTTGTTACTGCTCATTCACAAAAGAAGCCACGACACTCACGGCCAAAACACAACTCATCCAAGAACCAATTCCACATTTATATCATTCTTGTTCTCATGTTAAAGTAAATTCATTTAAGTAATGTCTACACTACTGGGAAACTAATAGGCGCAACCAGAACTGGAAAAGAGGAACAACCAAACAAAAATTTAAGCATTCACACCCGGTCCTCTTGTAAGGTCACAACAACAAAGGGATACGTCTGATCCCTCAAAGTATTGGAACCAAACCAAGTCTCGAGATACAGTCTGCACTTACAGCAACCAAAAGGGACTAGTGAGATCCCTTGATGTAATGGAACAAGGAAAACCCCGAGACACAACCCCACGTCCCTAAACTGGGAGCCAACGATTTATCAACAATAGAGGATTCCACCCCAATTCGGGATATAAACGGAGCAACCACACAGCCTCAGATTCCCAACCAGTGAAAGTATAACAACAGGGGGATCCCATCCCTACCCATATCACCCCATCCATATAAGCCCCCATCCATGAAAACCATAAAGTCACCTGTAATCAGCCCGTGAAAGAAACAACCAAACCACTACCACCAACACAAGGCATGCCCATGCAGTTATTTTCAGATTTAAAAGATTTAACATACTCCATGGTTTCAATTCCACTGTGCTTTAACTGGGGTTATCACAGAAAAGGGTTGATCTTGGTGCTTTCAATTTATTTAACCGAGTATACGTAATTAACCAATTCCAAATTGAAGTTGTTTAAACATCCAGGAGCACTGAGGTTCATTAGTGCGTAGAGAAAGACCACCAATGGCCATGATTTTCAGTGATCATAGGTCCATACAATTCAAACCACATATCAACATAAAAGAGTACAGCAGAACATCGATCACTCTCCCCTTTCATTCTTTAAAGGTTCGTTCATTATCTTTATTAGGCTCGGTTTCATCAATTTCCACAGAGACAAAAGCATGCCCGCACCGCATGATACACAGAAAGGAGAGACGAAGGAGAAAATCCCTAATTGATTGATCAAAGATCGATGTTATTCTCCATGATCCAAGAACAAGGGACGCGCGACATGTAGGGGAGGGACATCGAAAGCTCTAAACGTACTAAGAAGAAAAGAAGCCATCCAAGAGGGAAATGAAGGAAGAAGAAATTCCCGTGCGATATATAGATAAGATCCCGTTGGTAAGTGACATAAGAATTTAGTGGCTTTAAATCCAGATCATGTTTCCCCACGCGGTAGGGTGGTTACACATGATTGAATTAATTGTTATTTAATAAGAAGGTTTCTTGGGATTTTTAGATATTAATTATGGGTTAAAATGGCCTTGAAATGCCGTAGAAAGTAAAAAAGGCCTAAATGAGGCGTTACGAGAAAAATTGTAGAAGGAAAACCCGAAAAGGCTGGGTAACACCGATCGGTCGCACCGAGTGGTTGGTCACGTCGATCGGTCACGCCGATCGGTCGCGCCGATCGGTCGCACAGATGGGTCGCGCCGATCGGTCGCACCGATCGGTCACGCCGATCGGTCGCACAGATGGGTCGCGCCGATGGGTCGCGCCGATCGGTCGCGCCGATGGGTCGCGCCGATGGGTCGCGCCGATCGGTCGCACCGATCGGTCGCACAGATAGGTCTTGTCGATCGGTCGCACTGATAGGTCGCGCCGATCGGTTGCACCGATCGGTCATGCAGATCGGTCGCACAGAATGAGGTTCGACCCCTTAGGATACTAGAATTTGGAAAAGTTATGGATCATGAGGGTCTAAGCCATTACATCAGATACCTCTCAAAATATTCTCGCCCTCTAGAATCCATAATGAGACCCGATGGAAAGAGGGGGTCCGAACAACCACCCTGGAAGATCCTCTCAGGAGTGAACCTCTATGACACAAGAACACCTTATCTCTTGAACAATAACGGACGTCCTACTGCTCTTTTCCCCATTCAACCACGCAAAACAAAAGACTAAATCGTCCGGCCATGTGGGAGAGGGGTTTCCCTTCCACCGTGTTAAGATACTATCCGCTTTGGGTGACACTGACTCACCCGCACGGGTTTAGCCGCATCCACTTTAATATTTCCTAACTAGGAATTAGGTCCCCCCTCCCCATCCTTTAGGACACTTCACACACATTGACAAAAAAGGAAACTGCACATCCCATAGTCAACAAGGTAAAGCATTACATAGCAAACAAGTACTGACAAAACAGGATAAAACTCAAAACAAATCTGGGTACTAGGCACACATCTGCGCTTCCCTCTCCCAGGTACTCTCTTCAATCCCACTATGCCTCCATAACATGTGAAACAACTGGATGGTTTGTCCATAAAGAACCTTCTCCTCACGACCCTCAATCATCACTGGTCGTTCCACGAAGGTTTCATCATCTTCAATATCTAGCTCTCCCCAGTCGAGGACATGCGAATCATCATGCAGATACCGACGAAGCTGGGATACATGGAAGACATCGTGCACCCTTTGTATCTGTGGTGGCAACGCCAGCTGATAAGCCACCTCGCCGACCCGGTGCAACACCTCGAAGGGTCCGACGAACCTGGGAGAAAGCTTACGTCCCCTACCGAACCTCCGTTTTCTACGCTGAGGGGAGACCTTCAAGAACATGTGGTCCCCAACCTCGAATTCCAAGGGTCTCCTCCTATCATCAGCATATGACTTCTGCCGATCCTGATCTACCTTCATCCTTTCTCGTAAAAGCTGAACCTTCTCTGTCGTGCTCTGCAGCACCTCCGGGCCAAGAACACCTGCTTCCTCAACCTCAGTCCAACACACGGGTGAGCGAAACGGTCTTCCATATAGGGCATCGAATTGAGCCATGCCAATGGTAGAGTGATGGCTATTATTGTAGACGAACTCTACCAGAGGAAAGTGTCGTACCCATGATCCCACAAAGTCTAGGATGCATGCTCGTAGCATGTATTCCAAGGTCTGGATGGTGCGCTCTATCTATCCATCTATCTGGGGATGAAAAACAGTGCGAAGATGTAGCTGGGTGCCAAAAGCATGCTACAATACTCTCCAGACACGTGAGGTAAACCATGCATCCCTATCCAAGACTATGGATCTCGTAAATCCATGAAACCGCACCACCTCATCCACGTACCTTCGTGTTAAGGCATCTACTGTACCTGACTCCTTGATTTCCAAAAAGTGATCCGATTTCATCAACTGGTCCACTACTACCGAGATGGTGTCACATCCTCCTTGAACCTTGGGTATCCCCATGAAGAAATCCATTGATATGTCATCCCACTTCCATTCGGGGACATCTAAAGGTTGAAACAAACCACCTGGAACACAGTGTTCAGCCTTCACCTGCTGACACACTAGGCACCTAGCCACAAACTCTTCCACCGCCCGCTTTGCCCCGGGCCACCAAAACTGTCTCCTCAGACCCTGGTACATCTTGGAAACTCCTGGGTGTACCGCTAGGGGAGATTTGTGGAAGTCACTAAGAACCTTTCCACACATCGCCTCTGGAACAAACATCTTCCCCCAGAAGAGCATCCGATTATAACCATCCTCTATCCACCCTTCCGGAGCATCGCCCTGGTCAACTCGGTCATGCATCACTTCACTCTCTGGGTCTCCCCACTGAGACTCCTCCACCTGACGTAACAGAGAATGTTGTACTCTCATCTGATACAGGCAACCCTTACCACCATCCATCCTCACATCCAGGTGTAGGGAAACCAACTCCTCCATTGCCCTCCAGGCATCCGCTGACTCTCGGACCACATCCCTCTGTGACTTCCTGCTCAAGGCATCAGCCACCACATTTCCTTTCCCTGAGGTATAAAAAATCTCAAAATCGTAATCCGAAAGAAACTCCATCCACCTTCGCTGCCATAAGTTCAGGTCCTACTGGGAGAAGACATACTTCAAGCTCTTGTGATCAGTGAAGACCAAGAAGTTATCCCCGATGAGGTAGTTCCGCCACAACTTTAGTGCGAACACGACCGCCGCAAGCTCCAGATCATGGGTGGAATAGTTACGCTCATGGGGACGTAACTACCTAGACCCATAGGAGATCACCCCTTGCTGCTGCATCAACACACATCTGAGGCCCTGCCCTAAAGCATCACAAAACACCTCATATGATGCCCCTTCATATGGTAACCTCAGCACTGGGGAACTAACAAACTTCTCCTTCAGATAGATGAAGGCTACCTCGCACTGCTCATCCCATACGAAAGCTCGATCCTTCTTTGTCAAGGCTGTCAAAGGTGCTGTAACTCAGGAGAATTTGAGTATGAACCTCCGATTGTAACATACTAGTCCGAGGAAACTACGAACCTCTACCATGTTCTTGGGTGTTTCCCAAGAAACAACCACCTCAACCTTTGATGGGTCTACCGCTACTCCCTTCTCGGGCACTACGTACCCAAGGAAGTGCACTTCTCGCATCCAGAACCTGCACCTCGAAAAATTACCAAAGAGTTGGTTCTATCAGAGGACCTCCAAAAACGTCCTCAGGTGCTCAGTGTGATCCTCCTCTGATCTTGAATAGATCAGGATGTCATCGATGAACACTACTATGAACCAATCCAGATACTCCTGGACGACATAGTTCATAAGCCCCATGAACACAACTGGAGCATTTGTAACGCTGAACGGCATGGCCACAAACTCAAACTACCCATATCTGAACTTGAAGGTCGTCTTCGGGATGTCTCCCCCCTTTACCCTCAATGGGTGATATCAGGACCGTAGGTCGATCTTTGAGAACCATCCTGCCCCCTTGAGTTGGTCAAAGAGATCCTCTATTCTCAGAAGAGGGTAGCGATTCTTGATTGTCACATGATTCAACCTTCTGTAGTCTATGCACAACCTGAGACCACCATCTGCCTTCTTTGAGAACAAGACTGGAGTAGCCCACGGTGATGCACTTGGTCGGACATAACCCCTCTTCATCAGATCGTCAATCTGAATCCGCAACTCTCGTAGCTCCGAAGGTGCCATCCGGTAGGGAGCCATCGAAATCGGATGAGCCCTGGGCTGCATGTCTATCCCAAACTCGATATCTCATCGAGGGGGTAGAGTCGTCACCTCCTCATGGAAGATGTCCATAAACTCACTGATGATCCCTGGAACTTCCACCATCTCAGCATCCACCGATTCCACTGATAGCTCAGCTAACATGGAGAGGAAGGATTCCTCCCGCCTGCTGCTTTTTTGGCAACCCTGTTGGCTGATGAAAGTCACCTGTCAGCCACCCATGTTTGAAAAAATAACCCTTCCTCGGAAACAGTCCATGACGGCACATACAGAGAACAACTAGTCAATGCCTAGGATGACATCGTATGGCTGTATTTGCAACAGAAGGAGATCCCTGATTGAATGATGTGGCCATATCATTAGTCTGTATCCTCGAAAAACATATGAGAAGTCGGTATGTCCTCCTACTAGTGTCCTTAGCACAATGGGAACTGGAAGTCTCTTAGTGTCTAAACCTAGAGCATGGGCCAAAATGGGTGTAACAAAGGAGTGCAAAGCTCTTGTATTGAACAAGGCATACACAAGGGTCCTAAACAAGCTGATCGTACCTCGAACGACCTCTGGCCATGCTGGAACTACTGCCTCCGCGGTGTGCAACTGCCCACGCCCAACTCCTCTGCCCCTCGGCTGTCGGCCGCCTCCCCGACCACGCCCTGGTCGAGGCCCCTGAGGAGCCCTCGGGGGGCAGCCTCCTCCTGCAACTTCTGCCCTCGGAGGAGCGGGAGCTCACTGCCCCTGCTACTGCTGCTGAAAGGGCCAAGCTAGGAGCTGCTTCTGAGGTGGGTGTTGGGCCTGCCCCCTATCGTCGTACTGTACTCTACCCAGGCACTGGTTCCGAAGGTGCCCATGGATTCCACAGACGAAGCACCTCGGTCCCGGGCCCGAAGGGAAGGGGCAAGGACAGGGAGATCAGAACTGGAACTGCTGCAGCCTACTCCCTACTGGTCGGAACCTAGAGGGCCTTGATGCTGGAGGCCTGATGCTGATGGCCATCCCCTTCGATGATCCCAGCTGGACCCCCTCTCGTGATACACCTCCTAGCATGTTCATCCTCTCCCCCACTTCAGCCTTCTTCTACACCTCCAAGTATGTCAGTACGGTGAAGGGGGTAATAGTGCACTGAAGAGAAGGTCGGAGTGCCTCCTCTAAACGTCTTGCCCGAGAATCCTCATCCGGAAAGAGGTCCGGATCAAAGTGAAGTAGATCCTTGAACTTGATTCCCAATTCTCTTGCTGGAATACTCCCCTTCTAGAGGGAGAGTAGCTCTTGCCTCTTCTCGGCCTTCATCTAGGAAGAGAGGAATTCTGCCCGAAACTCCTTCTCGAAATCATCCCGAGATAAAGCATCCACCACTGACGCACTGCTCCCTATATCTGGCTGACGGCCAGAGGAACCCAGTTCTCTGTCGGAGCTCGAATCAAGCCGAAAGCTATCACTAGCTCCTCGATCCATCTCTCCGTCTCCATATCTGAGGTGCTTCCCTCATACTTCTCGAGGGTCTGTCGCTAGAAAGCACGAAGCGTCTTCTGCCAATGATCATCCTCATCCTCTCAGTCAGCCCTCCGTCGGTCTGCCGAGTCAATCCCCTGGGCCTCGATCGCCCGCACAACTCGTGGTCGTCTCCCAGGTGCCATACCTGTAAGGTAAACAAAGATTGCCTAAGCCCATGTATTGCAAAATAATGTTCCTAAATTTTCCTTAAACTTCTTATTCATTTTAATTTCCCAAAACACCCCAAGAAAAATGTGAACACAAGTCATTATGATGCATGAACCTTTCCTTGGGTCTCTACCCTACAATCAGTGTAGCCTCACTTGGTCGTTCAGTAGGTCTAGAGTCCTTGCATCAGATCATGGGGGCCCTAAAATCCCGTGTCCTAGCCGAACTTCCCTGGCCTAATTCACGTACCAAGGTCACCCAACACTGTTTCCCTTCCATCCCATGCAATCCTCACTGTGACTGACTCTAGACTCCATCCTTTCTCTCAACCCCAACCTCTCCTCTGATACCATTTTGTCATGACCCACCTTCACCAAGAGGAGGGAAGGGACATCGGATTGCTAGACCCTTTATTTTTCAAGTTGAATGAGAGATAATGACCCCTGAGACCCACCTTCAATAGGTCCCGGAGTGGCGACTGGCACCAAGGGTATTATATCACACACTAAATGGAAGGCATTACCCTTTTTCTTTTAATAGGATCTGAAAATAAGATAGTAAATCCCACAACACCAAAACTGAAAGTGCAAGTACGGCTGAAAGTAAACCATTCCCATATGCATGTTCAAAGGTAAAAGATACAAGCCACAAAACTCCAAAAGTAAAAAGATACCAAGAAAAGGAAATCAACAACAGCAACTGCCCCCAAGGTGTGAGCTAGTATGATCCCGCACGATCCCGCAAGTCCTCCTGGAAACCTGACTGCAATTTTATATACGTTAGGTGAGCATACAAGTATACTCAGTAGGGAAAACCAAATGTTGCCGTGTACAAGTGAGGAGACATTCTATTGTCCCGTGGAAAAAGAGATAACCAAACACCCAACAAGGAAAATCTATCCACCAAAACCTCACCAAGGCACCCTCCCCAAATAACACAAGTCAATTAAAGTAAAGTAAAGTAATCACACATCGATATTTGGGTACCCTACACCAATTTTCCACTGGTTATTAAAGACATCCTACACATCGAACCAATCCCGCTATTCTCACAGCAGTCCCACTGCCAAACCCTGCCCGCACACACCTGGGCCACAGCCTCACCACAGTCCCACTGCCAAACCCCGCCCGCACACACTGGGGAAGAACAACAATCTTGCCCGCAGAAACCTGGGCCACAACCACCACGCGTAACCATACCTGCAAACACCTGGGTCAGAACAACTACTGCCATGCTCGAAGACACCTGGGCCTCATCCCGAAGACACTTGGGAAACAACCTGCCCGCAAAAACCTGGGCCAACCACCAAAACTACCCCGCCCGAATATTCTTGGGCTAATAATGGAATTTAGGCCATCACAGCCTACCCGAAGAGTCTTGGGCTATTCGGGAAAGGGAGCAGAAAAGGAGCTAATAACCAGCCACTCATAGGAGTGTTGGAAAAAACACCCTCCCCCATGAAATGGGGGTGTTTGACACGAAAGTTCTCAACTTGGGTGGGGTGCGAAAAAGAAACATAAAAGCTACAGATATATGTATAGGTAACAAACTCTCATCCCATCCTAGGGGTTCCAAAACCTCAGCACAACACCTTTGTTACTGTTCATTCACAAAAGAAGCCACAACACTCACAGCTAAAACAAAACTCATCCCATAACCAATTCCCCATTTATATCATTCTTGTTCACATGTTCAAATGAATACATTTTAGTAAAGTCTACACTACTGGGCAACTAACAGGTGCAACCATAATAGGAAAAGAGGAAGAGCCAAACAACAATTTAAGCATTCACACCCGATTCTCTTGTAAGGTCACAACAACAAAGGGATAAGTGGGATCCCTCAAGGTACTAGAACCAAACCAAGTCTCAAGATACATGTCGCACTTAAAGAAACCAAAAGGGACTAGTGAGATCCCTTGAAGTAATGGAACAAGGAAAACCCCGAGACACAGCCCTACGTCCCTAAAACTGGGATCCAACGATTTCTCAACAATAGAGGATTCCACCCCAATTCGTGATATAAGCAGAGAAACCACATAGCCTAAGATTCCCAACCAGTGAAAGTATAACAACATGGGGATCCCATCCCCACCCATATCACCCTAGCCATCTAATCCCCCATCCAAGAAAACCATAAAGTCACCCGCAATCGGCCCGTGAAAGAAACAACCAAACCACTACCACCAACACAAGGCAGGCCCATGCAGGTATTTTCGGATTTAAAAGATTTAACACACTCCATGGTTTCAATTCCACTGTGCTTTAACTGGGGTTATCACAGAAAAGGGTTGATCCTGGTGCTTTCAGTTTATTTAATCGAGTATAGGTAATTAACCAATTCCATGTTGCAGTTGTTTAAACATCCAGGAGTACCGAGGTTCATTAGTGCGCAGATAAAGACCAACAACGACCATGATTTTCAGTGAGCATAGGCCCGTACAATTCACAACACATATCAACATAAAAGTGTATAATAGAACATCGATCACTCCCCCCTTTCATTCTTTAATGGTCCGTTCATTATCTTCATTATGTTTGGTTTCATCGATTTCCACAGAGACAAAAGCATGCCCACCCTGCATGATACACAGAAAGGAGAGACGAAGGAGAAAATCCCTACTTTATTGATCAAAGATCGATGTTATTCTCCACACGCCAAGAACAGGGGATGCACGACTTGTAGGGGAGGGGCGTCGGGAGCTCCAAACGTACTAAGAAGAAAGGAAGCCAACCAAGAGGAAAAAGAAGCAAGAAGAAATTCCGGTGCGATATAAAGATAAGATCCCATTGTTACGGGACATGAGAATTGAACGACATTAAATTCGGATCGTGGTTCCCCATGCGGTTGGGTGGTTACACATGACGGAATTATTTTTTATTTAATTGGGAGGTTTCTTGGGATTTTTAGATATTAATTATGGGTTAAAAATGGCCTTGAAACACCTTAGAAGGTCAAAAAGGCCTAAACAAGGCGTTACGGGAAAAACTGTAGAAGGAAAACCTGACAAGGCTGGGTAACACCGATCGGTCGCACCGATAGGTCGTGCCGATCAGTCGCACCGATCGGTCGCACCGATAGGTCGCGCCGATCAGTCGCACCGATGGGTCGCGCCGATCGGTCGCACCGAATGAGGTGAGACCCCTTAGGATCCTAGAATTTGGAAAAGGGATGGATCATGAGGGCCTGGGCCATTACACAATTCAATCCATGTATAAAAGTGTTCTAAGATACTTCAAGGGGTATTTTCATCTCATTTTCCTGGGATAAACTGATTAATGTTGCATTCATACACTGTGAGTGAGACATCCCACTAAAACTATATTGTTAATTTTGGACTTCATGGTTTATTAAAATTGTTAAAAATGTTTATTTTTGAAAATAATGGTTATACCTTATATGTTACAACATTTTGGATTTTTCTAAACCTTCAATTTATAATGAGAGATGTATAAAAAAGAGTCATTGTTGAGAATATTTGTTATGGGAAACACAAGTTCTTTTGGAAAAGAAGAAAGACAGAGCTATTAGTATTTATGTGGATTATGGTAAACATAACAAAGTTATGATAATGAATTATTATAATAATCCATGTATTGATGAACCATTTGATCAATTTAGGGGAGTCAATCAGTTCTATAAAATTGGACAATAATCAAGATATATCCAATTATGAGTTTATATGCTGGATATTTTGAAAATATTTTTTTGAAGTCATTATGGTCACCATGATACATGATCATTCCCTTTATCATTTCAAATGAATAGATAGTGTTAATGGAATTAATGAATCTAATACTTTAGAGGTATCTTTATTATTTTATAGTAGAATTCATTGATGATATTTTGGTGTATTCTAGGGAAAAAATTGACCATGATGATCACTTGGATTTATCGTTTATTATATTGATAGAACATCATCCTTATGATAAGATTTCAATTTTTGATTTCTAGATACAGGAGGTATATTTATTGGCCATTTAATTTATATGAAATGATTATCAATGGATCTTGAAAACATATAAGTTGTAATCATTTGGAAGCTACTATTTTTTTTGAGATAAATAGTTTCCGTGCCTTATAAAGATATTAAAGATTCCATATTTTTTGTCACACCCTGACCAGGTTTGACACGCGACTTGCGCATGACATATAAAACTGTGCAACAACACGCAGTCTGACCTTTTGGGTGGTTAATGCTAGGTGGCATGGTTCGAGCACACCTCGCTCGACTGCACACATGACGACACACGAGCCATGTGATTGCCCAACATCCGAAATAAGTAAAATAATTAATTAATGGTAAAGTGAAATGAAGTAAAATAAAAATTTAATAAACTAGAGTTTGTTAAAAGAATGTTTAAGCATAAAATAATGATAATAATATTATGGTTTTAATAATAATAGTATCATTATTTTGGTTATTATCATTTTTATTAATATTATTATTATGGTTATTATTATTATTAATATTATTTATATAACATAAAATGATTTTTTTCTAACCCTAAATCCTGGCCAGCCCCCTTCCCCTTTTCCCGTCGCGAGCCCCACTATCCTATAGGTCTCTACCCCATTCACGATCCCGCACATCTGGCTTGCCGCTCCGACCTTCTACCTTTCACCGATCCGTCATGCTCGCAACCCGTCCACACTACCAGGCTCCCTCCGCACAGCTGTCCCGGCCGCCCTGGTTCCTCCCGCGGGATTGAACTGCTCGCGACCAGCCCAACCCCTTATTCAATGCACATCGGAAACGCCCTATGGACGGACTCCGGTTTGGCACACAACACCTCTGGCACCCACCCCTCCTTATTTTGGCGCATTTGACTCCCCCATCCTTTACTACCTATATATATTAATCAGTTTTTGTGATTTTTATTTAGGGTTTTCATTTTTGGCCGAATACTAGTGGATTGAGTTAAGTTTTGTTCGTTTTTATTTCATTCAAGGGTTGATTGATTGGTCTCTTAGGACCCTTGGGTCCGTGTTCTGGCAACACCCGCCAAAGGCGGAGCGGTTCGGCTTGTCTCGGTTGTTCGCCGCTATCCGAGGTGAGGTTTAAATCCTCTTTCTTGGTTTTGAACAGTCTAAATTAGGTTCCATAATTTTTTTAGGGTATATATTAATTATCTGGTGGTGTGTTGGTGTTTTTGTTATAGTTGAATTAGCAAAAAATTACTTTTGAATTTTTTTTTGTTTATGTCTGTTTTTTTTCAATTGTGTTTGGTTAAATGTCCTTTGGATTTGACTAGTGAAATTTGATGTTTTATGTGGTGCAAAATATTTTTCGAAAGTGTCTTGACATGAGTATATGATGAAAAAGAATTCTTTAAATGATATGGTTATGTTTTCATGTGTGCTTTTTTAGGGTACTTCATGGAAGTGTTTTTAGGACTATGCAGGATGTGTGAAATGTGTTTTCAAAAGCACTTGAGATGTGAATGCATTGATAGTGGGTTTTTACAAAGGGGGTTTCATGAATTGACTAATTAATGTTAAATGCATTTGAAAAATGGTTTTTGGTGTTTGTGAAATTTAAAGCGGTTTGTTTATGGAAAATGGCTTTTGAAGTGTGTTTGGTAAAAGTATTTGTGATGTGCAAAACGTAATGGTTTGTTTGAAATTGCTCACTTTAAAATAGTGTTTCTTTTTTATCTTGATTTCGTGAATAGTCCATGGGTATCTAAATAACGTTGGTTCCTCAAGGTTAATTAATTAGATCTTGAGTGGCTTCCTGGTGGTGCGCAAACACACATACATAGGTAAGTATGTGTCTATGTATATATATATCTTCCTTGAACATATTACCTCATGGAATGATTACTATGTTCAATGGATTAAGGGTATATATATATATATATATGAGAATATATGTGGGTGCTAGTGTGAGCATCTTTCGTCCGAAGCTCCAAGATTCGAAGTGTCTTGGCTTGGTCCGCTTCCTTCTCTGAGGTAGGTCTCCCTATGCATTTTCTTTAATTTTAAGAGTCATTTATTTTTTCTTTTCACACATTGTTCTAATATTAATTATTGATACTAAACTTTTGGTAAACTTTCTGCCTTGAATTGGAGTGGTTTGTTTCTTGTAGAGGGTTGTAATAAATGGTTTGATCGTGTTTTCACATTAATTGCCTGATGAAATGATCCTTTGACCTTTGTGAACATGTTTTAGATTTAAAATTATGGCCTGGGTTTGTTAAATGGGTTTCGAATTGTGTTTCTGGTTTTCATATTGGTGTGAGTGTGATTCTTAAGAAATGGTTTGGCATGCAAAAATCATGTGAGGCCTTGTTGGCACTTTGGTAAAACTAGTTGTCTCACGAAAACTCTCATGGGATGTGGTCCCTTTGCATTGGTTGAGTTATTTGTTATAGAGGTCCGATGTGTTGGGCTTCCCTATGATCAATAGTAGAAAGGCGAGGGACATATTCTTTGGGCTGACTTTGTGCGAGACTGTCGTGAAATATTATTCTATATATTCGTGATTGGATTCTCGGCTGGCCTCAGTTGGATCACCCCATTTTTAAATACTTAAGACATGGGAACCTGGAATTTTTAGAGAATATTCTGAAAATGATTGCTACACTGGTAGGTTATGGTACTGACTAGTGACTCATAGTATGTGGATATATTGGGTTTTTTGCTATGGGATTTTCCCTCGGCCTGCCTCAGAAATTATGGCCGAGCATTTTGAGAATTTTGGTTTCATCGTGTGTGACATGTCAATGAGGATGAGGTCTCATGTATTGGTGTGTTCTGTATTATTCTCGATCTTTTGGGTTCACCTATGTCTACTCGGATTTTGTTTCTTGTAATAGTGATTATGATGCTTATGTGTATACCTACATTGCCCTTGCTGTGTGTTTTCTTTTGTGCATTTTTCTATATTGTTTTCCTTGGAAAGTGGAAAACTGGTTTTGATTAGGTTTTTAAAAATGATTTTCAAATGAAAAGGTTTAATCCTCTTTGTACAAATCTGAAAATATAAACAACACATTCCCTTTCAAAATGATAATGTCTCACTAAAAGATTGATTTGGGTTTTGAGAAATGAATGAGGGCAATGAAGTGTAATTTTTTTTGAGTAACATGTAGAAATCCTTACTTTTATATATTGTATTTTAAACCTAAAATTGATGGATCTTTTATTTAAAGGAAATTAATATGGGAATAGATTGTTTTGGCATTAGTACTAAGTTTTAATACTCACACCTATAGTTTTACTTTTGTTTTTTAGCCTTGGTTTCTGCGCCTTTCTTGGATTCATTTGCCATAGCGCGACGTCGGTTGGAGGTTGGTGGTGACCCATACGGTCACATGGAGGTACGTACGACCTTTTTTTTCTCGCTGCTTCTAGTTTTCGTTTCCATTTCTCAGTTTTTATTTTTTTATTTGTCTTTCATTTATGGTCCAAATCATTCCAACTTGTTTAGTTTTGATGCATGTCACTAGTTGCCAGCCCGTGGGGACCGAGAACACCCCTTGGGCCGTGTCACGGGCCGACTCGGTTGATCAGTTCAGGGTCAACCAAGGTTGGTTCGTCAAAAAATGGTATCATAGGAGGCTCTTGTTATTTGGGATGTCTGGTAGATGGATATTAGGACTGTCAGGGCTTAAGAAGTAGGTTGCGGGTTGGTTCCTGATCACCAACACTCGTGAAGAGACCTGAGCTACCAGGGGTAGTCTGGGGTTTGGGTCTTTTGGCTTTGTTTCAGATTGAGGGATGACAATAGAGGTGATTCGGTGTCAAACTGTGACCCCACATGGAGTAGTGACCCATGTGGAGCTCATATGCCCGATTCAAGGTCCTCTGGTGTTATGTCTTACTTGGGGCATGGTTCACTTCCATTTCACCATGTTGGGAACAATCACTAGTTCCTCATTCAATTTTTTTTCATTTTTGGTTGCAGTTTGTATTGATTTTGGTCGATTTTAGAGTGTTTTTTTGGAAATATAGGTGGTTTTGAATTGAAAGGGTCATTCTTTAATGGGTTTGAAACTGGTAAAAAGGGAATTTCTTTCATTTGTCTTTGAAATTGGTGAAGTGGGTTTTTAAAGAGTAAGTGTTTTGATTTTGAAATTTTTTGGCTTACATTTGTTTTTCGTTACAGAATGGAAAGTGAAACCCTTGTTATTACCTAGTATCGTCTGCATATGTGTGGGTATATACATTAAGTGCACATTGAAACATATGTACATTTGATTAGAGTGTAAAGGGATAATGTCTTATGCGGAGGTTCATAGGATGCCATGGGTGGTGTTTTGGAATTTATGGTTGGCTTGATTTCTCTAAAATTGACATGAATGAAAAAGATGTTTTCAGGACTTGGTTTCTCTTGAAAAGTGGGTTTTGGTGTTTTGAAAAGTTGATTTCACCTTTGCTTGTTTATGTTGATTTATGAGTCTATTGCCCTTGGCTTGAGGTGTTGACTTTGGTTGGGTTTAAGCTTGTTCAGAATTTCGGGCCGGTTGTCTCAGCTCGGGGTGTTTCTTTTGATTGAGTTTTGGCTTGATGCCAGTTTCAATTTTGTTTTTCATGTTTTTCTGAATAAGAAACCTAGAAATGTCCTCAATAGATGTTAATGAGTCGTTCCCAATTCTGGTTTCAGTAGAGTTTTCTTGTCTTTCGAGGCATTCATGGTTCGTTAGGGGTAGTGAAGAGGTTTGATGGAATTAGAGCATGCATTCGGGTGGTTGGGGACTCCCGAGTTGGTTAGAGTTCATGTTTTCTTGGGTTTAGTAGATGGTACAACCTAAGACCAATGGTGGTGGTTGTATTATCATACTTGGATTTGGAATTTTGTGGTAGGTGTTAAAGTCTGACTCCATCCAATAGATCATACTTGATGAGTTGAAGGGGAAAAGAGGTGGGAGCTCGTCCGTAGTTAACAAGGTCAGTGATTGGTGAAGGCCTGTTTCGACCACTTTAAGGAGTCGACATCTGGATCTCAAGTGCTTGGAAAATTTGGCGCCTCTCGTCAATCGTAAGGGTTCCCCCATTTTGCGAGCATGTGTACGAGAGGAACCTGCATCTAAATAAATCCCTTTTGTCGGTGTCAACTTCTGGTTCGTCAGAATACTTTTTTTTTCTAATGTGCCAAAAGTGTTTCTAGTCCGAGAACCCTAATCTATCTTGTCTCATTCCTCTAAATTCCTGCTATTGTCTGACTATTTGTGTCACTAGAAATGGTTTCGAAATAAGTTTTGTTCAAAGGAGTTCTGATCAGTGGATGTTCGTGTCTGACTGTGAGGCCTAAGATGCTTCAACCATCAGAGCCCCAACCTCAGGTCTCGGGGTGAATATCACGCACAGTCAAGGTGTCAGAGGCATGTGAGACCTTCACATGGTTCCTTATCTTTCGTCTTGGAATAGATACATTCAGGGTTTCCTTGTTCTTGTTTTCCTGCTTTTGTAAGTTCATCATTTGTGATGATATTGTGATGAACTTAATTCTTTCGTGACTGTAGTAGCTGTGTTCTTCTGAATGTGGCCTTTAGAATCGTTTGTTTTCCTTAAAATTGTATTTAGACATTGTGTGGGTTGGCCCTGGTTTTATTAGTTTTCATTTGGATATGTGAGTTTAGGGAGTTTTTGTCTTGTGTCGTGAGTTCTAGGATTTAGTGGAAGCATTGTCTCGCTCATACTAAGGGATTTGGATGTGTTGGGAGTTTTAAATTGGTTTGGGGGAAATTATAGTTCCAGCAGTGTTGTTATAGGGAGTTCATTGATTTGGTTCCCTGGTATGCCGGGTGGCCCTGTAGTGGTGTTCCTTTTATGTCTCAGTGGTCCTAATCAACTCATGTGGAAGAGTCGGTAATCTCAGGTTGGGAGTTCCCTCATCTGTCCCTCCTCAGGTTGAAGTGCGTGGGTTTTAAGGTTTCCAGGTTAGTCGAGTTCTTGTAGTGGGGAGAACCCTATCGTGTTATCCCCTCGTTTTTTGACATGGTTTCTTCATGACCAGTCGTGTGTGATTTGTGGAGTGAATAGTTAATTTGAGGTTCTTGTTTTTCCTTTTTGGCTATGTTTGGGCATGACCTCATGCTTTGACTATCTTTTGACTTGGTGACATTTTAGGGACATAATGTTTCTTTGGTGGGGAGAATGGTCACACCCTGACCAGGTTTGATGTGCGACTTATAAAACTGTGCGACAAAACGCAGTCCGACTCTTATGGTGGTTAATTCCGGGTGGCATGGTTTGAGCACACCTCGCTCGACTGCACACATGGCGAAACAGGAACCATGTGATTGCCCAACATCCAAAATAAGTAAATTAAATAATTAATTGTAAAGTGAAATGAAATGAAGCAAAATAAAAATTTAATAAAATAGATTTTGATAAAATAATGTTTAAGCATAAAATAATGATAATAATATTATGGTTTTAATAATAATAGTATCATTATTTTGGTTATTATTATAATTATTATTATGGTTATTATTATCATTAATATTATTAATATAACATAAAATGATTTTTTTCTGACCCTAAATCCCGGCCAGCCCCCCCTCCCCTTTTCCCATCGCAAGCCCCCCTACCCTTTTCCCGTTGCGAGCCCCCCCTCTCCTCCCAGTCTCTGCCCCCTTCATGATCCCGCACCTCGGGCCTACCGCTCAGACCTTCTGCCTTGCAATGATCCACCGTGCCCGCACCCCCTCTGCACTGCCAGACTCCCTCCGCACAGCCGTCCCGGCCTCCTCGGATCCTTTCCCGTGATCGAACTACTCGCGACCAGACCATCCCCTTCTTCCATTCACACCGAAAAATCACTATGGATGGACTCCTATTCGGCACACAACACCTATGGCACCTGCCCCTTCTCGTTTTGGCACGTTCGACCTCCCCTATTTTACTACCGGTATATATTAATTATTTTTTACGATTCTTATTTTGGGTTTTCATTTTTGGCCGAATCCTAAGGGATTGAGTTATTTTCGGTTCGTTTTTCATTCATTACAGGGGTGTGTGATTGGTATCTTGGGACCCTCGGGTCCGTATTCCGGCAACCGCTGCGGAAGGCAGAGTGGCTCGACTTGTCTCGGTTGGTCACCGCTATCGGAGGCGAGGTTTAAATCCTCTTGCTTGGTTTCGCATAGTATAAATTAGGTTCTTTAATTGTTTTAAGGAACATATTAATTATCTAGTTGTGTGTTGGTGTTTTTAAGATAGTTGAATTTTCTAAAAATGACTTTTGAAGATGTTTTTGTTAATGTCTATGTTTGTTTTTTCCAATTGTGTTTGGTTAAATGCCCTTCAGATTTTAATAGTGATATTTGATGTTTTATGTGGTGTGAATTATTTTTCGAAAGTGTCTTGACATGAGTATATGATGAAAATGATTTCTCTAAATGATATGGTTATGTTTTCATGTGTGTTTTTTAGGGTACTTCATGGAAGTGTTTTTAGGACTATGCAGGATGTGTGAAATGTGTTTTCAAAATCACATGAGATGCGAATGAATTGATAGTTGGTTTTTACAAAGGGTGTTTCATGAATTGACTAATTAATGTTAAATGCATTTGAAAAATGCTTTTTGGTGTTTGTGAAATTTTAAATGGTTTTTATGGAAAATGGCTTTTGAAGTGTGTTTGGTAAATGTATTTGTGATGTGGAAAACATAATGGTTTGTTTGAAACAGCTCACTTTAAAATAGTGTTTCTTTAGATCTTGATTCCTTGAATGGTAAATGGGTTTCTAAACAACGTTTGTTCCTCTCGGTTAATTAATTAGAGATTGAGTGGCTTCCTAGTGGTGCACAGAAACACATACATAGGTAAGTATGTGTATATGTTTATATATATCTTCCTTGCACATATTCCCTCATGGCGTATGGAATATGTTCAGGGGATTAAGGGTATATATATATATATATATGTATGAGAATGTATGTGGGTGCTAGTGTGAGCGTCTTTCATCGGAAGCTCCAAGAGTCGAAGCATCTCGGCTTGGTCAGCTTCCTTCTCTGAGGTGGGTCTCCCTATGCATTTTCTTTAAATTTAAGAATCATTTATTTCTTGATTTTCACACCAAGATTTAATATTAATTATTGATATAGAACTGTTGGTAAACATTTTTCCTTGAATTGGTGTGGTTTGTTTCTTGTAGTGGGTTGCAATAAATGATTTGTTTGTGTTTCCCCATTAATTTCCTAATGAAATGACCCTTTTGACTTTGTGAACATGTTTTAGACTTAAAATTCTGTTTTGGGTTTCTTAAATGGGTTTTGAAGTGTGTTTCTAGTTTTCAAAGTTGTGTGTGAGTGATTATTAAGAAATGGTTTGGCATGCAAAAATAATGTAAGGCCTGGTTGGCACTTTTTAAAAACAAGTTATCTCATGAAAACTCTCCTCGGATTTGGTCCCTTTTCTTTGGATGAGTTATATGTTATGGGGGTCTGCTGTGTAGGACATCCTTATGATCAATAGTAGAAAATCGAGGGATATAGTTTTTGGCGTGACTCGGGGTGAGACCTGCCATGAAATATTATTATATATATTCGTGATTCGATGCTCGGATGGCATTGGTTTGCTCACCACATTTTTTAATACTTTAGATAAGGGAACCTGGCATATTGAGAGAATATTCTAAGAATGATTTCGGCACTGGTATTTTAGGGTACTGACCAGTTGACCATAGTAGGTGGATATATTGGGTTTCTTGCTATGGGATTTTCCCTCGGCCTGCCTGAGAAAGGATGACCAAGAATTTTGAGCGTTTTGATTTCATCGTGTGTGACATATCAACGAGGATGAGGTCTCATGTATTGGTGTCTTCTGGATTATTCTCAATCTCCTGTTTTCACCTATGTCTACTCGGATTTTGTTGCTTGTAGTAGTGATTATGATGCTTATGTATATAGCTACATTCCCCTTGTTGTGTGTTTTCTTTTTTTCATTTTTGTATATTTTTTTCCTTGGAATGTGGTAAACTGGTTTTGATTAGGTTTTTAAAAATGGTTTTCAAATGAAATGGTTTAATACACTTTTTACAAATATGAAAATATAAACAACACATTCCCTTTGAAAATTCTAATGTATCACTAAAATATAGATTTGGGTTTTGAGAAATGAATAAGGGAAATAACTCGTACTTTTCTTTTGATTAACAAGTAGAAAGCCTTACTTTTTTATATTATTTTTCAAACATGAAATTGATGGATCTTTTATTTAAAGGAAATGAATATGGGAATATATTTTTTGGGAATTCCTACTGAGTTTTAATACTCACTCCTATAGTTTTACCTTTTTTTGTCTTGGTTGTTGCTCCTTGCTTGGATTCAATTTCCATAGTGCAACATCGGTTGGAGGTTGGTGGTGACCCATTCAGTCACATGGAGGTACGTACGACCTTGTTTTTCTCGCTGCTCCACATTTTCATTTCCATTGCTTAGTTTTTTTATTTATTTGTCGTTCATTTATCGGCCAACTCATTCACACTTGTTTAGCTTTGATGCTCGACACTAGTTTCCAGCCCGTGGGGATCCGGAACGCCCCTCGTGCAATGTCGTGGGCCGGCTCAGGTGATCGGTTCAGGGTCGACCCGAGTTGGTTCGTGACATTTTTTATTTTTCACATCTAGTCTCACCAATGTATGATTTAATAAGGAATGGTGTTCCATTCAAATTGAGTGTTGATTTATATAAATAATTCAATGAATTTATTGTTTTCATTATGTTAGTACCAATGCTTACATTTCATGATTCATGATACGGGTATCTGGTCTATTGCGATTCCTTGATATCTAGGTTTAATTATGTTCTTTTCTATAGAAAGCATTTCATGAAAGTTATGACTTTATGAGAACAATCTCACAACTGATTTAGAATTAAATATTGTAGTTCATGCATTAAAATTTTGGAATCATTATATTTTGGTGAGAAATTTACACTGTATACAGATTATAAAAGATTGATACACATTTTTCTCATTATGAAATTTATGTCTAATAAAACAAATATGGATATAATATCTATAGATATTTGAATTTGACATGAGGTATACATGAATAAAGTAAATATTTATGGAAGATTCCTTGATTAGGAAGTCATATAATTAGGGTTCTTAATAGTCTTTAGATCAATGTTAGCTAATGGTGGTCATAACTGATAATCATATGGATTTTATAGTGGAAGATAATGTTTCAGTTTTCATTCTGATATTTTTGTTTCCTAAATTAGTCGATTAGGTTAAAGATGCTCATAAATCATATCATAAATGTTTAAATATGAATTCAGAACTCAATGGTGGGGAGAGCGCTGTGGAACATAATATTAATGGGAGATCTAGGATGAGGATTAAATATTAGATTTTAGTTCCTTAGACATATCAAAGACCATTTCATTTTGTCTGCCACTATTTTATATAGACTAATTACACCGTAATATAGAAGATTTATAAATAACCGAGAGCATAGTTTTGGTTGGATAAATTGAATATAAAATTTCCATAGCTTTTCTTGAGATACCTCACTAGTTTGTGGGTCATGATAGATCACCAAAATAAAACTATTATATTTATTTCATTACTAATACCCATGTATAATTGAAGGATGATAGCTATAAATTTTGTCACAATTCTTCCAAAATTGTTAGAAAAAATTATTCCATATGTGTGATTGTTGATTGAATTACGAATTAAAATAACCACATCCCTATTATTTAATTTAATATGGATAAACATGTATCAAATTTATTCATTCATGTCATTATAATGATTCATTCCATTCTAGTCTTAATGTGTTTGACCAGGACCCTAGGATTACAGTTTAGTTTAGGAAATCTTTGTAGCAAGAACTCATAATGTAATTTACCATGATCAGAACTTATCAAATTATAATAGATAGAGAATGTGGATGTACATTCCAAAAATTGGAATATATTCCTAGATCATGTGTGATTTATTTTATAGTCTCATGGGAGGAGCACATATAATTAATGGAAATATCATAAAATGGAAAATATTTGTATTCAATACACATGGATCCATTCAATGAACTACATATGATCAATTTATCTATTCATTTTATTATGTATGAAATGGATATACTTCACCAATTTGATATAGAATACTAAATGGTACTATTTGAAAGATTCATATTATCAGTAAGAGAAAGAAGATAACTCAGAGTGATTAGAAGTCCTATGCAGATAATTATCAACGAGCATTATCATTTCTGGTCGATGATCATGTTTTCTTGAGAATCTATCCATGGATACAGGATCATAATTTTAAAAAACAAGGAATGTTTATCCACTATTAATTGAACATTCTAAAATAAGTGAATTTGTGGATGATGTGTCTTATTATTTATATTTACCTCTAATGTTTGAGTTGGGCATAATGTGTTTCAATTATATCAATGGAAGTACTTCCAGCCTGATCATAACAATGTGATATGATGGGACCATGCTAATATTGAACTAGATTCTATGTTCATTCATGTTCCAGTATAAATTGTGGATAGGAATGACAAGATGTTATATAGTAATATCATCAGTTTAGTATGGGTTTTACGACAACATGGTCATATTGAGGATAATACATGGGAGTGTGAAAAGAACATGTTAGAATAATGGCCCAAGATCTTCCAAAACAAAAATGGTTCTCTACTTTATGATGATGTAAAGACCAATGGTAGAGATAATGTAAAACCATTAAGTTCAAAATAATTTCCATTGTTTTATATATTTTAAGTTTATAAAATTCCTTATTTTTAGTTTCTAGAGTTATGAGGGGGTTATAAGGGGTTTTGGAGGGAGTGATTCCATTTTTCATAAGGTCACATTAGTAATCATGGGACACAACAAAAGAAATTGATGGTGGTGGCATGGAGACCACAAACTATGGGGTAAGGGTCTTTCAGTGGTATTATTACACCTCTTACAATTTCTTCATATGTATATTGTTAGGTGTGGGATATAATGTAAACTCCTCTTGGTTTTACCCTGGTGTAGGAGATACATTGTAGCCTATATTCCTGAAAAAGGATATAAATCATAGGGTATGAGGTGGGTTTTAGATGAATTTTACCAAGTGGACTAGGATGTATTCTGGAGGGACTATTCCATGGTCTATGGGGGTTGTGATGTGGTGCTGAATGTTTTTCCATGGTGTGGTGTTCTCACCCGAATTGTTTTATGTTTTAATTGAGATAAATCCTAAAAATCCTCAATAATCATATATTCTCCTCATATCTCGAACTCCAACTTCTCTATAGGATTGAGAAATAATTCACTTTAATCTAGAATTTTTTTATGTATGAGTAGACATGTGTTAGAAATTTAGAATCATTGGTATGTTCATGTTATCGCTTATTATTCATATATCTAATTTTACCATCTATCGTAGATGTATATATCTAGTTATGTATGGATAGATCTATGTGATAGGATGTGATTTTGGAGGATTTATTTTTAAATCTATTTAAGGTAAGGTGTTTTGATCCATGATCTATATGTTATATGTTTTATTCTTCATCTTTACCTTTTTTTGAGAGGTTTGGGGATTCTATCTAATCTCTAATGTTCTATAACATGAAAGTTTTGCGTTTAAATGGATTCTTGGATCTTATGTTGAAATGTTATGTGGTTTAATGATGGAAACACATTAGTTTGGTGTTTTAGAAATACGGTAAATTATACGGGTTCTAGAAAAACTAGTTTTTTCAAAATTTTAAAATTAGTATTTTTAAATTATGAAAATGTTTTGATGCATGGAAATGTTTGATTAAATACTTTCAAAACATTATTAATTTTATATGAAATGTTTTGGAATAATGTTTCATGATTGGGTTGGCATGTGTTCAAGAGGATGGGAATAGTTTGAAGTTCCTTTAATAAGTTTGTATGGATTATTGTCATGGAGTACCACCCTTTATGTAACGCCCCGACCCCAGTTACCCAGAGTTGGTGAATTATTTTAATACATTGGCATGATTACAAGCAATCAAGTCCTGAAGGACCGATCAGTTTAGCAGTCTTGGAAAAATAGATCACATACATGAATGTTATATTTGCACTTTAAGACGTACAAAACAACATAAATAATCTTTTGAACACCATTATTCCCTTGGCTTAAACCTGCATATCAATCACATTATACTTCTTGTAATCCTAGGAAAAATAAAACATAGAAAGCGGTGAGCTCAAATGCTCAGTAAGGGTAAACAATACAGTAGAAACTTTCAAAAATAAGTATAAAGATTTAAGGCAATGTATAAAACTAAAACAAAAGCCTTTTAAACATGAAATTCAGCATAATATGACAGAAATAAAATGAAATAATGTCATTTAGTTATTCACATGGATATTCTACTAATCGAATAATCACATGCAATATCACTAACCACTTTCATAATGATGGAAAGCATGATGTCGAACTTTAATTTCTGTGTCGAGGCCTCGTGCCAAGACCTAAGGGATAACTGTAATCGGAACCCAACCCGGAGAGCCTCTGTAACCGGACTCCATCCCGGAGTGCCTCTAATAACCGGACACCAACCCGGAGTGCCTCTAATAACCGGACACCAACCCGGAGTGCCTCTAATAACTGGACACCAACTCGGAGTGCCTCTAAAAACCGAACACCAACCCGGAGTTCCTCTAATAACTGGAAACCAACCTGGAGGGCTTACTTTTACCTGTCCCCAACCCGGAACATACTAGTCCAACACATTCATCTTAAGAAGAGGATGAAATATAACAAACATTCGTATTAAAACTAACATACAAAATGTCAAAACTTTAATCATAAACCATTAATGACATAAAAATAACTCATCCATAGTCAAAAATATCACAAAACCTTAAATACAATGTGGATGATTTGTATCATAATAAATCAATTTGAAACAAGTTTAAAATCTATCAAAGGATGTTGACATAGATGAAATCAATACTATTTGAGAGAAATATCTCTATTTTTTGAAATCATTTAAAAGTCGCATAATTATAGAGAAAACCTTTATTTTGAAAATATATTTATAAGCTTGTGAAGGAATCTTCAAAGGTGTAATAACGGCGGAGAATAACTGCACCTGCCGTATAAGTTAAAAAAAGACATTCTTACCTTAATTTTGTCAAAAGGTTAAAAAGGACCTTGTTTGCAAAACGACGGAAAGATTCCTTTATAAACCTCTTATAAAAAGTCAAACAAGTGTATAAATGTCTTTAACCCATATTCTTGTAAATAGTAAAAATGTTTTGAAATACATTTTTAGGAAACATGGATGTGGATGATAAAGAGATCCCAATAGATTATTATGTATATACAACCTCGAATAATGAAGATATTGCGAAATAAACCTTTACCAATTTTGTAACTTACGAAACATACAACCCATGAAAGAGGTATCATACAATGAATACGTAAATACACATAAATTAAAGTTTATTACACAATGAATATAATTATGGGCAGTACATACACCACACAAAAGTTAATGGTCGCAATATGGCATGAATCTCACGGGAATAAGGAGTGAGATGAAAACCCCTTACCTTGCACTTTCCTTTAGTCGAGGGTACGTTTAACCTTCTGTACGAAGATCGTAGTATGTTATTAAATTATATCAGAACCATATTAATATTTATGATATCATACATGATTCATTTAAGACTTTATATTACCCATTTAATAATAATTTCCATGTTAAGTTAACATTTCGGTCGGTAATCACTTTCTTTATCGTACATGTTTTAACTTGTCGCTCTTGGTTGTATCACTTAGATCATGATTTAAATACTTCCAGAATATAAAACATGATAAATATATCATATATATTTAGAATATAAATATGTATAATAGACATATATATGAAATGGGAAACACCGTTTATGGAGACGGTAGACCGTACGTACGCATAAACGATGTTTCTGTTTTCATATAGTATTGAACGGAAGTAAGTGAATAAGATATATGTAAGTACATAAATACTTATATATATATATATCTCCAGTAGCATTATTATGTCATATATTACATACTTATTAGTAATATATATTTTTATAATCGTCCATGAATGGTGAACTTGGAAATGAATCTCATCGCGTCGTGAAGACGGTAATCCGTACGTACGCACGAGCAAAAATATTATTCTTTTGATATTAAAATAATATATAATTGGATGATATATCATATATACAGAATCATTATCATGTTGTATTTATTATTTACATGAATTACAAATCATTATTATACCCATCCAAATAACAAATATTGAATAACAATTACACCACAACGTGGAGACGGTAAGCCGTACGTACGCACGTATGGTGACATGTCATTCAAAGGATGGATAGAATACTGAATATGGTTGTACAATATTTATAATAATATTACAGTATATAGGAGATACTGAATTCATTATTTTAGAATGGTAAAAACAAAGAAAGAAGAAGTGGAAGAAGAAAGGAACTTGAAAAAGGGTGGTGATATCATTACCTCTTCTTCAGGTTCTTCCTTTTGATTTGATTAAAAGGGCTCCTTAGGATGAATTTCTGATTAAAGGAAGTCTCTAGGATGAATTGAGGGAATTTGAGAGAGTATTTGGGCAGAGGTTGGCTGAAACAAAAGGCTTTGAAGGTGTGAAGTAATGAGAAGGGGAGTGCCCTTTTATAAGAGGGGTGAGGGGCATCTTTGGAAAAGCTAGAAATATTAATTTATAATAAATTCATAGTCGGTTTCTAATGGCTCCAAAGTTGATTATTTGAAGTTTAAGGTGGGGATGAGTCGAAAAACACTCAACCAATAGAATTTAGACAGGTTTGGGTTACTATATTAACCTTATCTTTAAGTATTAACTCTTAGTTAATTATTTTCACTTTTACAATGTCTCTTTGTATTTTTATATTATATGGTTAATAAACTTACTATATACATACAAGAGACCTCCAAGTGGTCCATTAATGACACACATATAATTATATAAGTCTTTTGGCCGAACCTTAGATTTTTAGGAATTTAATGTCAATTAATAATATACTATTTGTTTTAAAAACACTTTTATGTCAATTTTGACACTATTCAATAATTGATTTTTGTAAAAATCATAACAGACTTATTACTTCGAAAAAAGTTAATTAAATCATTTCTAACATGTCATATTAACTTATAAAATTAGTTTAATTCATAATAAGTTTCAAATTATATTTATTTGGGTATCTACAATATCAATAATTTTAATTTTTCACTATTATGGTAATTATTGCATCACAATTGTGTCATATATAAATTAATCTATTGAATGTCTAAAAATTATAAATAAACTACCATTATGTATTAAATCTATTTATCTTTCTAATGAATATTTATAGTCGAAAATCCAACATATATAACCCTATGTAAAAATTGGATTTCTAAAAGATATATGTTTATGTCATTTTTGTACTTATTTTAACTTAATTAAAATAAAGTGTCCCTATCACCTACAAGTGGCTCCATGGGGTCCCAAAATCGACGCAAAGATGCCAATGGTCGAACATGTATCAACAAATAAGGTTAGAACACGTTTTAGTGTAATTTTTTTATTATTATAATATTATTTTTTAACCTTTATTTACTGGATTTACCCTTAACCATGGTAAATAAAATATTTACTGCAGTAATTATTCAAAATGTCTAAAAATAAAAGTTACCTATTTACACAATATGAAAATCCTGATTCCAAATATGGAATCCATTTTTCCAAATTCAAAACACAGTTGTGGTAGAAATTAATTTAAAATTAATTCACACTGTCAAAACAAAAAGCATGTTTTTAAGATATAATAACTATCAAAAGATTGATACTTGTTTATGTTCGGTTTAATTGTGAAATTATGTCCAATTACCAACATTGTATTAAATGGTAAAAATATATTATAAATATACTTTAAAACCACTCAAATTCATAATTTATCAATATAAATTATTTCGATTAAAAAATTTGTTTTTAATTAAAATTTAGTAATTTTCACTATTCATCAAAATATTAAAGTTATCCGAAGAGTACCAAAATTTCACCTTAGGCTAAATTCGATATTCCAAATCCAAAAATGAAGTCCATTTTTAAATATAAAATATATATAATTTCAAAAAGTAGGTATTACTATTCATAACGTCTAGTTTGATTGGTTGTGGTGTGTTAGAACTCGAAGTTGCGTACAACACACGCTACTGTATTGTTCAAAGAGAAGCGTACCGTGGAATCTCGGCGTGTTACACTTTAGCATAACAACAATCTTGTTTTTATCGAAATAAATGTTAATGTGTGTGCTTGTGTGTGTGTTGCATATGGAAATGTTTAGGCGAAGTGTTTACCTATGATAACAATCATACTTTATATTTTCCCACAAGGATCAAATTTTTCATTTTATATAAAATGTTTAACCATTTTAAAAACAATTATAAATTTTTTTTTTCATTAGATCTTGTCCTAATAGTGTGTTTTTTGAAGCCTTTGGGAATTCCTACTAAGATTATACTAACCCCCTCCAAGTTCAGTTTTCTTCATTTGAAGACAGCGAATACCTAGACATAGGAAAGGTAAATGAATCTTACTTATCTAGTTACCAATCATGATTTATTATCCATGACATGTGGGTTGGGGATTGGGTATTGTTTACATGGTATATGGGATGATTCCACTTTGTTTTCTTTGAGTAATGTTTTCTTTTGGGTTTTTTCATTATTGTTTTTTTTCTCACTATGATATTCTTATTATATTTGATATATGCCTGAGTTGTATTATTTTATTCGTGCATTATATATTGGTTTTAAATATTTATGTTATTTTTTAATGTTTTAGTATTTTAATTGGAAAACTACCCTAAATTATTTCTAATCCCTTTAAAATTATTTCAAACCATCAGTGTCTTGGGGACGTCCACAAATGATGGTAGAACCTTTTCCTCATTCCAAAACAATGGGTAAGGGGTGGGATGTTATATATGTGGATATAATAAGAGTTTATATGAATATAATTTCAGATTATATGAATGAGAAATTAAATATTTTTATGTATAGATATATCATGAATTTATTTATATTTTGAAACTACTTTTTTGTAAATTTACTTTATTCATAATAAAATATTTTTTAGAATGTGTAATTTTTTTTTCAAGGAACTATGTTTATTTTAATTCAATAATTTTTTTGATATATTATCAATATATGACATAATAATTTACAAAAAATATTGTAAATATACCAAAAGATAGTTTTTTAGGAGAACAAATTTTCAATACATTTTATATTTTTTAGTTAGAAATAATATTTATAAATTTCAGGATGTTAAGTTGAGAAATTTTACATTAATTTTTGATTTATAATGTGAAAATCAACCTCAAATAATTTTTTGATATATTTATAAAAATATTTATTTTTAGGTGAATAGTTAAAAATATCATTCTTAATAATTACATGAATTCATATCATTATTTGTATATAATTATTAATTTAAAATTTATGAACCATTTTTCTAAGAAAACATAATTATTTTAAAGGTGAATTTATAATTTTTTAAAAAAATTAAATATTTATAAACACATACTTGACATTTTTTGTATTTTTGTTATATTTCTCTTAAAATCGTTTTTAATATAATATGCATTTTATATTTTTAGTTAATTTTATTCCCATTTAGAAATTGAATAAAAAATAGACTTATAATGTCTATTCCTTAGGCACAATTTTCATATTAATGAAAATTGTTTTGCCTTAAAAAATAAATTTCCAAGACAGAAAACTAGTTACCATTGTAGAAACTCAAAATGGTAAAAGTGTTTGAACAATGAGTTAAAGGTCCTGAAAAGTTTAAATCATGTATCTATTTGAATGGCGGAGGAATATCTAGAATTTATATTCCCTCTAATCCATTATTTATTAAATTTGGAGAAAAAATCCTAGATAGTGACTTCCCATAATTGAAATGTTATGGGTAGTTATAAAAATTGCACTGGTTTTCACATATAAAAGGGGTACTCCTCTCTTTACATATCCAAAAAAATTGTCTAAATTTCAACATTTTTTCTAAAAACTTATCAATAAAACTCATATAAACCATAATTAAGTTCTTTTCTTTTCAAATACCATCCCTCAATGGTTTAATCCCCTTCAAAAAGGATGTAATCAAAGAAGATAGTTATAGGATCTTAAAACATTCTTTCATTTTCTATTTCATTATGTGATTTTACTCTTCATAAAATTTCATTTCACCAACTAAAAATGATAATAAAAGTATAATTATTATAATTTTATGTTATTATGATGATGGAAAAATCATTAACCACCCTCCATTTTCTAATAAGAAAAATAGAAACAAGAATCATTGGTTGTGGAGATTACATCCTCCACGACTCAACATTTTTTATTTTCATTCACCACCTGAAAATGATGAAAATAATAAAAAATTTAATAAATAAATATTATATTAACAATATATTGTATATTATATATGATAAACAGTGTTACTTATTATCCTTGTTCTAGTTAAAATGAATTCGTCAACCATGCGTATGTGTGGACTACCCCCTCAATGGGACGATTGAATCCCATTTTCCATAACAACCACTTACATGGATGGTCTTGATAATAGTTTTAAATGATATGTATGATTCTTATGATATCATTAATATTTTTTATGGAAAATTAGTTAAACTAATAAATGTGTGATAAAGAAATGATTATCATAAATTGAATCATTTAAAATAAGAATCCAAGGGGAAAAAATTAATTCAAATTATGTAATTTTTTTATATCCATTACAATATATAGAAAATAATTTATAATTATGATATATGTAACTAATAAAAAAATATACCATTGTTTTAATAGTGTACCTATAATTAAACTAAATCACCTCATAATCATGTTAGGTTAATGTTTCAGTCGGTTTGACCACCTACCTGGACAGTGCTTTGAAATTATATTATGGATGATCTTGAAAACATAATTCATTGTATAATTTGAAAATAATATTTCAATAATTAATTTTTATAATATAAAATTTAAAACAATATGTAACTCTTTTATTATGAATACAATCTTTGTGTAACACGTTGAAATTTTCAAATAAGAACATTGTATTTGATTGAGTGTATGACAAGCAACACCAAGCCCATATGGAAATATAATATCATGAAATTTTAGAATATAATTTATATTTTAAATAAATTCCTCATCTGATATTTATTTAAATGCATGCAATACTGATTTATCTTTTGTTACACGCAACAAAGACTTTCTTTGATAGCTTGTGTTACTCGCAATTTCGAGTTTTACCGAACACAAATATGTTATTAAAAATTATTATTTAATATAATTATAAATAACCAACCCACAAAATAAGATTTTATTAATATTATTAAATAATTAATGAAATTTTATGTTTTATAAAGTATAAAATGAATTTATAAGTTACCAATCAAATTGAAATTAATATAAAAACCTGTTTAATATAATGTAAATGTTTTAATGCTCACAAAGGTGTTCTACCATATTTAAATCAATTTATTTTATTGAATTATATTAACTATATATATCTACTAAATATTAAATTAAATATTTTTTAAATTCATCAAACAAATTTTATAGGCATAAAATAAGAACATCGCAAATATTACACATAAAAACATTATTGTTCTAAAGACAATTTTCTCACCTTTTATTGGAGAACCTATTTTAAATATTTTTTTAAAAAAATTTATATATTTTATATTCCATAATAAACTTTATATTTGAATGAAAATTATCAAAATTTTAATAGGGTGATTTTTTTATTTTTATGTGAGGTTTCATTTTTTAATGATTATAGAAAAATACTGAATTTTAATTCCAAACATCATTGTCATCTAATTTATTTATAAGGTTAAATTATACTGTTGATTGGTTTTAAATATTAGTTACATAAAATTTAAATTTATAAATCAATTTTATTTCATTTGAGTCAATTTCATTTCTAAATTAGATAAAAAACATTGAAACTTTTGAACGTTTTAACTTTAAAAAGCCACACTATCATCCTATCTATGAGATTAATTTTAAATTAATATTTTTTATCTTTGGAATTAAAATTTTGTAAAATGGATTCATTATTATTCATCCGAATAATTTATAATTTCTAATAATTTAAACAATATTTTTTTCAAAAAATAATAGTGAAGGTAATTAAAATTAGATTCAATGATTAAGTGAAAAATTTGCTTAACAAGGGACTAAACCCTAATCATAAGGGAAAATATGACCTACAAACATATCCAAAAATCCATCATATGATCATATTTAGGCAATATATTCAGTTATATCTAAATTTTATCATTATTGGAGTAACATTATATGGGGAAAATGTGGGTGGAATTCCATTTTACAAAATTTAAAAGAATTCCACTCATCTTCTACTATTGAAAGGCACTCACCCCTCCAACTTATTAACACCTCTAATGCCCTTCCGATCACCCAAAATTTTCCAAAATAAGATAAAAAATGTCCTCCTCTAATCCTTAAATCTTTATATTTATCCTAAATCCTACCAATGAAGCTTTTTGTTATAAACGAAAAGGAGATACTCGAAAATTAGGTAAATTTATTCAACGATCACATTAATTTAAGATATTTATCAACTATGAATTTGTAATTATTTAATATATATAAATTTTTTTAATTTTTGTTAAAGGAATGTAATTTTATTTTTTCTATTCTATGATTTTGACCTACACTTTAACACAACAAATTATCATCATTCATGTCTACGGTGGACTACCTCCTCGCAAAACGATGTCATTTGTTCTTCCATTAACCACCTTTCATGTTTGAAATACTTATGTATTTATAGTTTATATATGATGAATATTATATTTATGATGTATTTATTCTTATATAATTTTTATATAACAGATACATTTAAGCTTTCCATTATCTGGGAATACGAAAACATCATTTTTGTATGTGTGGAATACCACCGTCTCAAAACAATGTGATTGGTTCATGAAATAACTAGAATGTATAAAGGATATTATTAATAAAACAATCTATTTAATATGAATTATAAATGATAAATTAATTAAAAGTTTCATATATATCATTTTTTCACTATTTTAAATATTTTAGGGAAATGTAAGTAGTGTTAATGCCTACGTACGAAATAACATCTTCCTTAATTTCTCATTTCAATTTCATTCTCCAAATAATATATATTATTCAATATATATATATTGAATATATATATATGATATTTGAATCATGTTTTAAATTGTATAGATGATTAAATAATGAACTAATCAATAGGAATGACAAGTAACCAGTCAAAACAAACTAAAAAAACTAGATAATTAACAACCAAAATAAGGAAAATAATGGATGATTATTAACAAAAGGTTAATAGGATTTTATAAGAAAATTATATATAATTTTATAAATAGGATTATGGTTTTGGTATAATTTTGTGACATGTTTTGAACCACTATATATTAGGTTAAAGGGCATTAACCCAGAAATGAAACGCAAGTTAAGGGATTTTCATCTCACTTCTTACATCTACGAGACATTTTCAAATATTTATTCTATTTGGAGGTGTATTTAAAAATAATTTTGATATATATAAATTGGAATTTTATATATTAATTTTATTTTATGTTTCAAAATGATTTTTTTTATTCTAATGGGATTTGAATTAAATGTTAGTAGAGTTAAATAATTTCATAACCCTATTCTTTTTCACTAGGTTAAATTACTTCCCCATTATTGTTAATATAGTAAGATTATGGGATCAATAAGATATTACTATATATTGATATATTTAGACATTATTTATGTGTATTAAAATTTGACACACATGATATATTCATTTATTGATCGACACATCAATATTATGGTCATTTCAAGGGTTTACTTCACAATCTCATTTGGGTCAGGATTGTTTACACCTGAATTTCCATTAGAATAAATTATTGGATAATTGTTTAGTAAATTATAAAATTTTCTCCCTATATGGTTAATCATGACTTTTATCAAGTAATAATATCATTTTCCCACTCTTTGGTACTCAAAATGTTATAGAAAATATTTGAAAGAATATCCGATGACATTTTTCTATTTAGTCGGAGAGTCCATTTAATTCTAAAAACACAATATTGTAATTTTTGTTTTCACAAATGTTTTAACAATTTGAATGAAATTTATTAAAGATGTTTTTACCTTTTTTTTCTTTTACAAATTTTACCAAATTAATCTTCTTATCACGTTCCAAACAAGGCAGTTTTCTACCTTTTTTATCCTACAATAGGTATGTTTTTTACATTATTTGATATTTAGATATTTACCATCCATAATTTATTTGATTCTTCCTTTTCAATTATAAAAGGATAATATTTAATGAATTTTGTTTTAATAGTGATTTCAAATAATTATTTTCAAAATGATTTTTTCAAAATGAAAAGTATATTTTCCTCAAGAATATATTTAAAAAATATTTTTATAGAATTTCCATTCATCAAAGGAAACAAACTTCATTTTAATACATGTGGGATATATTGTATTTATAAAATCCTTTGTTATTCCTCTATATGGTTTATGATTTATTAGGATAATATTAAAATTCAGTTATTTGATTCCTTTTATTCCCTCTTGTAACATTCAATTTACTATGATATTTGAACAATAAACATCCAGAAAATTCCCATATAATTTATCATGGATATAATTATTTTAAAAAACATAAACCAGTTTTACATATGGTGTATACTTTGATAGTTATTTGATTTTATAGGGAAATATTGATAAATAGGCATCCATTACTCTATATAGATATCTGAAAAAGAACATTTTTCATTACTAAAATCGATTATTCTATATACGATGAATGTTTTGGACATGAAATACATTGGATATGGACTATTAAAAGTAATTACTTCAATTGGTTGATCATATCATCGGAATAAATAAGATTTTGGAAAACCCTTTGAGTTTTTTTCCAAGTAGAATATATAGGTTTCTACTAATATAATTAAACTATCTTTAAGATAGATCTTGACGATGTAATGGTTCACGTACTAGATACATGACATCATATAATTAAACACTTACATTAATAATAGTTCATTTATTATTTTCATCCCTGATATTTTCACATGATAAAATCAATGGATGCATTCCATTATCAATTAATTTATTAAATGGCTTGGGTTTTCATCTTCTTACCTTGCCAAATTGATTATTCCTTATCTAGTTATTTAAATGGATTTTTTTCCAGTTATTTACCTTCATATATTTTTTACACACTTCCATCAATGTTTATTCATTATAAGGATGGTGCCATCAGTTAGTACCATTCCATATCGATTATTCTCATTGATTCATTATGGATTTAACTACACTTAAACCTACTCATCACTTGGGCTAACCCGTATTTTGTTTTATTTCCCCAGGATTCCATGATTTTTAATAAGAAATATATGCTGGAGAAATCTAGATGGAATGATTTTATTATCCAAAAAAATTTATTTTTAATTTTTACTCATGTATGCTTCTAGTTCACTTGGGCTACTAAACTATTCCATCCACTGAGATGTGACTTACTTTTATCTAATTCCAATGTAGTAGTTGTTGACATCGACTGTGGGGTTCCTAGGGTCAAGTCACTATAGTTTTTATTAAGGATTGTTTAATAGAAACATTGGGATCTAGATTTAGAAAAATTAAAATTGGGTAAGATAACCCTAAGATATTATTTGATTTAAAATATAGAAGTACATCATAGAATTTTGTTAAATTAGATATTATATGGGTCTTCTTAGAAATACATCCTTGTATGGATACTACAATGAGACGTTGTTCTATAATATATGTAACTCAAGGTAAAAACTCCAAAAATGGGCATCGAGCCTGAAAGGAGCATAAAATGGTACATGAAAATAAGCGTTACTATGAAACTAATTTAACAGTCTGTGGGGATATTCATAGGATAATTCATATTATCATTAAAAACCATTATGACATATTTTAAAAGGCAACAAAAACGATTGACCTAAGTAAATCCAAGGGTGTCTTCGATAAAAAAATAATTTATCTAGATTTATACACAAAAAAATTATTTTACGGTTTTTCTACAGTGATAATTGTTGCTCACATTTACATTTTTTTAGTAAATGGAAATAACATGAAGAAGTATAGTTAAGATTGAACATGATGGAAAAGTTGGTGATAATTAGCAACAAAAAAAAAATTTGGACAGGAGTGAAAGTATGTTCATTCCAAATTAGTGTTCTTGAAATATGAAAAAAAACATACACCTTAACAATCTCCTAAACATAAAAATGAGGAAAAAGTCAACGTATTCTATGAGACTGTGTGGTGGTGACCATGGAGAAAAAGGATCAATTTCCATCATGTAAGAAAACATGGAAGGAGGCACCTATGAAAGTGTGTCAATGGAAATTTGAAGTACCTTATGTGTGCTAAAGATGGACCTAAAGTAAAAAATCTCTAAAGAGAAATGAAGATCACAATGGATATAAATAAATATAATCCTAAGGATATATTTCTAGTTATTTTTCATAATTGTGGGGAACCTTCACATTAACCATGCCAATAACCTCTTTTAGGAATTAATATTAATGATGAAATGGTAGTGTTAATTTTTTAGGTTTAGAGATTAGTATATTAACCATATTGACTTAGGAGAATAGATAGTGATAATTTTTTATAGTTTTCACTATTTTATGAAATCAATTAAAAGTGTATTTGTTTTATTCAGACTTAAATGTTAATTTTTTTAAATACATTCCATGTATTAACACATGAGTTAGAAATTAATCAATTAAAAAAGGATTTTTTTTATTTAAATGTCTGACATAATTGTATTTCCTTACATCCTTAGGAAATAAAATAATTACCAAAAATTAGAAAATTTAATTGAAATAAAATTTGGTCCTAATACCCTAGTTTTTGTTAAAACGATGGTCTTTTGGGTCATAATATATTTTTGGATTTGAAGCCCTCAAATTTTCACTAATCATTAAATAGTTTCTTTTTATGGCCTGAATAACTCCCTATAAATATTTATTATTTTCATCCATGTATGTATCTTTACATGCTAGCAATGTTATCATACTCAGAGACCTTGTTATATGATATTCAATGTGACCTTTTTACTTATCATTCTCTTCATTCTAGAGTCTGTTTTATGAACCCTTCTCAGGATTTGGGATTTCAAAAACGGAATATCATAAAATTTATTAAAAAGTTCATGTGTAAATTGTGAGGATGCAATTTAATTAAGGTGGGGATAATTCAACTCCCTGAAATTATAAAATAAAAACATTGTATTCAAATGTGCGTATAAAATGCAACACTATGCACATAAGTGAATATAATATATGGAGAAATATAAAATTATATTACTATTTTAAATAAATTTAATCCATGATATAGATTGCAAGGCATGGGATTCTATGTTATCTAACATAAATAACAACAATTACATTCTTCAATTTCTTGGGATCCACACATCGACGTGTTTTACTAAAAAATGATATAATATTAAAATATTATTATTTAAAATAAAAATATATAAACTAGTTTTTAAATTAGAGGTTATGAATAGTATTAACTAACTAATGAAAATATATGTTTTATGAAAATAAAATGAATTCATAGTTTACCAATTTATTTGAAATGAATATTAAAACCAATTTACTATAAAGGAAATGATTTTATGATCAAAAAGGTGTTTTAAAATAAATAAATGAATTGGTATTAGTGAATTATATTAATTAAATTCATATTTTATATATTAAATAAAATAATCTTTACAATTATCTAATAGATTTTATATACATAAATTATGAAGAAACCTAATATTACACATAAATCACTATATTTTTGTAAAGGTAATATTAATGCCTTTTAATGCTGAACATATTTAAAATATAAATTTTAGATTATATATATATATATTATATGTAAAAATAAACCTGACTTTTTAAATTAAAATTTCTATTTTATTTTACGGTGATTTTTTGGTATTTTTTTATGAATATTCATTTTTTAGGAATATTGAAAAATACTGATTCTTATTTCAAAGATTATTTTTCATCCAATTTAATTATAAGGATAAATTATATTTTTATTGGTTTTAATGTTTATGTAGATAAATTTTTCACATTTTTTTATTTTTTTATTTTAATAAATTTCAAATTGAAATTGGATACAAAAACTTTTCATACTTTTGAATGTTTCTACTGTAAAAACTAACATTGTCATCTTGTCTGCCAGATTAATTTTAAATTAAGATCTTCCAATTCTAGTATTTTAAATTGGAAAAATGGAATCCATAATTAAAATTATAATAATTTATAATATATAATATGGTCCACTTAGTTTTTGTAACATAAGGATTTATGAAATTGAATAAAATTAAGTATAATGTTTAAGAGGAAACATAGCTTAAGAATATGACTAAACGTTAATATTAAAGGAAATATTAACTATAAACATTTCCAAAATACACTAGATGTTCATATTTATACACTATACTAACTTTTAAATAATTTTTACTATTATTTTATCCATGTTACATTAGAAATACATGGGCAGAAATCCATTTTAAAATTTTTACCAGAATGTCACTACTCATCCACTATAAAAAGAAACTCACCCCTCCCCCTTATTTACACCTTTCATGTCCATTGGATCCAAAACAATTCTCCCAAATAATACTCAAAAATAACAAAACTCATATTTGAAAACTCCATTTGGGATTAAATCTAACCAATGATGACTTTTGGTATAAACCAAATGGAGTAACTTGAAAATGAGATAACATTCCTCTACGATCAGTTAGTTTTTTTAATTCTCCAAACATTAAACAATTCATATTCAGTGAATTTAAAATAACCAAAATAACATAAATATAATAATATTTTTATGATAATATTCATTCCTAAACATTCACACATCCATAAAATGGGATACACAATCATTATTCGTCTCTACATCAGACTACTACCTCACACACCAATGTCATTCTTTATTCCATTTTCCAAACATCAAGGTTATAATAATGATGAAATTATTGTTTATATATGATATTTAGGATTTATTTCTTGTTCTTTAATTTATTTATAAAACATTACTTTATGATTTCTATTATATGGGTATATGATAATATTGTTTGTTAATGTGTGGACTGTCTCCTCCTTAAAGCGATGTGATCCATTCAAGATTTACAAAGAATGTATAAAGAATGGTTTTAATAAAACTATTAATAATTTATGAAATATATATGATACATGAATTAAAATATACATATTTATTTTTTTCTTTTTATTTATTAAATAAGTCAAGGAAATGGAAGCACCGTTCAATCGTACGTACGACCTATCTTCTACATGAATGATGTATTTCATTTTCAATATCCCAATATTTTGGATTATTATAAATACATATATAAAGAATATATATGATATGTAAATCCTGTTTTAAATTATCTTGATGATTAAATCATGATTTAATTATTACTAAAAACATGTAACAAGTCAAAACATACTCGAAAATGTAGATAATTAATACCTGAGATAGTGAAAATAATGAAAAACTATTAACAAATAGGTTATAAGATTTTATAAGAATATTATAATTGATGTTATAAATATTATTATTTTTCTCGTATAAGTTATTTAATTAGATTAAACCACTATACATGAGGTTATATTATGTTCACCTGAAAAGGAAATGCATTGTATGTGATATTCATTTCACTTTTTACATCTGTGAGATAAATGACATATTCACCACTTTTTTCTCCCATGTGGATTATCTACATACCATTTTGATCTATTATATCATGAATTTTTTTATCTTCATGGTATTTTGAGTCTCAATTTGAATTATTTTTTCTATAGGTATTTGAATTAAATGTTACCATGTGGTAATGAATTTTATAACTTGATTCTGTTTCATTGGGTAATATTACTTCATCATTGTCATTAATATCAAATTATTATGTGTGTAATCACATTATATTATTTATTTTTTTATTATAACATGTTTTATATGTATTTAAATTCTTCGCACATAATCTATTCATTTATTTATTCTAACAGTAATGTTATGGTCTTTTCAAGAGTTAAATTTACAATTAAGTTTTGATAAGGATTGTTTACACATGAATTTCTATTAGAAGAATTTATTAGATCATTATTTCATAAATAATGTTTTCTAATATGGTAATTAAATACCATTTTCATGTAATTGTCTCATATTTACACTATTTGGTACTCAAAATGATTTTTAAATTGTTTTTAAGAAAACCCTACTTCATTTCTATATTTAGTCGGAGAACCTATTTTCTTATAAATACCCTATCATCTAAAAAGGTTATAAAAATGGTTTAACCATTCCGAAATGATTTATTAAAGTCATTTTTTACATTTTTTATCATTTATTTTTTTCAAAGGAATATTTTTATCTATGTTTTCAGGAGGAACTTGTTAAAATAATTTATGTTGAAAAACGAATGTTCTTTGTAACTTGTATGGATTGTAAAAATTTACATACAATTATATATTTGATGAATCCATTAATTTTTAAAAGGATACAATTTAAATAAAATGTTTTGAAATGTGTTCTTAAAAGGCAATTATTTTCTAAATAATTTTCAGAAATGATAGGGATGTTTTCTTTAAGAATTCTTGTAAAATATCTTTTATAGTATTTTGATTCATCAATGAAAAAAAATTATTTTACTCTAAAGGGGATATGTTTTATTGATTCAATCCTTATTATTTATCTGGATTGTTTATTATTGACTTGGAAAATGATAGTATTCTCATTAGGTTCCTTGATTTGTTTTAGTCCCCTTGAAATATTCAATTTCCTATGATAATTAAACATTAATTTTCCCCTGAATATTTATATCATTTATAACGAATATGATTATTTCATAAACCATATAACATTTTTAAATATGTTGTATACATAGAAAGTTATTTTATTTTCTAGAAAATATTTATAAAACTGTATCTATTATTCAATAAATGTATTTGATAAGGCACACAGTTCATTGATTAAATCCCAAATTTTATCTATAAGGAATTCCTTGGTTGTGCATGACACCTATTGGGGACAATTTAAACAATCCCCTCGATGCATCTATAGTCTCATGAGATGAAATAAGTTGGTAAATACCCCTTACAGATTGTTTTCAAGTAGAATAAATGGGTTTCTAACCACATAATTGAATTTTCTTGGGGACATATCATGCGAATATAGTGGTTCATTTTTGAGTTACATGACATTTAATAATCAAGCATTTCTTATATTTATAATTCACTTATTATTATTATCCATGTGGTTTTAAAAATATAAAATCTGTGTTTTCATTTAATTGTTATTTTTAAAGAATAAATATAATGTGTTTTTAGTTTCCTACCATTCTATATTTATTATGAATTATCCAATTATTTAAATAGAATATGTTTTCAGTTATTTAACTTTCCATATTGTCTTGGAACTTCCTTATATGTTTATTGATTACATGGCATGTGTATTCTATTATTACCTTTCCATAATGATTATTCTCAATGGTTATTTATTTTTTACATTGTATATACCATTACTATGAATTTGAGACCACCCTTCCTTTCATTAGGATTAACTGAAGTGTACTACAAAATATATACAAAGATTCACTATAGTGAATGAAGTCATAATCCTTAAAAATAAACAAGTTTGTAATTTTGACTCATGAATTTTTCTTGTTTACCAAGACAAATGAATTTTTCAGTCGATTGGGATTTAATTTAAAAGTATCTTATTCCAAAAGAATTGTAGTAGACAATGACTTTGGGATTTATAGGGCTGGGTCATAGTACTTTCTAGGTTAAAAATAACTAAAAAATGTTTATAACTGATGTTATATTCTAGAATCAATACTAAATGACTTTTAGAATGAAATAAAAGAAATAAAAAATTATTATAATTTATAAATTATAGTTAAATTCATGTAAATTGAATAAATAACTTTGTATGAAGAACAAATACAAACATCTCTCTTAATAAACTACTAAAAATGATTGAAACTATAAACATCTGATTTGGAAAAATAAAAAAAACTAAAAAATATAAATGTTGAAATTGATTATATATTGAAATTATAAATAGTGTAGGAGTGGTTATGGTTTAAAAATTAATTTTTCTGTTATTTGTGTTTTTTATATAGGAGCTCATATTTAATCCTTCATCGAAGGGACACAAGCCAAGGATTTTTATCCCCATTTCCGTTGATTGAGACGTGTAATAATATTATACACCAATCTATTATTTTTATGGAATAATCCTAAAAAAATGAATTTTGGAATAAATAATGATTTTATACATTTTATTTATATAAAAATGATTCTTTTATCCTCTAATGAATTCTGTCTCAAAAATAACAAATGTTATAAGGGTTTCATTATCTCAAATTTGAATCTATTAAGACAAAATTTAGTTATAGATCATATTTAGTTTTTAATGGTTTAAATACTTCCCTTTTTTATTTTTTTTATAAATATTAACTACTATTTTATGATTTTAAATGTTTTATCAAATGTGAAAACTATCACTGTGTTTTTATTAAAAAGTTATAAATTCTGGAAGGATTTTTTACTCAAATATGTCTATTGGTTTATAATCACCCAGATTTGACTATTATCATTCAAAATTGATATATTCTAATACATGAGGAGTTTATGCTATATTTCTACATTATTTTCTATGGAGATCAAACTTCTACCCAAAATTTTCTTCTTTATTTTTTTGAATGTTTGGTTGTTAGTAATTTTATATGAATAATTCCCATTATTATTAACAGATTTTTCTTCCATATCAATAGTTTTACTTCCCACCAATGTTACACTTCATTAAATAGAAATTGAATATGTTATTTTTTGTAATGATCCTTTTGTATCAAATTATTCATTTTTATAGAAAGGTTTTCTTTCATTTTAATAATGCGGCTTTTCAAACAAGGGTAATTGAAAAAGAAAAATGGGGTTGCCATCATTTCAATAATAAAATGTATTATCTTACACATAACATTTTTTAAAGAAACCTTATCTATATTGAAAAATATTTTATTTTGAACTCTTTATAATATTGTTTTCCAAAAATCATCAAATTTTAATTCTAAATATTTTATTTTTAACTTTAGTTTACAATAAAACATTTATAATAATGTTTACAAGGTTTTGTGAAAACCTTTTAATTTTCACTTGTATTTTTCCTCAAATATTTTTCTATCGAGAAGTGTTATATTTATCATCCATCATATATTATTATTTTATCATTCCTTTTGGAAAATGATAATTTTATATCCATGATTTCTTATCTTATTATTATGCGAACACCCATTACTTTTCTATTGGTTCATTATGATATGTTTATGATTTATTTTAATTATAAAAAATGATAGATAATGAAGTGTGGGGTCCTGTATCACACTCCAATGCATCAGTTTGTGTTCATATCTCACAAGATATTTAGGTGTGAACATGGAAGTTTTCCCACATTTTCATCCATATACTTAATGTTTTTTTTTCACAAAAGGATGAGCATAATGAGTTTCCTCACACATATTTTCTTTTTCTTACAATTGATAAATGATTCCAACTTGTTCATAATGTAATGATAAATTTTCCAGATGCCTTCCTTTTTTATTAAATTAAATTGTTTCATAATTATGCTTTATTTTTAATTTATTACACACATTTCTATCACATTCACATAATATGTGTTTTGAGTCAGGTTATACATCTCATTACTCCTTAATTATCCTTGTATGTTCTTATATTACTACGGCATGTTTAATAATTATCATCTAATGGATTTTCTGTCACGACCCACTTTCACCAAAAGGAGGGAAGGGTCAGCAGATTTCCAATCCCTTTTTTAAGTTGAAGGAGAGATAATGACCCCCCGAGACCCGCCTTCAATAGGTCCCGGAGTGGCGACTAGCACCAAGGGTATATAAATCTCCCACAAATGGAAGGAATTACCCCTTTTTGTTTTATAAGATCGAGAGATGAGATGATGAAACTCAACAACACCAAGGTAAAAGAAAAGTGAAGCCAAAAAATAAACCATTCCCGAATGCATGTTCAAAAAGGAAAGCCACAAGTACAAAAGGTGACTACAAGGTATGTACCAAAGAGGAAAATAAAAACAACAACTGCAACTGCTCCAAAGGTCCGAGCTAGTAAGGTCCTGAGTGATCCCCGAAGTCCTCCTGGAAACCTAAAAGCAGTTTTATATATGTAGGGTGAGCATACAAGTACACTCAGTATGGAAAACCAAAGACTCTCGTGCACAAGTGGGGGAAAGTACTAAAGTCCCATGAGGAAAAGAGTAAACAAAACACCTAACAAGGAAAACTATCCACCCCAGGCCTCACCAAGGCACACTCCCCAAATAACGAAAGTCAAGTAATATATATAATAAGAGAACATCGATGTTTGGGTACCCCGCGCCACTTTCCCACTGGTTATTGAGACATCCTACGCATCAGACCAATCCCGCCATTCTCACCGTAGTCCCACTGCCACACCCGCCCGCACACACCTAGGCCACAACCACACGCAGTCCCACTAACGAAAAAATCCCGCCCGCACACACCTAGGACACAACTGTCACATGTAACCACACCTGCAAACACCTAGGCCAGAACAACCACCACCACGCCCAGAGACACCTGGGCTAGAGAAAAATCCACTGCCACGCCCGAAGACACCTGGGCCTCATCCTGAAGAAACATGGGAATCCACCTGCCGCACACACCTGGCCAACCACCACACTACCCCGCCCGAAGGTTCTTGGGCTAATAATGGACCTCAGGCCATCACAGCCTACCCGAAGATACTTGGGCTATCCGGGAAAGGGAGACGAAAAGGAGCTAATAACCAGCCACTATGAATAGTGTTGGAAAAAACACCCTCCCCCATGAAATGAGGGTGTTCGGCACTAAGTGCTCAACTTGGGTGGGGCGCGAATAAGAAACACAAAGCTACAAGTATATATATATAGGTAACAAGAACTCACCCAAGCTAGGTTTTTCTTCAGACAACCTACAGATCACAACAACACTCAAGTCCGAGTCACGACTCACGCTAACAACCATTTGTCCCCTTTCTTATTTCATGTTCAGTAATTATGTTTATGTTTAAGAACTACTGTGCAACTAGTAGGAATAGACATAAGTCCAGGAAAGTAAATATTCAAACATCAACCAAAACGCCCACACCCGGTTCTCAACAACAGAGGATTCCATCCCAATTCATGATATAAACAAGTATCCACCCGGTCTTAAAACTCACAACCACCGAATCCATACCAACAAGAGATCCCATCCCAAAAATTCACACAACCACCGAGAGTATAAAAGAACAGGGGATCCCATCCCCTCCCACATCTCCAGCAATCGTCCCAAAAGGAAAACAACCAATTACCACCACCAACACAAGCAGGGCCTTGCCGGTATTTTCAGATTTAAACGACTTAACACACTCCATGATTCAAATTCCGTGTGTTCTAACCAAGAGTTACCACAGAAGGGTTGATCCTGGTGCTTTCAATTTATTAAGCCGGATATACATGATTAACCAATTCACTTTTCACAACAGGAGTTTACAACCAAAAACAAGCCATTTTAAACATCAGCAGGGTTCATTAGTGCACAAACAACGACCACCAACGACCTCGATTTTCAGGAGTCATAAGCTAGCACAACTCAACAAGATGGTCATAGAAGAAACAACATAAAAAAAAGACAGCATCAACAATCACAACCCCCCCTCTTTCTTTATAGAATTCGTTCATTATCTTTAATTAGGTCTGGTTTATCCAATTCTACAGAATCAAAAGCACGCCCACCCCGCATGATACACAAAAGAGAGAGGCGAAGGAGAAATTCCCTAACCGTTGATAGATGATTGACGTTTAGGCCGGGGGGGCGAAACATTATAGATAACGATGCGCCCGATGAACCAGAAGCTGTTTGTGAATAGACACGATCAAGGAAAGGAGAAACCACGGCTAACCCTTAGTTTATAAGATCCGGAGACGGTTGAGGTGTAAATGTGAAACCGTGTAAGGTGCGGGGGTCGTGGGTTGACCACGCGACTCCACTCATCACAAAAGGGGGTCGGGTGGTTTAAGCCTACTCATGAATTGATTAAGTATTTAATTAAAACTCTTATGCACGTTACGGGTCTTTAAAACACACTCAAATAGGTCAAAATAGGGTTTAAACCCCTATTTTCACAAAAGGGAGCGCTACTAGAAACAACTTGACAAGGCCGGGTGACGCCGATCGGTCGCGCCGATCGGTCTTGCCGAGATGCCACTCCTTTATGACCCAGATTTTGGCAAAGGGAAGGGCCAAGAGAGTCTGGGTCATTAAATCAGATACCTCTCAAACTATTCTCATCCTCGAGAATTAAAACAACCCAGAAGGGAAGGGTGGGTCCGAACAACCACCCCGAAAGATACCTCTCAAGAGTGAACCTCATCGTTAACTAAGAACACATTCCTGTCACGAACCAAGCAACATACCATGACAAACTGCCCGGGCATGTGGGTTGGGGAGTCTCCTCCCCCATGTCAAGATATTATCCGCTTTGGGCAGCACTGACTCGCCCACATGGGTTTAATCGCATCCACCTTAATGCGTCTTGATTAGGGGTCGGGTTCTCTCCTTCCCCATAGCCGGGGCTTTTTTTTACACACAAATAGAGGAATGAAGACCAGCACAAATCGTAGCCAAAAAGACAAAACGTTCTACCACAACAGGTACAACAAGGAATAAAACTCAAAACAACTCCAGGTACTGGGTACACATCCGTGCTTCCCTCTCCCACGTACTCTCCTCATGCCCACCATGTCTCCACAACAAACGAACCAAGGGGATGGTTCGCCCGTGAAGCACCATTTCTTTGCGATCCTCGATCACCATTGGTCTCTCCACAAAGGCCACATCGTCCTCGATGTCCAGCTCACCCCAATCAAGGACATGTGAATTGTCGTGCAGATACCGATGGAGCTGGGACACATGAAAGACATCATGTATCCTTAGTAGCGGCGGTGGCAACTCTAGCTGGTAAGCCACTTCGCCGACCCGCCGCAACACTTGGAAGGGTCTGATGAATCTGGGAGAAAGCTTACTCCCTTATCCGAACCTCCGCTGCCCACACCGAGGGGAGACCTTTAAGAACACGTGGTCCCCAACCTCAAACTCCAAGGGCCTCCTCCTTGTATCAGCATATGACTTCTGTCGGTCCTAGGCCACCCTCATCCTTTCCCGTATGAGCTAAACCTTCTCTGTCGCGTTCTGCACCACCTCCGGACCAAGGATGCCTGCCTCTCCTACTTCGGTCCAACGCACAGGCGAACGACATCACCTCCCGTACAAAGATTCAAATGAGGCCATGCCAATGGTAGAGTGGTAGCTATTATTGTAGGAAAACTCTACCAGAGGCAAGTATTTCAGCCATGATCCCCTTGAGTCCAGAACACATGCTCGGAGCATATCCTCCAAGGTTTGGATGGTGCGCTCTGTTTGTCCATCTGTCTGGGGATGGAAAGCAGTGCTAAGGCGTAACTGGGTGCCAAACACATGCTGCAATCCTCTCCAGACTCGCGAGGTAAACCGTGCATCCCTATCCGAGACTATAGACCTCATAACTCCATGCAACCTCACCACCTCATCCACGTACTTTCGTGCCAAAGCGTCCACAGTACCCGACTCCCTGATCACCAGAAAGTGAGCCGATTTTGTCAACCTGTCCACTACCACCCAGATGGCGTCGTATCCCCCTTGGGCCTTGGGTAGTCCTGTGACGAAATCCATTGAGATGTCATCCCACTTCCACTCGGGGATATCTAGGGGCTGTAGTAGGCCGCCTGCAACTCGGTGTTCAGCCTTCACTTGCTGACACATTAAGCACTTGGCCACAAACTCTGCCACTGATCGCTTAACTTCGGGCCACCAAGACTGCCTCTTCAAACCCTGGTACATCTTGGAAACTCCTGGGTGTACCACCAGGGGTGAGTTGTGGAATTCACTGAGAACCTTTCCGCGCATCACCTCCGGGACAAACAACCTTTTCTGGAAAAGCATCTGGTTCTGACCATCCTCTGTCCATCCCTCCAGAGCATTGCCCTGGTCAACTTGGCCACACATCACTTCACACTCTAGGTCTCCCCACTGAGACTCCTCCACTTGCTGAAACAGGGATGACTGCACTGTCATCTGATATAGGAAGCCTCTTCCGCTATCCATCTTCACATCCAGGTGTAAGGCAGCCAACTCTTCCGTTGTCTTCCAGGTGTCTACCGACTCTCGGACCGCATCCTTCTGCGTCCTCCTGCTCAAGGCATCGGCCACCAAATTTCCCTTGCCTTCAGTATAAGAGATCTCGAAGTCGTAATCCTGGAGGAACTCCACCCATCTTCGCTGTCGCAAGTTTACATCCCACTGGGAGAAGATATACCTCAAGCTTTTGTGATCTGTGAAGACCACAAAGCGTTCCCCGATGAGGTAGTGCCGCCATAACTTTAGCGCAAAAACGATCGCTACAAGCTCCAGGTCGTGGGTGGTGTAATTACGCTCATGGGGGAATAGCTGCCTAGACCCATAAGAGATCACCCCTTGTCGCTGCATCAACACGCATACCAGGCCCTGTCTCGAAGCATCACAAAATACCTCATAGGCCACCCCTTCTTCTGGTAATCTCAGCACTGGGGCACTAACCAACTTCTCTTTCAGATAGCTTAAGGCCGACTCGCACTGCTCACTCCACACAAAAACCTGGTCCTTCTTGGTCAGAGCCATCAAAGGGGATGCTCCTCGAGAGAAGTTGGGTACGAATCTACGGTAGTAACCCGCCATCCCGAGGAAACTTTGGACTTCCGCCACATTCATGGGTGCTGCCCAAGAAACAACTGCCTCATCCTTTGATGGGTCCACCGCTACCCCCTACTCAGACACTACGTGCCCGAGGAAGTGCACTTCTCATGTCCAGAACTTGCATTTTGACAACTTCCCATAGAGCTGGTGCTGTCGGAGGACCTCCAAAACTATCATCAGGTGCCCTGCATGGTCCTCCTCTGATCTTGAGTAGACCGGGATTTCGTCGATGAACACAACCAAGAACCGATCCAGGTACTCTCAGAATATGGAGTTCATAAGCCCCATGAACACAGTCGGGGCGTTCGTAACACCGAAGGGCATGACTACGAACTCGAAGTGTCCATACCTGCACCTGAACGCTGTCTTCGGGATGTCGCTCTCTTTCACCCTCAACTGGTGGTACCCAGACCGCAGTTCGATCTTCAAGAACCATCCTGCCCCTTTCAGCTGGTCGAAAAGATCATCTATCCTTGGAAGAGGGTAGCGATTCTTGATCGTCACCTGATTCAGCCTCCTGTAGTCTATGCACAACCTAAGACCACCATCTGCCTTCTTTGCAAACAAGACCAGAGCACCCCACGGTGACGTACTCAGATTAACATAACCCCTCTTTAGCAGATCGTCAATCTGTATCCGCAACTCCCGTAGCTCAGAAGGTGCCATCCGATAAGGAGCCATCGAGACTGGACGAGCGCCAGGCTGCAGGTCTATCCCGAACTCGATATCACATCGAGGGGGTAGAGTCGTCACCTCCCCAGGAAAGATTTCCATAAACTCACGGATGATCTCTGGAACTTCCACCATTTCAGTATCTACTGATTCCACTGTCAGCTCGGTCAACCAGGAGAGGAGAGGTTCCTCTCTCCTGTTTCCCTTCGGACTGCTCCGCTCTTCGGTGAAGGTAACACGCCGACTTTCCAAGTCTGAGAACACCACCCTTCTTCAAAAATAGTCGATGACGACGCACACAGAAAATAGCCAGTCGATGCCTAGGATGACATCGTATGGCCGAATCTGCAGCAGAAGAAGATCCCTAACCTACTGATGTGGCCCTATCATCAGTCTACATCCCCGACAAAGAAACAACAAGTTGGTCTGACCTCCGACTGGTGTGCTAAACACCAGGGGCACTGGAAGTCTCTCCGCATCTAAACCCAAGGCACGGGCTAGGATGGGTGCAACAAAGGAGTGCGAAGCTCCGATATCGAACAAGGCATAAGCAAGAGTGCTAAACAGACTGATCGTACCTCAAACAACCTCTGGCCCTGCTGGAACTGCTGCCTCTATGGCGTGTAACTGTCCACGCCCAGCTCCCCTGCCCCTCGGCTGTCGGCCACCTCCCCGACCACGCCCTGGTCGAGGTCCCTGTGGAGCGCCCTGAGGTCGGCCTCCTCCTACGTCTGCCCTCTGAGGAGCGGGAGCTTGCTGTCCCTACTGCTGCTGCTGGAAAGGTCTGGCTGGAAGCTGCTGCTGGGGCGGGTGCTGGGGATGACTGCCACTGTTGTACTGCACCCGGTCGGGGAACTGACTCCGGAGATGCCCAAGGCTCCCACAGATGAAGCACTGCGGTCCCGGGCCCGAAGGAAAAGGGCGAGGGCCGGGGGATCGAAACTGAAACTGCTGCGGTCTGGTCCCTGCGGGTCGGAACCTGGAGGGTCCTGACGCTGGAGGCCTGGTGTTGACGACCTTCCCCTTCGATGGTCCCAGCTGGATCCCCTCTCGCGACACTACCCCAAGAGCATGCATCCTCTCCACCACTTCGGCCTTCTTCTGGGCCTCCAAGTACATTGGAAGGGTAAAGGAGGTAACAACATACTGGAGGGAGGGTCGTAGTGCCTCCTCTAAACATCTAGCCCGAGACTCCTCGTCGGGAAAGAGGTCCGGAGAAAAACGTAGGAGGTCCTTGAACTTGATCCCTAGCTCCCTCACGGACATACTCCCCTGCTGGAGGGAGATTAGTTCCTTCCTCTTTTCTGCCTTCATCGTCGAGGAGAGGAATTCCGCCCGGAACTCCCTCTCGAAATCCACCCAAGCCACCTCAGACTCTCTCCTCTCCCCCAGGTAAAGCGTCCACCACTGACGTGCCGCTCCCCACATCTGGCTGACGGCCAGAGGAACCTAGTACTCGGTCGGGGCCCAAATCAGGCCGAAGGCTATAACTAGCTCCTATAGCCATCCTTCCGTCTTCATATCGGAGGTGCTTCCCTCATACTTCTTGAGGGCCTGTCGCTGGAAGGCTCGAAGAGTCTTCTTCCACTAGTCGTCCTCTTCCTCTCGATCAGCTCTCTGCCGATCGGCCAAAGTAGTCTATGGGGCCTCGATCGCCTGTACCACACGTGGTCGCCTTCCAGGTGCCATAACTGCAAGGTAAACAAGGAATGCCTAAGCCCAAGTAGTGCAGAATACCATTCTTAAAACTTCTTAAAATTTAATTTATTCTTAATTCCCAAGACATCCCAGAAACACAAGAACACAAGTCATTATGATGCATGTACCTTTCCTAGGGTCTCTACCCTGCAATCAGTGCACCCTCACTTGGTCGTTCGGTAGGTCCAGAGTCCTTGCATCGGATCACATGGGCCCTAAAATCCCGTGTCCTAGCCGGTCTTCCCTGGCCTAATTCACGCGCCAAGGTCACCCAACATTGTTGCCTTACCATCCCATGCAATCCTCACTATGCCTAACTTCAGACTCCATCCTATCTCTCAACCTCGCCTCTGATACCATTCTGTCACGACCCGCCTTCACCAAAAGGTGGGAAGGGTCAGCAGATTGCCAAGCCCTTCCTTCTTTAAGTTGAAGGAAAGATAATGACCCCCGAGACCCGCCTTCAATAGGTCCCGGAGTGGCGACTAGCACCAAGGGTATAGAAATCTCTCACAAATGGAAGGCATTACCCCTTTTTGTTTTATAAGATCGAGAGATGAGAAGATAAAACTCAACAACACCAAGGTAAAATAAACCATTCCCGAATGCATGTTCCAAAAGTAAAGCCACAAGTACAAAAGGTGACTACAAGGTAAGTACCAAAGATGAAAAGAAAAACAACAACTGCAACTGCTCCAAAGGTCTGAGCTAGTAAGGTCCTGCGTGATCCCCGAAGTCCTCCTGGAAACCTGAAAGCACTTTCATATACGTAGGGTGAGCATACAAGTACACTCAGTAGGGAAAACCAAAGACTCTCGTGCACAAGTGGGGGAAAGTACTAAAGTCCTGTGAGAAAAAGAGTAAACCAAACACCTAACAAGGAAAACTATCCACCCCAGGCCTCACCAAGGCACACTCCCCAAATAATGCAAGTCAAGTGATATATATAATAAAAGCACATCGATGTTTGGGTACCCCGCGCCACTTTCCCACTGGTTATTGAGACATCCTACGCATCGGACCAATCCCGCCATTCTCACCGTAGTCCCACTGCCACACCCGCCCGCACACACCTGGGCCACAACTGTCACGTGTAACCACGCCTGCAAACACCTAGGCCAGAACAACCACCACCACGCCCGGAGACACCTGGGCTAGAGAAAAATCCACTGCCACGCTCGAAGACACCTAGACCTCATCCCAAAGACACTTGGGAAACCACCTGCCGCACACACCTGGCCAACCACCACACAACCCCGCCCGAAGGTTCTTGGGCTAATAATGGACCTCAAGCCATCACAGCCTACCCAAAGATACTTGGGATATCCGGGAAAGGGAGCAGAAAAGGAGCTAATAACCAGCCACTATGAATAGTGTTGAGAAAAACACCCTCCCCCATGAAATGGGGGTGTTCAGCACTAAGTGCTCAACTTGGGTGGGGCGCGAATAAGAAACACAAAGCTACAAGTATATATATATAGGTAACAAGAACTCACCCAAGCTAGGTTTTTCTTCAGACAGCCTACAAATCACAACAACACTCAAGTCAGAGTCACGACTCACGCTAACAACCATTTGTCCCCTTTATTATTTCACGTTCAGTAATAATGTTTATGTTTAAGCACTACTGGGAAACTATTAGGCACATGCATAAGTCCAGGAAAGTAAACAGTCAAAAATCAACCAAAACGCCCACACCCGGTTCTCAACAACAGAGGATTCCACCCCAATTCGTGATATAAACAAGTATCCACCCGGTCTTAAAACTCACAACCATCTAATCCATACCAACAGGAGATCCCATCCCCCAAATTCACACAACCACCGAGAGTATAAAAGAACAGGAGATCCCAACCCCTCCCACATCTCCAACAATCGACCCGAAAGGAAAACAACCAATTACCACCACCAACACAAGCAGGGCCTTGCCGGTATTTTCAGATTTAAACGACGTAACACACTCCATGATTCAAATTCCATGTGTTCTAACAGGGAGTTATCACAGAAGGGTTGATCCTGGTGCTTTCAATTTATTCAGCCGGATATACGGGATTAACCAATTCACTTTTCACAGCAGGAGTTTACATCCACAAACAAACCATTTTAAACATCAGCAGGGTTCATTAGTGCACAAACAACGACCACCAATGACCTCGATTTTCAGGAGGCATAAGCCATCACAACTCAACAAGATGGTCATAGAAGAAACAACATAAAAAAAGACAGCATCAACAATCACAGCCCCCCCTGTTTCTTTATAGAATTCGTTCATTATCTTTAATTAGGTCTGGTTTATCAAATTCTACAGAATCAAAAGCACGCCCACCCCGCATGATACACAAAATAGAGAGGCGAAGGAGAAATTCCCTAACCGTTGATAGATGATCGACTTTTAGGCCGGGGGCGCGGAACTTTACGGATAACGATGCGCCCGATGCACCAGAAGCTGTTTGTGAAAATCCACGATCGAGGAAAGGAGAAACCACAGCTAACCCTTAGTTTATACGAGCCGGGGATGGTTGAGGTGTAAACGTGAAACCGCGTAAGGCGCGGGGGTCGTGGGTTGACCACGCGGCTCCACTCGTCACAAAAGGGGGTCGGGTGGTTTAAGCCTACTCATGAATTGATTAAGTATTTAATTAAAACTCTTATGCACGTTACGGGTCTTTAAAACACGCTCAAACAGGTCAAAATAGGGTTTAAAACCCTATTTGCACAAAAGGGAGCGCTACTGGAAACAACTTGACAAGGCCGGGTGACGCCGATCGGTCGCGCCGATCGGTCCCACCAATCGGTCCCCCCGATCAGTCCCACTGATCGGTCCCACGGATCGGTCGCGTCGATCAGTCGCGCTAATAGGTCTCACCGATCGGTCGCACCGATCGGTCTCGCCGAGACGCCACTCCTTTAGGACCCGGATTTTGGCAAAAGGAAGGGCCAAGAGAGTCTGGGTCATCACATTTTCATCATTTATTATAAAATTTATATCATTCAGATGTTCTTAAAAATAATTATGATCCAGCACTATATTTTATGGTTTTACATACTGAGCCTTTTTTCTCGCCCCTTTTTTAGGATTCAAATCCCAAAGTAATGAAGGTGATTATATCATGTGAAATTTCTAGAAAATTGGGTCCAAAAGTAAATTATTGTGAAGAAATATTAAAATTTTTGTTAAAAACGTTTTTTTATTTAGATAATTTTCTAAAAAATAATCATTTAGATCCATGGGTTTGGGAACTATTTGTGTGATTTATTATATTATTTAAGTTAATTTTTTCATGGATCTCATAAAAAATATACATTTTTTTAATGATATGTTGCAAAGGAGTTTGGATTGTCAATCAAGAATATATTAATAGATAATGGGATATAGAAAAATATAAATAAATTTGAATCATATCTATATGAAATATTATTAACCATTAATAAAACACTATCTATAATAAAAAAAGGAACTACTGAGATAAAGAATATAAGATTTATTGAAATTGGTAGAGCTATAGTAGTTAAATTCAAATGATAAAAATTCATTTCTAGAAAATAAATTTCAATTAATATTTACATTAAAAAAAGATTCCAGATTATTTATAGATCATATATTGATAACTACGAGAAGTTTTATATGAATAAATTATTAATAATGTACTTTAATGTGTTTAGTAGTCTATTCTTGTGGAATATTATAAATTTAGATGTGGGAAATTTTTATGACATAGACTATGATTGTTGAAACTAAATCAAATTTGAGTGTTCTATAGGTTTAGTTTCATGAATATATTTATAGAAAAAGAATGAATCATTTTAAAATTGATAATGAAGAGGAATATTAATAGTGTACAAACATGCTTGATCACTAAAAATTTGAGGGAGGACCTAGGCTAGTTATAAAACCATACTTGTAATATACTTATGAATGACTTCCTATCTTCTTATTTTTTTTGTTTATTAATCTTTTTAAGGGACATAAAATACCTTATAGTAGTCATTCTCATTCATAAAATAAATAAAAATAATGGATATAGTAATGTGGAATATAAAAATTAAATGTTGATGTTGATATATATCCTACCAGTGGTGATTAATGAGCTACTAGAAATGAAAAAATATAACTGTAAAATCGATGAAAAAATATGTTATGATTGAAAATATCCCTGGAAATCAGAAGGCTCCAGTATATAACAAAATAATGCTAAGAAATTATAAACAAATAGATCATTTTTCAAAGATTGATCTACATTTTATTGTTGATTCTATTTAATAAAACGATTGGATAAATTATCTGAATGAAGAGCTATATCATATTGAAAATAATGAATCTTTGATCTTATTCTATGAATAAAATTGATGAAAAATACAAGAACCAACAGGGTTTTTTGAATAAAAATCAATATTTAAGGTGATATGGTATGAGATAAAATATGATTCTTGTAAAAAGTATGATCTCAAGGTTAATTATTTGACTTTATAGATACATTTTCTCCTTTTTTAATAACTAACAATATAATAATATTTATGGATGGTTCAACTCACACGTAATATAAAGTAATCATATAGATGGTAAATATTCATTTGTGAATAGAGATCATATGAAATAAGTGTTTTTTGAGAAACCTAAATTATTTATCATTGATAATGATTGTACACAAGTTTATATATTGATGAAAGATATTTATTGGTTAAAAACGTCCCCTAGAGCATAATAATCAAATATATATATTTTTGAATAAGATTAACTTCATCAAATGAATGGTAATTATCATATTTATAATGAAAATTAGATTTCACACAATCCCTAATATTATAAATAAAGTTTAAATAATTTTTTACATGTTACAAGGAGTATTCCTGTGAGGAACTGGAATGAAAAATGATGATGCATTTTGAGATGTCATAACTTTGAGAAATATTTTTTTAATTATTTAATGTTTTTAATAAGGATGAATTTATTTTCATACCCCAGGAAAAATATAACAATGTATTTTTGAATAATCATGGAATGAAATACTATAAATTAATGTAAACATCCATGAAAAGTTTAGTGAATATGGTAAAAGATGATGAATGGAATTGTGTGAAAACCAAATTCCTAATTTTTTTGGGATCATGATATATGTTATAACTTCTTGATTTAAAAAATTCAATATATTGATTCAATTTAAAATATATTTAATTAATCCTAAATAATCCCCCATTATGGCTACTAAGATGATACTTAAATACATTGTTGGGTTTTTGAGTAATAACCTACTATATAAATGTGATGAGGATATGAATTTCTTTTTAAAAAAATTTGTACAGATTGTGATAGAAGTATTGATGATAGAAACTCAAAATCAGGTGAAGATTTATTTTTTTGGATAATTTCATATGAGTTGGAAACACATGAGTCAATTTTTTTATTACCTTATAAATTTGTTTTCTGAGTATGTTAATAACACACAATAAATCCCAAAAAATAATTTAGATGAGAGAGAATCTATAAGACTTGAATGCGAAGATTTAAGGTGAATTAAGAATTCTATTTGACAATCATAGTGTAGAAAATTCATAATGAAACCTATTTTAACTGTCATGGTATATACATATTGATATACAATATCATTTTATTGTTGAGGATGTTTCAAATGGTTATGTAGGGATACAATATATTTCCACACTAGAACAAATTGAATATATTTTTATAAATGTTATTTCTAGGGATATATGTGAATATTTATGTCTAAATATATGTTTGATGTTTCTCTATTATATAAGGGATATTACCCATGATGTAATATATTTCCAAAATTCACAAAATTGCATATATTTTCACAAATACTCTCCCAAAGGATAGATTTGGGGAGATATGTCCAAAATTACATGTTCAAAAATTTCTTATTACATAAGGGATATTAGTTAAACATCATAGTTTATTGGATATTTTTAATAAATGATGATAATGATATAAAAATCATGTTACACATGGATTAATGAATGTAAATATAATTTTATTTGTTAAAGGGGGTGAAAATATTTATTTGTTTAATGTGTAGAAGATAAAATTTATTTACATAAAAATGATTATCACATGGGGTAAATTTTTCTAATAATATTTCCTTATTAAAAAGTGTTATGTCTAAATGATTTATCTTTGAGAGAAGGTTTTGAACAAATGTGAGTTGTTTGAGTTTGAAGAAAATACAAAGTGAGAGATTGTATAACCAAATGAAATATGGATAGATGTTATTTTCTTATTAATAAAATTAATGAAGAATAAAATTTTTTGAAAATGTTTTTGAGTTAATTTTTTATGTTTAATGAGGATTTTATAAGTTTATAATTTTTGAGAAGCTTTGTTCTAGAATTATTAATAAAAATATTAAAATATATTATAATTTCCACTAAATACATTAGTCAAAATATATAATAATTGAGCTTTGTTAGAATAACCCTTATAACACGAGAAGATATATATCTTAATAAATAGAGGAATATTATTCCAATATATGAGTAACATCACTTTGTTAAAGGCTATTATTTTCTTCTATACTAAGGTCAAGAAGAATATATTAGAGTTTTGATGTTTTTAATTACATGGATGGGGACATTGTGACCTTGGGGAAGGAGATGGAAGATTATAAATACAAACATGATAATGTTTTTCACATGACTCATTTTAATATGGAGGTTGAACTATCTTCACATATGAATGTGAAAATCATCCTGAGTGAGGAAATATTAATGGAAAAATTAAAGGAATAAATGGTTAAAATATGGTTATATAAACACAGATTTTTATTATATAACACTCACAGTGTTAAAAAAAATCACTGAATCCCTTTACATAATTCAAGAATAGAGGTTAAATTATTAATGGTAAGAAAGAAATAAAGGAGAATATAGTTCAATATTATTAGAAAATCAAAAATAGTTATTCCCTTGGTAAAAATGATAAATTTAATAATGTATTCCATAAATATATTGATCACTCAGAAAATGTGATGCCCACAAGGTTTCCGATTTTGGTGATGTTTAAGGCTAAAAAAATTTCTCTTTATTTGTGATGTGATCCTGGACCAAATGGATTAAACAATATTGGAATACTGGGACATTATTTTTGATTTCTTAATCAATATAATTAATATATTTTTCCAGAATGGAATCCCCATAAAGGAAATAATATCTCAATATATAGTCCTATTGCGTAAGTCTATTGCTTCTTATTCTATCACCTCATTAAGAACTATAACATTAGATAATTTTTTATGAAAAATTATAAAAATTACATTATCCATTAGAATCACTATCATAATTGAAAATGTGGTTTCTTCTAATATGTCTGGGTTTGTTCAAGGGGGAATGATACATGACTAATTCCTATGCACTTATGAATATATGATCATACTGTGGATGCCTTATAGAATTGGTTGAAATTCTCTCATTTTTAGTGTTAGTAAATCCTGTAATACTATCAACAAGGATTTTATGATCGAGTTCCACAAATTGTACACTTTTAGTGACCTTTTCAATGAAATGATTAATTTTTAAAAAAAATATTAGAATATTTTTTCTAATTAATAGTACTCATAATGTAATTTTCTCTTACTCCTATGTAATTAGATATTGAGATCCTTTATCTTCCACTTTATTTAGTTTTACTAAAAATTGACTAAGAATATGATTTATTTATATCTTTTAAAAGATAAATCCTAAGAACATTCAATCTAAAAGATGGGTTATGGATCTATCTCAATTACATTATGAGGATGGCCTTACTCAATATAAATATAGAGTTTTGATGAATATTGATTCCCTGAAGAAGGAATTAATATATAATTTTTTTATCTATAATTAATAAATTAATTATAATAAATCATAGATTTTACATAGTCAAAACATCACCTATCATGGGATGTTTATTAAAAAGAGAAGCATGAACATTAAATACAGATGTCTCCCTTTTATCTATATGGGCATATCCCTATTATGGGGACGACCTAAGAATACACACTTTAGTAGAATTTATAAGAGAATTAAAGAATAATTAATCTCTTGGAAAGGAATATCACTCTATCTTGATGGATGGATCTATCTAATTAAGATTATTGGAATCTATATGATTTTACAATACTTTTTGGATTATAATTTTCATGGTTCATTGATTGAAAGCCTTAATTAATGTGTCATGGACATTATATAGAGTGAAAATGTCTAGGATAAGATACATGTGGCTGTCAAATGGATCACACATTCCAAACCATTAACGGAGGGGGGTGATAATTAAAAACCTATTCATATTCAATGAAGCACATTAAGATCAATTTTTATGGAGGATCCTGATTGAAAATTTAAAAAGTAATCTTTTTTTGATGAATAGGTTTTTAACCAAATGGGTTCTAGAAATCTAAAATACCTATACTCCTTCATCTAGAATTTCATTAAAATGACCAACATAGATGTCATAAAACATAGTAAATGGATAGACTCCTTAATTCGAAAATCAAATTATGGATGTATAATTGGGTTGGTTTTCCCTCGATTGAAGTATTTTCAAGATAGATTCATGATCCCAGTGTGTGTATAATGTTCAATATTGGATCCTAATTTGATTAATAGAAAAATCCCCTCAAGTAGGTTATCTATTATTATCCATTTACTCCCAGTAATGGATCCCTGATTTCTAATACAATTATGAATCAAACTCTCTCTTGTATGTTATACTACAATTATACACTGGAAGGCCCAAAAAATATGGATTATTTGTTTAATCAATTTTTTCTTTCTTTGACGGATCCATTATGATATAAACAATATAAAGGGTAATATATAATATGATTCCAGTGGTTGATTTACTTTTTTGATTTCTACAGACTATATCTACATTTTCAACGCATGTAGACCTGGAATCGACTCTATTGAATATATTTTATTAAAATTTTACTTTTCTAAAATTCTATAGAATATTGTTTCTAACCAATTTCAAGTGGATCAATTTAAGTAAGCCAATTTTTTCTCTCTTATTGATCACTATAACATCCCAGAAGGTTCTACCAAGAATGGGAGTCATGTGTAGTCTATTATTGCATAAAACATTCATCAGAAACTGTTGAATATGAATTTCATTAAACATAATAGTCAAGCTATTGATCTGAATATTCCTAAGAGAAATATTAAATCCTCTATTAGGTTGGTGGATCTATGATAGTATTTTAGAAGAAAAATACATATTTTAATTGTTGGTATTTATCCATATATAAACTAAAGGGAATTATAAAAATAAAATGGATACATGTTTTTTGTTTGGAATCCAACCTCTATAGTTTGGATCAATATTAACATGTCTGGTTTTTCTAAAGGAAATTGAGACCTATAAGAAAGGGTGGAATCTACATGGACTCCAATGAAAGTGAAATATCATTCATATCTAAGGAACATAGGATGATGATTACCATGAAGTAGAGATGGAATGAGTGGTCCTAGAAATCTAGATTTCGTTATTCAATACCAAGATGAAATTGTTTCTTTAGTTGGAATCATCGTTCATTGTTCATGACATCATGTTAAATATATCCACCCCTCTTGGAGGGTTGTTGAATCATTGGAGGAGGTTATGAATTAGTTAGGAAAAAATAACTTTGTTTTGTAACATACTTGTTGAGAGGGTACTAGAATTTATAACGCAATAGAAAACATGGGAGTTTGGTCAGGATGATGTAATGACCATGTTCCATGCCAGAGTTGATTAAGGAACTCTTGATCTATGAATTTTTTTAAAAAATCCATGATTCTATTTTTTATATATTTCCTCAGTCCTAAATATTTATTCTATGTGGATGTATTATTATTAATAGTTTACTCTAGATCTAACATATGAATAATATGGTGTATTTGATTGATTAAGATGAGGTTTTTAGTGATCATTTATGAGTAACGTTTTCAGAATAATAATAATATGAATTTTTTATATGTTCATTGAATTTAAATAATGATTATTATATGATATATAAGTTTAATTTTTTGGGGAATGTGATATTTTTGAGTTGAATTCAAATATGATTTTTAAGGAATTAAATGTGAATGAAATAAATGATTTTTTGAAGAGATATTTTGAATTAGAATAATGGAGATTTAATTGAGATGATTTATTTCATTATTATGAGGAATCAACTAAATTTTTCTCTATTTTTTCATTGAAATATAGTTAATTATGATCATCAGATTAAGGATCCTTGATGTTTTATAATATTCAAGTATTGATAAAATCTACATGATAAGGATGAGGAATTAAATACGAAGAAAGTGTTTTAAATATTTATGGTTAAACTATTGAGTTAAATAGGCTAACATGATTCTGTTGATGAAAATTTTAGAGAAATTAAATAATTTTTAAAAGAAGGTGGACTATATTAATACTAGATATTTGAATGGACCAGAAGATAAATAATTTTATTATTTAGTAATGTTTTATTGATTTTCTATTGGATAATAATTGTAAAAGGAATGGATCCTACATAAATAACCATCTAGGAGAAAAATTATATTGTAAAATTGTTCTAAGTCCAGGATGATACCTTCCCACTTTTTATTTACTTTATCATATTAGTGGATCATTTTTTCAAGGATTTCATCGATCAATGAAAGGATGTAGTCAACTATATTGGGGAAAACATGTAAAAATACATGTTCTTTTGGGATGTTATGAAACTATTATATATGGGTGAGGGTGAGTTTTTATATTGATAGGACCATGAATTTTACTACTCATAGTTGTTAATTTCAAAAGAAATTTGTAATTATTGAAAAACTAATTCAACATCCCTTTCTCAGTATTAAAAAAAAGTTTTCCCATGGATATTTGAAATGAAATAATGAGGATATACAATGATAATTTTTTTATAACCTGGTTGGAGAAATTGAATTGAATAATATGGTGGAAAAAATTAAAATATAAGAGATTTTTTATACTTTGTATCAAAACGAACACATTAGAATACATTTTTCTCAGAGGGGGAACCCTTGAAAAAGCATTGAAACAAATTAATTTATCCATGTTTTAATCATAAATTTCAAATAAAACCTAAAATTATATCCTCAAATAAAATATATTGTTGTAAATCATTTCAGAATAATATTCTCCAAATATCAACTTATAGTATCCTAAATTTTCACTCATGGTATGTATGCTAATATCCATATGTCTCTTGGTAATATAACAAAACTATCAATGTTCTTCCAAATATTCCTTATAATATAAGACCACCACATAAAAAAACCACTTACCATATGTCATAGGTTATTATATTATATGGATCATCACACGTCATGTTTCAATATACCAAATATGAAAATGAAGAATCGTTATATATATATATATATCCACACAACATTATTAATCAAAAAAACAATTTAATTACCATTATAACCCAATTATTTAAACCTATTTCACTATTTTTTTTCATTTTCACTGTCAATATATGCTAATTAACCTCATCATGAATATCACATTTATTATATTTTTAATTAATTAATTATTCTAGGTTTAATAAATATCCACATCAAGAAATATCTCATAAAATAAATTTGTATATAGTTAACTCCATGTGGTTCATAGATTTTTCCCCATAACATATCAAAAAAGTAATATAAATATAATAAAAATATATAACCTAGAAGATAGAATCCCCAAACTTAGAAAGATATAATTCTTTTGATGAAAATCCATCAAACCCATTTTATATATCCACACATACCAATCCATTTGAAGAAAACCCATAATTCAACCATCAAAACACCAATTCCCTTGATAATGGAGAATAAGAAGATTCCTCCAAGATACCCTAAGGTTATACATCTAGAATTTAGATTACTATTTATCCAATATTAAATTTATTCACTACTATTCTTTTTCTTCTCAATGGATTCTAGGGATATAAATAAATAACCCCAAGTGTCACTGTGTTCTACATTATTGATGTAAATAGGATTAATGGGAAAATTATGATATTTGGTTTCTCTTACAATAGATTTAATTTTCATCATAAAAACCAAAATGTCTCATGTTAAACATCAATTTTTTCACTCGTCAAAACTCGATTTCAATGAAATACATTTTTTACTTCTTGAGATAAAATTAATAATCAAATAAAAAATAAAATACCCACTAATTTTTGTTCAAATAAGTATTCCTTAATTAAAACATATCATTGTTTAGAACAACCTTATAAATCATAACATGTAACCATGATATATCCCATTACCCATGTTGACCATATAACACCCCAAAATTTCATATTAATTCACTGAAATATGTATTTAATAAACACACCTTATTTTTTACATCCAAAATTCATGAAGATATACAAAAAAATAATTCAATCCACTCCTGACAACAATGTCTTTTTCATTAAGACATGAATTAAATTAACATATCTTGGTGTGCTATGAATGTTATATTCTCCAGTTATCTTATCAACACACATCACTTCTAAACTAAGGTTACATTACAAAAAATAACCCATTCTTGAAATAACAATTAATTATTCTATTCTAAAATGTCTTGTTTTTTAATGTTATGTTCAAGTCATCAACAAATTAAACTCTCTATCTTACACTTTATTATCTATTTTCCATAGAAAACATAAATTAATCATATTATTTTTTAAGGCCGTTAATTTAATGTATCTCAAATTATTTTATTCTTTCAATGTAAACAACCATACAACATCAAACAACTAGTTAATAAATTTAAAATCTAAAATTTAATGATAGATACCTCCCAAATACATTTCATCATTAAAATGAAATACCATATATGAAATTCAAATAAAATATTAATCCCATGTTACGTGGGAAAATTTTCAAAAATACTTTATATATTTAACCTTTATTTTTTACTCCCTCTTCTAATAATTTTCCTATAAACTATATTTTATTCATATAACAAAAAAAATATTGAATAACCAATCCACACTACACCTTATATTATAAGTAATTAAACTCCACCAGTTGCTCAAAATAAATAAATGTTCCTCAATTTAAGGCTCACCCCAACAAATCTTTTAATAATCTTCACTATGATATATTGGAATAAATGATACATGGTAGAAATTGTAACTTACCTAAATATAGGTGGAAGTGATAACATATATTCCATTTCATCCACAAGCTCTAATACCTCAATGGTTTCAAAAATCCATGGATAAAGCTTACTAAATTTTTTTATCTTCAATGTCCATGACAAAAATAAACCACCTCCTATTTCATTATCCCTATACACCAAAATTTTTATAAAAAATTATGATACATATCTCTAACACCTCAATGATCAATTAATGATGAGCTATGAAACATTCATAAATTGGTACCTCCATTACATGAAGTATACATATCTTCTCATAAAATAACATCAAATGTTTTTAATTTCATACAACCAAAATGATATTATTCATTATCTATCTGATCTCTCCACACTTATACCTCAACGTACACTAGCTGGGACAACTTTATATTAAAAATATTCAATTTATTATTACCATATAAAGAAAACCCTAACCACAAGCCTCTTTCAAATCCTAATAAAAAACCATCACATGTTAGATCATCTTGTATATATCACTTTCTCCGTGAGTGATAAATGAATAGGAATTCCCTCTCAGTGATTGAACTACTATATAATATTTTTTAGAGTTAATCGTTTCTAAAAATAATAATCCTTGAGAAACTCCACCAATATATATTGTTAAATGTTGAAATCTGTTTGTAAGAAAATATAATAGAAGATCTTTGGGGAATAACAAATAGTGTTCTCTAATAAGGAGATATATCCATAATTATTGTAAAACATCATATATTCCAACTCAAAATCCATGGGGAAAAAATTACTTCCGTGTGGATACAATTTTTTCATCCCATGAAATACAATGTCATTATCCTATATCAAAAACCTCTCCCCACCTATGTTTTACGCAATTAAAATAAACAGTTAACATAAATCAACCAATGAGTAAGTGTTGTATTGGGGTTCTAGTGAATTTTTGTTTTAAGTACTAAAATTTTGATTAAAAATTTCATTTCTATGTGAATACTTATCCTTTTTTTCAAATTAAAAAAATTATACTAAAATATGTGAGAAATACAATAAAAACTATGATAATATCAAACTATGATATGAATATCTATTATTTTATGAAATTCCTATGAAATTCAATTTATAGAATCTTCTAAATTAATTTATGCATCCCTAATAACACTTTTATGAGAATAAAATTTCAAAAAACCTAATTTCCATGTCCAAAACATACAAATTGACATCATTTAGTCCAAATAATGCAACAAAATAGTGTCTTATTCCATTTAAAAAAAATCTCAAATTCCCCTACTCATTCCTAGAGTAATCTAATATATCATCAATAAACACTAATATAAAATAAACTATATAATGATTGGATACATAATACATCAATCTGATGAACACATCATGTGTAGTAGTAATTCTAACGGTAATCAATACAAAATAAAAAACCCAAAATCAATAAAAAAAATTAAAGACCATTATTCATTCACCAATATATAATGGTATATTAATTTATGTTATATAATAGATAAATAAATATATTCCTTAATTTGATCAAAAACCCCATAAATAATTACTAATGGATATCGATTCTTCACTATCACATGACTCTGTAATTAGTAGTCGATACACAATCTCATGCTACAACTTACCTTCATGAAAAAACCTTGTTCTCACCATTGTGATATGCTAAAAAAATAAATATTCTCATTTTTATATAATCAAACTAAATCCAAAACATCAAATAAAAAACATGAATAAAATGATAACAATCTATTTATATTATAGAAATACTACAATGACCTAACCTAGATCGCCTATTGACCTAACCTGTCTAAATGAATCCAGAAATTTATATTATCCACATGAATCATATGATAAGATTCCACTTATATAATATATGTAATATAATGACCCAAACTAGATCATCCATTTACATAACCAGACTATCTGATCACCATAGGATCATGTAAATGTAGAGTTTTGAAAGGTGGAATAAATAGTGATTTAAAATTTTAGAATTAATTGTAGAAAAAACTACCACCTTTAATAAAACCAATATTACCCATTCAAACAATTGAAGAAAAAAATAAATAAATATATATGAGAATGAAACACAATATTTTAGATGTTACCTGGTATATCAATATAATATTATAATTTGACATATAAATTTATGAAAACTCTTTGGACACAAAAAACAGAACTATAAAATTAACTTTGGTACTAAAAGGGAATGATAAAAATAGAAACCAACTAATAAAGAAGGAATAAAAAGAAAAATCATTAATTCCTCCTACCAATAGAAATGACCATAAGCTCCAAAATTATATCATTATTATTTCAAAAACGTAGGAAGTATCCGAAAATGGTCCCTTCCATTAAACTAGATCCTGAAAATATTTTTTACATTCATCCTAATGGGAAACATTTATGGTGTGAGTACAACATAACTAATAGGGAGTCACTATCTAACCCATATTAATATTTAATAAAACAAATTTCATAAAATAGAAGTAAAATGATTTCTATTAAAAAATATACAATAGATAATCAGTTTGTAACATGACTGTTGAAATTAAATAAACTAACAACTATCTAAGTTGGATTGGTTCTGACTAAGACAACATGAAACCCAAATATACCTAGTTTGAGTGATTCATAGAATTCCATCCACATGACCTATATACAGATGGTTACACACACATATATATTTAACTATTTTTCATAGGTATGTTGATATAAATAAATGTTATCATTTTCCATAAAAAGATCTGGGTTATATCAATGTCCAAATGAGATTGAGTCCCATTTTGTGGGACTGATTTTGGGAAAATTGTACTTATCCCAAAATATATAGGGGTACCATAATACTCATCCCAGAATATATATATATATATATATATATATATATATATATATATATCTGTTTGTGTGTGAGTTTGTGTGTTAGAAATTCCTCATATATATTTTTGTGTTTTGTTTATTAACAGTGATGATACAAGAAAACGAGGTTTGTAAAATAGATCATCATTCTACATTCCTTTGTTTCTATCATGTTTCCCTAGACCACTTTTTGGATTAGGTTCTTTTCTTATGGAGATGTTTTATTCTAGCTACTCGACCTCTCATTTCTTCCCCCATTTCTATTGGAATTCTTTCCATCACTATCTTTCCTACAATTCACTCAGTCATTCCCCTATTTAGTGGTTTCATCTTGTTAAACCTCATTGTTAGGGCACCATTCACCATATAATACAACTCCATAAAAAAGTCCTGATGCATCAAAAACAAATATTTTTTAGTGCATTGGTAAACATGAATGTCATTTGATGAACCATTGTTTCTAACTGGTCTCATTTTCTTATTACATGTGTGTGGTTATCATATAGATAATGGGTAACACCATAATATTTTTTTAAATTCTCTTTTCCAATTGATTTTATGTCATACAAATTTTGTGTTACATGAAACAAATATTTTGGAAAGTGTTATACAAAATAAAGAGTTTATCTTGTGTTACATGAAAAAACAAGTTTAAACAAAAATGTGTAATACAATTAAAATATTACTATTAAATATAATTGTTATTAGCATTCCATAGTAATTTCATGTATGAATATGATTAAATAAAATTTAAATATATGGGTTACACATGTATATATCATTACTTCATTGTGAACAGTTAATTAGAAATGAAAATAAAAATATTTTTAAAATGAATGAAATATTTATTAAAAAAACTCATTTTTCAAAAAAAATGTGTTCATGTTCATTAGGATAATAATTTTAATTAAACATATATTATAAATATATATATTTCATCATATATCTAATATTTTTCTCATGTGTTTTATAGGTAATATATAAGAATAAATGTAATTTTACACTTAATATAATATTTTTCTAAAATGCTGTTTGGTTTCCTTTTTATGGAGAAAATATTTTAAAACTAAATTTTTTCACTTATATAAAATTAATTTTTTAAATAATGATATCTAAATTATCATTAGGTAATTTTAATGTATTTTTTGTAATGGTTTCAGTTTTTAATGAATAGAAAAAACAAATTACTTTTAATTGAAAAATGATTTTTTATTCAATTTATTTATGTAGGAAAATTATATTTAAATTTTTTAAAAGTTAAATTGGTTCAATTATACATCAATTAATAAAATTTATTTCACTTTAATTATTATTATATTTAATTTTAATCTAAAAACATTGATATGTTAAGTCATTTTCGCTTAAAAACATGGTTTCTCTTCACCTATATGAAATTTGGTTTAAATTGAACATTTCCACTTCATTGAATGGAATTTATAAAAATTGATTCCATATTTTGAATCATCATAATTGATATTATCTAATAAGGTCTTCATTATTTTTGACCAAAATGAATGGTGAATGTAGTAAAAAATAATTACCATTGTTAAGGTAAAAATTGTTTTAACTAGGGTTAATGTATAAAAGATTAAGGTAAAAATGACCTATAAACATTTCCAAAAACGATTTTATGTCAATATAATGATTTTTTAAAATATATCATCTCAAAATGGTTCATTTTGGACCCTTTTGACATATGAAAAACATAGGATCACTCAATTAATTTTATAAATACTTAGTGTGTCATCTCCTCCACTTATAAAAGGTCACATGATGTACTCTATTCTGCACAACCTAACACATATTTGGATCATTCAAGAACTACCAAGATCACTACCCAACTTCCCTAACAACATCACAAGAAGCCTTATTTTTAGGAAATCAATCCTAGAATGGATTTAATGTAATTCTATGGAGAATACCTGAATAAGTGGTAATACCATTCAACAATTACCTTTACTTTATTTCATTCTCCACCTCCAAGAATTATTATTTTATCATTATAATAAAATAACAATTGTATATTACAAATACTGAGACATTCTATATTATGTTCATGACCTAAAACCATCTCCACTCCCATCAAAAAGGTTATGAAATCATAGTTCATGTGTAGAGAAGACTACCACCACACGAACCGATCCCATTAATTTTTTCTATTACCACCACTTGTGGATGGATATAATGATGGATATATTATTTATATATTTTATATTTAAGTTGTTATTATTATTTTATAATTATTATATCAAACTTAACTTCAAATTTTCCAATTTTTAGGAATATGATAATGTCCTTCGTGTGTATGGAAAACAACCTCCTCATAAAGAGATGTGATTCATTCATACATTAAATTTAAGTTATTAAGTATATTTTTAATGAAAATATGTTAAATATATGAAAAAATGTATTTTGGGAATGATAATATGTATCATTAACATATCATTATTTCATTCCTGAATTAAAATGTAAACGATGTTCAAGCGTATGTACGACACCCATTCTTAATGAATTGTTAATTTTATTTATTATCACTATTTTTTTTGGATTACTAAAAATAAAAATATACAGAATATATATGATATTTATATCGTGGTTTAAATTCTGTAGGTTATGAAACCATAATAAAATTAGGAGGACTAGAAAAATAACAAATCAAAACATATAAAAAAACAGAGCAGTTACAACCTGTAATGTGACATTAAAATGTAATTTTTAATAAGAAGGTAATAAAAGGTATTAATAAAAACCATTATGGTATGATATATATGAATATGGTGGTTTAATATAGGTATAATAAAAAAATATTTATTATATAGTATTTTTAATGTTTACGGAAGAATCCATGACTTAATTTAACAAGATTTCTATTTCCTCTTTTATTTCTGTGAGACCTATGGCATATTCCCAACTCATTTCCTTTTTGTGGTGTTTATACAACTATATAACATTATATTTCATTAATCCTACCCAATTAATGATAATTATGGATTCTATTTATGTTATTATCTCATGGGTCTTATGACTCAAAAGATACTCAAGCAGTAATGGGGGTTTCTCTCAATTTTCATTCTTTGGGACATATGTCATTTCATGTGTCTATATTCACTAAAAATGAGTATATTAAGAAACAATTACATGTGATATAAGTAATTTATTATATTCATGATATTTTAAGTTCCATTTAATATTATTCTGTTAGGGGGATTACAATGGAATGTTATCATAGTGTTAATTATGTTATGTAATAATCTCATCACTTATCAGAATTATTTGTGATTATGTTTATGTTAATAATTTATTCTAATACATATCTTAATAAAAACATTGATTTTATTATTTTCTTTTTATTCATGATATTTTCAAGTAATAGTGCCATTTTCACACTCTTTAATACTTAGGATAACTAGGAATGTGTTTTTAATAAAACCAAAAATTATTTATCTCTTTAGCCATAAATCAATTTAATTCCAAAACTATGTTTAAAAAAAATTTGAAAATGTTTTTCATTATACTATTATTTATAAAATAATTTTTTATGAATGTTATAATTTTTAGAAAAAAATAATTTAAAAACCTTCTTTCATGGGTTTTCCCAGAATAATTTATTTTCATCTTTTACATAAAAATTGAAATGAATCCTTGTTTGAAACATGCATGAAATAAAAATTATTTTCCATTATATGACCTCTTAATGATTTCTAGATTACATTATAATATTTAAATGACTGTTTCAATGAAATTTATATCAATAATATTTTTGAAATATTTATATTTTAAATAAATGATATAAAATTCAAAAGTATTTTGAATGTGTTTTGTATTTTAGAAAGAATTTTTCAAAGAGGAAAAGATATTTTCAACCAGAAATGATATAAAATTATTTTTAAATGAATGTTTTATGTTTTAATGTTTGTTTTGATTAAATGTTTTTCATAATTTTTTATTTTTTAAAACCTAATTATGAAAGAAAAAATTCCTAAAAAATATCACAATTAGTTATTCAAAATTATTTTCCATATATGATGAAATTGTTTGTGGGTACATATTCTTTACGGGGGATTCCATCCAACAATATCATCATTATTAATTTTCATGAATGGATCATTCTTATGATGATATGATTTTTTTGTAAACCATTTCTCTTCCATGGCTTAAACCATGATAAAATTCTTACAAAGACAACTTCTTTTTCCATAGGTTTTGTATTTTTGAAAAGATGAAATGATTATGAATTATATTTTGTTTTTATAGGTTATGGTAAGATGAAATGTTTATAAAATTAATCTCATTAATGTTTTTATACTAAGATAAATTTTTCATGATCATGTGGAAAATATATGTGTGATTTTAATTATGTAACGATTTTAATGTTATAACCAAGGATGGTGGTTATGTTATAACAAATTATGTTGGATAAGTAGTAAGAAAAGAGTAGTTAGATATATATATTCTTACAATTAATTTGTTAAAGATTTTAATCAAATGAGATATAATGGAATAGAACGGGGAGTGAAACAGTTTGTGTAAGGTAGGGAAGGAATGGGGGGTAAACCTTGTTTTATAAAATAGGGATGGAATGGGAAGTGGACCTGGATTAGTGAGACATTGATGGAAGAGGGAGTGAACCTAAGTTAGTATGACATGGATGGAATGAGAAGTGAACATTGTTCAATAAAGGGATTTTCCCACAATGATGGTATTGAGAGTGAACCATGACTACTACGATGGTTTGGGGAGTGAGCCCATTCCAGTATGATATCATAAACATTGAGTCATGATTAAAATTGATATTATTTTATATTATTATGTATATGCCACATATTCCATGACTTATGTCAATGTTATGACTTAATGGGTCATGTTGTTATATTTTCTTTTGATTCATGTCTTATGATCTTTCCAAACATTATGCCTTGACTCCGGATAATGATCATTGTTGTGGATGATATAGTTTTCAAATTTTATGATCATTTTCACATACCCTAATGTTCATGTCATACTTAGGTGTGCCCCATTTTTATACTTACTAAGTATCTACGGTCACAATTTTCATATAATTCCCTTATTTAGGTTATGGAGAAATGCTTTAGTATGCTAAGTTTTTGACGAGTACAAAAGGGGATGTTCTTTGTTGGTGACACTGATGATATTTCACCAATGTGAGAAGATTTCATTACATGTATCCAATGGAATTAAACAATTATGGTTCTCATGCCTATGTTTGTTAAATGTAAAGAATATTTATCTAAAATGAATAAATATCCAAGTATGAGAATCTTGGTTCACTATATGATGCTAATTACTTCTTCCTCATATGATATTTCCACCTTTCTTATAATTATAGAATCTATCTAGGTAAAACATGACTACTTTGTAGAAAAATTTCTATGGGGGAATTAGAGTGTTATCTTAGGTTATTTGGTTTCTTTTTTTAAATCATCATCTTCTATTATTCAGATTCTCTTTGTCAGTTTTTTCTTTCACCCCCTTTTCTATACTTAGTTTCATTATGGTTTTTTGTTATTCTCGTTATTTATTCTACATTGTAGTGATTATTCATGATGGTTTGAATATAGTAGCTCATGGTGATTTGAAAATAATAATAATTTATTAGTGAGTTTTGTCATTGTGGTTTGGTGGCATAGTTTAGTTATTATTTAACCTGGTTCTTTTCTATTTTGGTTGCGTGGTTTTTCTCTCTTATTAGATGTTACGATAGATATTGTGTTCAGTTTAGACATATGGATTGGCTATATTCAATGGTAGTATCAAGATTCTAATGAAACAATGGTGGCTTTATATAATTAATGGTTTTTCTTCTTTTGAATCTGGGTGATGTTTTTCAGTGGATTAAATCATTTTTTATTGGATTTATGGTGTAATTTTTTTGGTGACATCGTTTCTAGTCAAGATGGAGGGGACTATTGAAGAATGATATATTCTATGGGTTTAATGGTTTTATTTTTCTAATGGTTCATCATATCCATGGTGATGGTTCATGGGAGTTGCTATAGTTTTGGTATTAGTGATATGATTGGGAATGTACCTTAAAATGGGCTTGAGTTCACCATGTTAAGTATCATGGTAGGCATTATTATTTGTCATATTTTTAATTTTGAAAGTTTTACATTGAATATTGGATCACAATTTTTCAGATTACTACTGATTTTGGATGTGATTTAGGTTATTTTTTTTGGTTCCAACATAGCATAAAAGTGTATTTACTGAAAATAAAATATTGATTTGGAATAGGTTGAGTTAACTAACAAAGATGATGGAATTTTCTCCAAAATATTCATTAATCCATCCATGGTTTATTATATAGAGTTTGGAATATTTTTATTAAGTTAATGGTATTCTAGAATAGTGGACACAATTAATCAAATAAAAAAAACATAACCATGAAGTGTAATTTTCCATTTCAAGGAGAACCCCTGATTGTTTGATATTGGTCTATTTGAGTCTAATTGGTTACGTATTCAATGTGAAGAAGGATGTCTAATTGACATTGTTTTTAACAATAAATTATTATTATATATATGTCAATCATGGGTAGGATACCAATCTATAATGATATAGATTGCACATATAAGAGATATATTTATCCATAGTGATGGTGTTCATTGATTTTTTGATCTAATATAGAAGGAATACATTAATTCATGAAAATAGAGTTATTCCATGAAATAATATTCAATGTTATATTTTTATAATTAAAAACATCGCAAAATATTAATTCATAGGTAGTTATTTCCATGATTTATTATGATGCTACAGTTTGTTTCATTACCCACATGGACACACAATATTATTTTAGATTTATAGTTTTCCATGTATTACATTTTCTATCATTTACTAAATTTTTTTTATTCCAAATAGTGATTAATTATCCTAAATTTTAATAACATTGATAGATGAATTGTTTACTAATATTAAATATGAATGGAAAACACTAATCATGGGTAACATTCATACTATCATGGTATTTTAAGAGATATCTTTCCACATAAAAGAAAAGTAGAATCTTAAATTCAAGTGATAGAAGATGAAGTCTATAACAACTACAACTTTTTCATTTAGTAACATTGGATATTTCTGTAAATAAAACTATGTATATCCCCAGATCTGACATAATTCTAAGAGTTACACATGGAAACATAATTAATATATTATGAATGTGACAAATATGAATGTTTTGTCAATTGAAATATCATAATTAATGGATTTCTCATTAAAAGGATACTCGAATATAAAAACGGATACTGTCTGTTTTTTTCAAAACACATGTTTACCCTACGTGTGACGTAAGATTCATATTCATGGGGTTTTATAATGATGATTTATCGCACATGGAGTAAAATAAAATAAATACATTAACAAATTTTATTTATTTTAAACATTTATCCCATAAGGGACCCCTATATAATCCATTTTTTCAGAAAAATCCTCAGTTATCATCATAATCCTAATATATTGATAGGTAGAGGATACATCACAAAAGGGAAGAACCTTAAATGATCTAATGATGGAGGAATAAAGGATCAAAATTTTGTGATCAATGGGAATTTTATAATGACTGGGCGACATAAAATATTATTCAACTAAATCCCTAGATAATTATTTATTCACCAACGATCGATCCTTTATTGATGTAGGTTTATTATCTTGTGATTTTTCCATGTTTTGGATTTCATTACTATTGTAGGGTATCCCCTAACAACTATGAAAAAATAATTCATTTATATGAATATTTTGATCATTATATATATATGTATGTATTTATTCATTAATACTTATAATTCATTTTATTTCAAAAATTGGTGGAAACCCTGAAAAATGTCTATCAACATTCCTCACTTTGGGGTTTTATAAATATATCCTCCCATTCCTCATTCGATCATCAATGCTATTTATTTGACTTGTGTTTTAGATATTTTCTAGAAAATATAATAGTTTCACATTTTATCATTCTTTCTATTGATCATTATTGTAGGTTTAAAAATGAGGTTTATAGCTCGAATAAGGTTTTATGTTGGTGAAATGAATCTAGTATAGGTTTAAGGATGACCGTTTTGTGAACTTCTGTGTACATATGTCCCAAGAGGTGAAGATAGATTATTTTTGGGTTAAGACCATATGTAATTAGACTTTTTATAATTCAATTATGATGGTGAACATGGGTTTCTAGAATCTAGGTGAGGTTTAATGAAAGAATCAGTTATATTTGGGGAAATGTATATATTTGGGGGACTGGAGATGATGGTTTTTTAAATTACTGACTAATCAACAAGTATTCTATAAAAATATGCACAATGTAGTCTACTTTCAGTAGTAGCTAGGGTTTCTGACTAAGTTAAATATCAAAAAGAAAAGTGGCACACCCACATACCATGTGACCATACCAGTCCAAATATTTATTTATAGGGTTATACACCTATGGCCTTAGGTAGTCTCACACACCATGTTTCTTGAGTCACATTCCATTTATGTGAACTCCACATACAAACTAGAGCATTCGAACAATTCTAGGCAAGTACGTGGGTGTACACCCTGTGTACACCAAGTGACACACCATATACATCTATTAAATGGTTCTACCTCTCATATATGCTTCTTTGGGTAATTGATTTGAACTTATGGGTGTTTTATTTTTTAGCTAAATTTACTATAGGAAATGATGGTAGACCTTGATTTAACATATAGTATATAAACATATGTTATGTGGTTTAGATGTTTCTTTAAAATTCACTTGGAAAATGACAGAGATCAAGAATGATCATCAAAGAGATATTGGGGTTGGTTCTCCCCAGATGGTAGGGTTCTCTATGGAATGGGTCTGCCATATTTTATGGAATGGAAGAGTCTATAATCCCCAACATTACTATGGAATGGGTCCTCCATCTATAGATTTGGTACTCCCCCATCATGGAGATCCAATGGGGAGTTGGTCATGAAATAGAGAAAAATTAAACTCATCTAAAACATCTTACATTTATGTGAAGGTCTTTTATAATATTTTAGTGACATTATATTGTGCGACTAGCATTGGGTCAATACTGGCAATTAGAGTTGCAGATATAGTTTTCTCTCTCTGCTAGCAATGAATAGTGAGATTACATTTGATCTAATTTGGTTTTCTTTTGGGGAAAATCAATGTTATGTTTATTTCCTCTATTTTGTTGTCGGTTGAGATGAATCTCTTGTTTTTATTCCTCCCTTTATGTTTTAGGGTATTCCAAATGGGTTTGTATATACTCACCCAGGCATGTTATTTCCCTATATATGTTGTGTTGATGAGGATGAAAGGAACCTAAGAGGAGACATTTTTGGTCCCAAAGAAGGTTGAACTTAGTTGTATAGGGAGATAGTAACAACATCTAATGGTTAGTTCTTGAGATTATGATATGGTGTCCCTTATCCTATATCAACAATTTATTTAGGTTGGGTTACATTCTTTTTTTCACATGTATTTTTCCCTCTTATCTACATAGATTCATTTGTTCACAATAATGTTTACCTAGAAGTTGTTGCATGAATTAATTTATTCTAAATATGTTTTACCAGTTATTATTATATATGGACAGTTTATGGATATGTGTGCATGTATTCAAGTACCTTAGGATAGGTCATCATATCATTTTAGTTATCCAGACCAACTATTAGTCACAATCCCCTTGACTATTAGAGGAAGTCTAGGGGAGTAACTCATCAATTATAGTAGAACTTGGAGGGCCCCTGATTTGTTTGGTTAGGGAAGAGATGTATCTATGTAGTTACATCCTTATGATTTTGTTTGGAGATATATTTTTATTATGTATATGTTTGTAACATAGATAAACAAATTTTTTTGGTCCTTTAGTTTGGCACTCATTACTGGGACCTAATGATGGTTCAACGACCGATATACCCATACCCATAGAATCTGATCACTTTTTTATCAATTAAACATACTCATCTAGTGGTTATAGGGAAACTAATGGTACATTCATCATATAGGAATGATTCATTGAATTTCATATACTTCACGAGTCATCAATTCAAATATGTTCATGTAACCAGGGTATGTCTTGTTAATTTTCAATAATCCTCCACAATGACAGAAGACTTGGATACCAATATAGGTTCATGATGATGGACAATTGAGTGATGAGTCTTTATAAAATGTACCTATTTATGAGGTGTTACATCCAAGTTATTAAGGATAAGTTGCTTCACCTAATGTGTGACATATAACCCACATCCCACAGTTTAGGTTGATGTTTATCTACTAGTTGAACATTAAATTTGCATGTTGGATTAGGTATTTATACACATAATATTAGCATATTTCAAGTGTTTTAGTTATAATAGATTACTAATATTCATATAGAGCCATACCCCTATTCAATAGAGGATTGACTTGAGTCATTTTTCTAATTTACATGGCTTGTTCCCACCCAGTGTGACCAATTTTTTGATCATTTTAATAGTCCCCACCATGGGGTGGTGGGACGCTAGTGGATTCTAGTCAATCAGACCCATGATGTGGTGAAAAATTCCTGGGAAAAGTATTAGTGTGTATTTATGAAAGGGTATTTCCATTAGACCATGTGTTTTATGTAGAAAAAAGATATTCTAGTCCTAGAGTGGTTTGGGGTGACTATCATGGAGTATGCATCAAGGAATTATGATCTCACTTGATACTCTCTCAATATAGTGTGAGATAGTTACTTTCAGATGTGGAATTTTAAATATGGAATCCATAGGGACATATGAGATAACATAATATATCTATACATTCAAAATTATTCCAAGGATATATAGAGGGCCATGGTCACAGAGAAATTATTACCAGAGAAGCGTCGAGAGGCTTGATCTAGAAGTATACATCATGGATTAAAGTTATCTTCATATGATGTAAGATGCTTGTAAAGTCCTATTTTTTTTTTCTGGACTACAGTTTTTAGTAGAAAATTGAATTTTTGATTTATATTCTTGTGATGGGTAAAATTGTTTTTTACCCTATTATATGACCTCATATAATTTTTCGAACAACTCCGTTGGTCCTCGTATAGGGTGTTTACCCTATGAAAGGAGTTTTGTGGAAATCTGAGCTGTTTGGATTTTAGTCAAATAATTTAAATTTAATATTATTAAATTAAATATTAATTTCTTCCTACAGGTTTGTTTGGAACAAAATTAAAATTGGAACATCAGATTGATATTCCTTCTACGTCGTTCAATCTAGAATGGGGTGTTTAGCGTAGGCGAGGTATAAAATCGAGTTGGGTACTGGGGTCGGCATGGGCCCCTTTTTCTTTATTTCCTTTTATTCTTATCTTTTCTACCTTTTTATTTCCTCATCCTTCTTGATCACGATCCATGTTTGGATCCAAATTCGTTTTCCCCTATGATAGGAATGGGATATGGAGAAATATTGATAGAGGGATGGGTTGTTTTATACCGTTGTAAATCCCTCAACACGCTGAGTTGGCGTTTGCGATCGTGGATGGTGAAATCAACCAATTCTTTGATGGTTTTCACCCGAAGATAGTAATGTTTATGTTTTTTATATAAACCTTTTTAAACATGGTGGTTTTCATTCCTAAAAACTTATATTTCATTTATGAGGCATCTTGAGGCTTGATCTGCTGTTTCGGGGGGCGAAAATGGGTGTTCCGGGCGATCCATGGGATTTCTTGTCGGGAAACCCTAGTTACACACCGTATATTCTAGGGGAACACACCATGTGTTCTTACCATTTGGGGAATAAGTATTTTTATGAGGAAAATTCCATTTATATAGATTAAATACGATATGGTAGTTGGTCGTGTGCCCGGGTGTGTGAAAAAAACACAAAATAATGGTTTTTGAATAGTACAAGTCGTGTACTGAGAGTACACACCGTGTAGTGGTTCATGGGTGTGTGTTCTAGTGAAAAAGATAATGCAATGGTATTTTGTGAAAATTAAACTCCATTTACAGTAACATACATGTCGTTTATTACAATAGAGGAAGACCCCATGTACTCCAGAGTACATGCCATGTACTTTGTCCAGCATGTTTCCGTCCAAGGGTTCTTCAAACCACTGTAACATGCAATCCAGGGGTCCGTTTCATCTGACGTCTTTGGCTACATGACCCATTCTTTGAGTCGGTACTTTTCATGCCAATTTGGGAACTTTTTTTCATGGGAACAATGATAGTCGGTCTGAAACTACAAAAAGAAGAATAGTAGTATTAGAATTATTATTGATTGGCGATTATTGAATCAGACGTATCTTCTGCGTCCAATGTCAGTTTGATGCACCGTCAGAACCATTAAGACCCTGAATTAAAATAGGAACTTTATAAAAATATTTAAGGTGGTAATAATGGAATCATGTGCATGCACCACTTGGTATCGTTACGCTGAATACTACCTTTTTCACTGGTTGACCATTTAGGGCATGTGAGTAGTCCATTATGAGAATTTTTCTGCGTAGATTGCAATGGTGGAATACTATTGACATATAAATGTCATCAATATGTTGTTTTGGGGGTTACTATCATAATGTAGAGGTTCTTAATCTGGTTATCAAGTTCAGTAGTCCCCTAAGAGTGAGACTTGGCATGGATGATAGACTGGGTGCTTGGAAAATCAAAGATGAGATCTTTTATTTGAGATGAGTTATGAGATATCTCCCATAAACTATGATTTGGAGGATTTACCCCAGTGAGAGATTCCCTTTTTTCCTATGGGGCCTTGAAATTGGATGTTTTCAATGATCATCTGAGGGACTCCTTTCCTTATGTGTTGACCTAGGGAATCCCTTGTAGGATGTCTCCAATGTTTTCCTTTGAGAGAATCTTATTGTAGAATTCCTATGTTGTTCTCCGTTCAAGGATCCCATGTAGGATTCCTACCTTAACTTTTTCTCGGGATCCTGTGTAGGATGACTTATCTCATGTTTACCGAGAGAATTCAGAGTACGATGCCTCCCCCATGTTTTACTTAAGCGACCTAGCGGGTGCCTTAGGTTTGACCAATCCTGAGTCATATGTCGGGTTTATGTAGGCAAGGTGTTCAGGTGTAAACATGAACATATGCCAAACAAGTCAGCCAATGGGGGTTATGGCTGTAATGTTGGGTTGGGTTTTCGGGCCACCCTCACACATTGTTATGTTTCACTTGATTATTACTGATGTAGTGATGTTCACCAGAGGTGATCCCCAGTTGGTAGTTGTTGAGCTTGACATGATGCATCTTTCTATTTTGTTGGGATGCCCAGACATGATCTCTTGGGATCTGGCTTCTGAGATATGTTATTTATAATATTTACTATACCCATAGGTATTACCTGGGTATTGGATGTTAAGCCTTACAAGATGCATTTGGTTATGTAAATTTTTACCATGTGAGTTGATTATGTTAAAACATGTGATAGTTTAAAAAACATGTGTTGTTATTGTAATGGAATGTGAAATGATTTAAAATTGGTAATTAGCAATGGGGGAGCCATAGTCTTTGTTAAAATACAAGGTTGGTCTCATGTAACTAATTTCATCTTATATACCTTGGGTAAAACATTGTATCGGTTAAAAGAAAAAGGACTGGATCAAGTGGTTAATTATGTAAAGTCCATGAGCAAGCCATGATAGGGTGGTCGGGATCGTTGAGGCTCATTTTGAATATGCCGAGTGATCCTGGGATCCATTGTGGGATTACCAGGACAGACTCTATAAGAAAATTTTATAAATGATACATGCTGAAATGCTGATACACTGGGTTTGGCTTGGATACTTGTTGAAATGATGAAACACCCATCATGGCCCTAATACTTGTTAAAATGATGATACATCTGGTTTAGCCCTAATACATGCTCAAATACTGATACACCAGGCTTGTCCCTAACACATGCTAAAATGCTGATTTACCAGGCCTGACCCTGATTGATTGATATGCCTGCGGGTAATGTTTTCTGAGTCTCAGTAGGATTCATAGGATTATGATTTTTTTTCTGACTAGTGACCATTTATAAGATTAATATTCGTTATATAGTATCCTAGTTTGTGATTGGAGGCGAGTATGATTGAACCCAAGTGTAGAATGAGAATTCCCCGTGTGGTGACATAGCTTTCTCCAAGATATAACTCTGACATAGGCCGAAGCATTTACATGTTGATCAGATTATAGAACCAGAGAATGACTTATTGATACACGGCTTGAGTGGCATAATGTACAGCTCAAAGCCCTTGCACAGGATGTCCAGGCGATTGGGAAAATGGACCCAAGGATTAAATACTGATGTGGTTTCTATTCATTTAATTCACATACTGAAGAATATTCTTATTTATTTATATGAGTATACGTATTGGACTATAAATTTATTCATATAAAGATATAGACACCCATGGTGGCTCTTAACCCGTTGAAAGTGATTACAAATGCTGGGTTCAACTATGGTTGCATGTTTTCTTTACTTATTTTTGTTGTGTTCTTTCCAGGATGAGCATGTTGCTATTGCATACACTTTTTGCATCACAATTATAGTTTTCTTATTGGGGTTACCTAGTGAGATTATTTCTCACCTTTGCAAGTGCACCTCAGTGTACATGTAGAAATTATGTCATATTTTCTAGATGAGCATGATTTTCATGGAGGATAGGGATGAGGCCCAGTGTTTCATGATCAAGAGGAGCTGCTCGAGCAGTTCTAATGATCAGGATGGTTCCGTTTGACAGTGTTTGGAGATTGAGAATGTGTATTGGCATGGATTTAGCAGTAGAGTCATGTACATTTACTTTCAACTTATTTTGGACTTGTATTTGTATGGTGGGCGTAGTGGGTGATGAGTTTTGTATTGTTTTTCTTATCTTTTTGGGATATTACAACATTTTACTATTACATCTTGTTCTATTTCAGTTTTTTATTACCTCTGCACCCTATTTATTTTATACTATGTGTGATACATAGTTATTTCCAATTTTTTTCTTACTATGATATGAGTTCATACACTCCCCAATATCACATTGTATACCCTCTCTTCTAGTTATAATCCTCTCGCATACAGGTAGGCGCGCTTGAGGCCTTGTGGAAAATCAAATCAAGGAACCATTTTAGTGGCTTCTGGGTCAGGACGTTAAAAAGTGGTATTAGAAGTGTTATTTATTCCAAGTCTATACTATTTGGAATATGGTAGATATTAGTATTATGAATCTTTTGGAACATGTGACGTATATTGGAATCTTGCGTTGAGAACAATTGTTCCAATAGAATGTCCGGGTAGCCCTGGTATGTGATTGTTGTTATGATATTGTGATGTTACATTTGTATATGTTTTTTCTTTGAGTGACACACATGTTATGATAGTGTTTTGATTTACTAGGATATATGGTTCTTGGCCATTGGTATGATGTGAAGGATTGTTTTGGACTCTTTTACAACAAAGGAAAGAGGCTCCTTAGGCATCATAGCAGGAACATAGGATTCACAGCATATAGGCATTCTAGTGTGTGTTTCTACTAATGAATGAGACTATTGTGTCTACTTACACATAATTTTTACTCTGATGGATGGTTAAGTGGATATAAATTAAGGCATTTGTTGAGGCTGATGACTCATTCCACATGCACAAGTGGTGCAGTGACCCTAGTAGGTCGATATGGAACTAGATTTGTTTTTATTAAACCCCTTGTTGGGTTTTTTTTCTCAGGTATTTGGTATCTTGTTAGATCGTTGAGTATGATGCTGATAGATACCATGGATTTTATTATGAACTAGACCTCCGTGGGGTATTTCTATATATAGATACCCAATGAGTATATTTTCAGTTTCTCTAATACTTTGTTGTAACCTCCAAGGAGCAGTTCCTTCTAAGGTTACTCTGAGAGGATCAAGGTCCTCATAGGCCCTCTTTTTCAGCGTTGAGAATCATTGTTCATTCTGATCTTTAACTTCTTCTTAAAGGTTTTGTATCATTTGGGATAGGATTTTAGACCTTACCACCTAGTAGAGAGGTTTTTCTATAGGGATAGGTGGAAGACCTAGAGACCCTTTGTTTTTGACTCAGACCCTTGTAGGATGATGTCTGCTCTCTTCTTGGGAAACCTGTGTGAGAGATGGTTGACCCATGCATGAATCATGGTCATGCTTTTGTAGGATGTTAGCATTTCTTTGATGGTGTTGGAAACACCTTCAGTAAAATCTTAGCATACTCATGTACGAGAAGATCATGTGCTATTTTGATTGATCTAGAGTATGTTGGGAGAGATTCATCCATATGTCGAGCTCCTCTTTTTTGATCATGCTCTTCCCTAATGAGGAGGGAACCTATTTTGGTTGTGATCGATGAGTGGTGTAGGGTATGACATATGGTGGGTAGAGAACCTTTAGCCATTTGAGGGTGGTTTTCCACATTTTGGGTTAAAAATAGATTTTTCATATGTGCTTTTGAGCTCGGAATTCTTTTAAGGAAGCTATAGGGATATTCCAATGGTGGGGAGTCCCAGATCGGTTGATGTTAAATGTCTACAATGTAGAAGTTAGTTTTTAATGTTGTATTAATGAGAGTTGGATACTCCAAATAGATTTTTTGTGCATATGATTTGGTTGGGAGCATGGCTGTTGTTCCGTTCATCGGGATTCTCGAGGACGATAAGGTTTATTGAGGGAAGATTTTAAGGAATTTTTTTTGTCTAGACTATAGTTTTGAGAAAAAAAATTGTATTTTTGAATTTAGATTCCTGTGAGTGGTAAACTGGTTTTTTTTACCCTAACAGATGACCTCCGATATTTTTTTTGAATACTTTGTCAGTCCCGGAATAGGGTGTTTACCAGAGGATATTAGTTTGGAGGATATCTGAGCTGTTCAAATTGTAACCGAATAATTAATATCTAATATTATTATATTAAATTTTAAAGTATTAATGTATATTCATTTTGAAATAACTTTTAATCCGAACATCTTATGGTGATTCCATCTCCTCCGTTGAGTCTGGAATGAATAGTTTAGCCTAGGTGAGGCATAAACTCAAGTCGGGTGGTGGGGCCGCGCCCATCCCCTTTTTCTTTCATTTTGTTTCTTCTTTTCTTTTCATTCTTATTCATTCCTCTTAAGTCTATCAAATTCTCCATGTGTGTCTCCTCTTTCATATTCACCTATGAGAGAAATTGGATATGAATAAATATAGCGATATGGAAGGGATGTTTGGTACCGCTGCAAAGTCCTCGATGCACTGAGTTAGCAAATGGGAATCATGGATGGTGAAATTAATCGATGCTTCGGAGGATTCCACAAAGAAAGTAGTCCCATTTAATTTTTTTCCATTGATCACCTTTAAAACATATTTCATTAAATTCTTAATGCCTTATAGATCATTATTGTGGCCTATTGAGGCTTGATCTACTGCTTTGGGGGAGAAAATAGGCATTTCAAGAGATCCGAGGGATTTCTCATCGGGAAACCCATGTTACACGGCGTGTGTTCTAGGGGAACACGCCATGTGTTCTTCTTGTTCAGGGAAAAATATGTATTATTATTTACACACCATTTACATTCAGTACACGCTATGTGGTGGTTGTTTGTTTGTCTATCCATGTGAAGAAAACAAAGAAAAATGGTTTTTGAATAGTACAAGTCAGGTAATTAAGATACATGTCGGGTAGTGGCACATTGGTTTTTGTCCAGGTGAAAAATCACACGGGATAGTGTTTTGAGAATAGTACAATCCATGTAAAGTAATGTAAATTTTGTTTACTACTACACAGGCATACCCCATGTTCTCTAAAGTACATGCCATGTACTTTGTCTAGCCTATTTCTGTCTGGGGGTTCTTTAAATCCCTGTAACTTGCAATCCAGGTGTCCGTTTCACATGTCGTATGAAGGCAAATGACCCTTTATTTGAGGAAGACCATTTTATTCTAGTTGGAGAACTTTTTTTTGTACAGAATTATGGTCGTTGGTACAAAAGGTCCAAAATAATAATAATAATATCTTAATATTAATTATTTTGTAATTATTGAGTCAAACGTATCTTCTGCGTCTGATGAATTTTTGATGCACCGTCAGTGGAAGTGAAAACCCAAATTAATGTAGGATGTTTAGAAAATAATTTCAGGTGGTAACAAAAAAATCATGTGTGGGCCCCACTCGGGATCGTTACACTGAATAGTACCTTTTTCACTGGTTGTCCATTTTGGGCCAGTGAGTAGTCCATTCTGAGCATTTTTCTACGTAGATAGCAATGTAGGAATCCTATTGACATTTAATGGTCATATAAATGGTGTTTTGGGGTTTTTATCAAAATGGAGAGGTTCTTCCTCTGCTAATTGAGTTCAATTGTCACCATAGAGTGAGACCTGGCAAGGACGACATGTTGGTTGTTCGAACCAACTTAGTTGAGGCCTTGGATATAAGATGAGCTATGAGATATCTCCTATAACTGATGATTTTGAGAATGTCCCACTTGTGATACGTGCAGTTCTGGCATATGAGGCCGTTAAACTGGAGGCATCCAAGGATCTCTTGAGGGAAGCCATTCCTTTTGTGCTGACCTAGAGAGTCCGTTGTAGGATGTCTCTCATGTTTTCATTTGAGGGGACCCTGTTTTATGATGACTATGTTGTTATTTTTTCAAGGATCCCTTGTAGGATTCCTCCCTTAGCTTTCATTAAGGATCTTGTGTAAGATTCCTTCACTCGTGTTTACAAGGAGGATCCCGACTTGGATACCTCCTGAGTGTTTTACTTGAGGGATCCTGTAACACCCCGAGATTTTATGAAAAAATATTATTTTTAATGTCTTGTGTTGTACGCTACACCAAAAGAAGCTTGCACAACACACATCCTTGACTTGCCTTGCATTACACGCAATCGCAACCTTCCTCGATAGCGTGTGTAGTACGTAATACTGAGTTTCACGAAACAATGATATGCTATTAAAATATTATTAAAACTAGCCGTTATGAATAGTAATAACCACTTTTTAAATTTTAGAAATTTTAGCTCTCAAAATGGACTTCATTTTTGGATTCGGAGTATCGAATTTAGCCTAAGGTGAAATTTTGGTACTTTTCGGATAACTTTCATATTCTGATGAATAGTGAAAATTACTAAATTATAATTAAAAACAACTTTTTTAATCGAAATAATTAATAGTGATAAATCATTAATTTGAGTGGTTTTAAAGTATATTTAGAATATATTTTTACAATTTAATACAATGTTGGTCATTGGATGTAATTTCACATTTAAACCAGACATAATCAAGTGTCAATCTTTTGATAGATTTTGTTTCTTAAAAACACGCTATTTGTTTTAACAGCGGGATTTAATTATAAAATTAATTAATGAAACTTTTATGTTATGAATTTGGTAAAATAGACTTCATTTTTGAATTCGGAATATGAAATATATCTTAGGATGAAATTTTGGCATTGTTCTGAAAAACATCAATTTTTGATGAATAGTAAAACTACTAAGTGGTAGTTAAAAAATTGAATTTTTCATAAAACTTAATTTTACCGCTTCTGTGAATGGAATTTCAAAAATCCGAGAGACACGGTTGATGTCAGTAAGTAAAATGTGGTTCAATGAGATGAAAATAATTTTTGGTGAATAGTAACTTTTTACTTTTATTTACCACGGTTAAAAGTAAATAGGGTAATTAAGGGTAAGAATGATATTAATATTACCCTAAAACATGTCCTAATTCTACTGGACAAGTGTATCTCGACCAAAAACAACCTTAAGTGTAAAATATTAACATTTAGACCCACTTGGATTAGATTAGGACATTTATTATTATTTAATTCAAAGAAGAGTTAAAAGAGTTAAAATCAAAGTTTATTTACTAAAACATTTTTAATATAGGGTTATACATAAGATAAATTCGATTGTAAATATTCATTAGAAAGCTAAAAAGATTTCCCACATAATGGTATTTTATTTGTAATTTTTAGACATCAAATAAGTTAATTTATTTATGACACAAAGATGATGCAGTAATTATCTTATTAATGAAATATTGACATAATTGATGTTATAAACACCAAACGAAATATAATTTGAGACTTTTTATGAATTACACTAATTTTCTAGGTTACTATGATATATTAGTGTTGATTTAATCAACTTGGTTCGAACATATAATTCTGTTATGACTTTCAAAAAAATCATATATCAAATAGTGTCAAAATTGACACAAAATAGTTTTTAAATCAAATATTATATTATTAATTGTTATTTTATTCCTAAAAATCTAAGGTTCGGCCAAATGACTTAGATAAGGATATATATATTAATAATAAACAATTTGGGGTTCGTTTGGCATTTTATAGTAAGTGTATTAACCATATAGTGAAAGAAAACAAAAAGACACGGTAAAAGTTAAATTATTTAACTTAGAGTTAAATCTAATTGATAAGGTTAAAATAATACCCTAAACTTGTCTAAATCTTATTGGTTGATAGGATTTCGACCCAACCCCACTTTAGCTTCGAAATAAGACCCTTTGAAACCATTATAAACCGATTTTGACATTAATATAAAATAATATTTTGAGGTATTCCTAAGGTGCCCCTCTCCTCCCTTATAAAAGGACACCTCATCCCTCTCCTCCTCACACCAATTTGAGCACTCAATCTCGGCCAACCCCTGCGAAAATCTCTTCTCCACTTCCCTAGAAACATCCTAGAGGTTATGGTCTTCCTCAAATACCAATTTTAGTTCCCTAAGAGGAGATCTCCAAAAGGCGCTTCAAAGAAGAGGTAATTACCGTTACCAATTCTTTCATCTTTATTTCTTCTTCCACTTCTTCTTATTAGGTTGTTTCATTATGAAGTAATAACATCAGTATCACTCATATACTAATATGTTATTATAAGTATGAAACAACCCTATTTCACCATCTATCCATCCTACGGAAAAAGAAATCACAGCGCGTGCATACGTACGGAATACCGTCGCCACGCCGTGGTGTAATCTATTTTCCACCACCACCTTACATGGATGGGTATAATGGTGTAAAGAATAACTATACATAGTTATTACAACATAATATTTATTATTATATATTGTATAATCCACTCCAATTCAATTCAATATTTATGGAAATGATATCATCGCTCCTGCGTACGTACGGACTACCGTCTCCACGACGCGATGAGATTCATTCTCCATGTTAACCATTTAAGAATGATTATAAAGTATATATAAGAAATAATAATGAAATATATTACATTATAAATCTAATGGATTTATGTATATATATATGTATGTCATCTACTTACTTCCATTCAAGATAATAAGGAAAGGAAAACAGCGTTCATGCGTACGTACGGACTACCGTCTCCATGAACGGTGTTTTTCATTTCATTTATCTATCTATTATATATATATATATACTGAATATATATGATATATAAATCATATTTTATATTCTGGAAGTAAGTAAATCATGATATAAGTAATAATAATGTCAAGAACAACAAGTCAAAACACCTACGATAAATGAAACGATTTTACCCAAAATGCTTCTTTAACATGGAATTTACAAAAGAACGGGTAATATAATGTCATAAGTGAACAATATATGATATCATAACAATGAATATGATTCTGTAATAAGTCAATGACATTATTTAAATCATTATACAGGAGGTTCAGACACATACGAAGCAAATCGGACCTAAGGTAAGTAAAATACCACAATCTCATTTTTATCCGAGATTGTTTATTCGTAAGTATTTACTGGGGTGTATTTTATCATCCACATACATGTTTCATAAATATTTAATATTATTTCCATCCACCTAAAATTGTTTAAATCCATTTTTACCCTTCGGTGAGTTTTTAGTAATACGTATGAAAGGAATCTTTTGTCGTTTTTCGTACGAGGTACTTTTTGACTTTTCCGACAAAAGTACGAAGAATGTTTTTTTTAAACTTATACGGCACGAACGGATTTCTACTGTTTTATAAAGCCTTATTTTCATGAAGCTTCCTCTAAAAGATTTCATGACTATTTTCAATAAAATCTCTTTCTTTTAAAATTGCATGATGTTTTGTGAAAAGAAATTGATTTTGAAGAAGAAAGGATATTTTCCTCAAGAATTCAATTCAAGTGTTTTATCAAAATTATTTTCCATCTAAGATAATAAAGGGTTCTGTTTCTATCCATATTTTTACATTGATTTGACTATGTTGTGATGGAATTATGTTTATGAATTCCTTTATCTTATATGAATTGATTTATGATGTCATGATGTTTCAAGAATCCCATTTTTGTTACATGTGTTATGCGATGATGTATGTTTTATGATTATGTGGCACACATAAGAAAGGATTCATTATAAGATGGGTGGGACCTATATATCCCTCCAATGCATTGGGTAAAGATTTTATATCTCATGAGATAGACATGGCTGGAACAGAAGGTTATTTCGGTTCAGTGATACAGGACTGAAACGAGGAGTGAACTCGGTTCAGAAAGGGACTTTGTCCACTAATATAGTCTTGGCAATGAGTCATGACTAACAAGAAATGATTTTCCATGATTATGTGTGCATGCCACAACGTTTCAAGTTTTATGTTATGATTATGGGGATCTCATTTTCACTTCTATGATTTATCCCATGATATGATATTATGAGCTCTTTTGCAGGTTAAGATTTCCAAAAGCTATGTTCTTATGTATATGATGTGATTGATATTTCCTTTGTTTACCCTTACTGAGAATTTGAGCTTACCCTTTTATGTTTTCTTTTCCCCAGGATATAAAGAAAGGTTTTGGGTAAAAAAAAGGGAAGATCTTTATGGGAGATATTGAAGATCTTTCACCACGATTAGAAGATTACGTTCCGAGTTTCCAAAGACACTAAACTATTACGTTCCTTGTGTGTGTGTTTTTGTTATGTACTAAGTATTCCGCAAATGTAATGTAATGTCCATGTACGTCAGGCTTCGGGACTCTACAGTTGGTATCAGAGGAAAGGTTTAGTCAACCTTTGGAAACTAGGATGCGAAAACGTTAGTGAGATCCCTAGAGATATTTCTAAGGTATGTCTAGGGATGCCCCTAAGGATAAGTATACGTATAGGATATAGTCCTAGAACTATGGTAACGATATTAGATTAAACCAAAGATGATAGATATTTAAGTTACTCCCCCTTTATTATGATTTTTGCATCTAACACTATTCTGTTTGGGTTTTAGAAAATGGCTGGAAACAAGATGATTCACAATAATGGAGGATATGATTGACAATGGAATGATATTATTCATGAGCAACCAAATGAAATGGGATTTGGATGTCCAAACATCATTATTATGACGAATCAGCAATCTCACAACATGATCAATAAAGTAAAATTTGGTAAGTTTCCTGACTCGACTAATAAGAGAAAGATGGAGTTCCATGATGATCATAGAGGAAAGAAAGTTCAATTTCCCCTATGTAAATCATGTGGGAAGAGGCATTAAGGAGAATGTTTCAAGGGAACTGGAAGATGCTTTGGGTGTGGAAAAGAAGGACACAAAGCAAGTAAGTGCAAAGGAAAAGGGTCGGTTAACACCATGGATGAGGATAATGGTATTGCTACGACATCAAAAATGGTTAAGTGTTTTAAATGTGGAATGTATAGGCATTATGCAAACAAATGCCCTAAGGGAAAGACTCATGAAGAGAATCAGTATGGTCATATGGGTAGTATTTATGTGGATGATGATGAAGAGACTACAAATGATATGTGAGATGAAAGAATTTTTGAAGCTCGGTCAATGGTTTGAGAATGTAGTGGAATGATTACATGTTTATCATGTGTAATTTTGGAATAAAGAGACATCAATGGATTGTTACACTGTTGTCTTTCCTTGTGTTTTGAAAGTGTACGATTAATGTTACCAGTATCCATGAAAGGTTATTCAGATATTTTTGGAATGTAGATGATATGCGCATAATGAAGGGATAAGGAGAAAATTAAATGTTTGATAGTATTCATGAGCTCATGATTGATATAAGGACTAAGTGATATCATGGTTTGAGTATATAGAATTTTGAGGATTTCGGTATGTGAAAAGTGTTAACTTTTAACTGCATTCAAGTTTTCACTAAGGTTCAATGGGTATTCAAGAGAGTACAAGATTAAGGCCTTTGAATGTTTGGAATGTGACCAACAAGATATATCTTATGATATATGGGGATCAACGATGGTATTAAATCTCTGGTAATCGTTTTCACTATGTTATGAGAATGGACTGCAGTATTATGGATAAGCCAAAAGATTGGAATGAATTATGTTGGACATAAGTTAGTATTGTTTAAGGATAGAAGTTTTTTCGATATTATTGATGGGATGTTATAGTAATATAGTTTTATAAAAAGGACAACCTGCAGGACGGGCGACAGCCCATCGCTTCGGACAAGGCTGTGGGAATCGAACCCACAACCGAAGTGCAACTGGCCTTTATCGCCTACCACTGGCCTACAGGAAGTCCCTGTTTAGTAGAAACTAGTTTTATTATATTAATCAGTATTATATATGAAGTATAAGTCCATTTTTGGAACCATATATGATTAATCTCACTATAGAATGACTTATGTATATTTAATAACTTTTGCTAACCTTTTGTTTGAGACAGATGGAATGAACAGTCATTCTATCACATGATCTGCTAACACTTCACGAATAACAAATTCAACTTCATTTATTTAAGAGATGAAGTGGAAATTGTTCAAGGCACGAACAACAGTGAGATTGTACCAAAATAAAGTAAGTATTTATTCTAATTCAAATTTTCAACTTTAGGGAAATGATCTTGAAAACCAAAAATGTTGTCCTAGTGATCTTATACCTGATGAATCAAATGGTACCTTATATCATCACAAATCTATGGATTTTTGATTACTGGCTTTTCCATAGCCATGTTCTCTACCACTCTCCATCAGAACATGATGGTTAGATTTCTCTTTCATATCCATATTTTCACCTATGTGGAAACCCAATGATTAGTTTATTTGGGTAATCATTACATTTCATACTTTAGTTTTTAAAGCCAAGTTTTGGTATTCCTTTTTACGATGTGGGTTTCTATTAAAGAAACTTTCGAATAGTAAACCATTTATAACCCCGACGAATTTCGAGGGCGAAATTCATTTTAAGGGGGGTAGAATGTAACACCCCGAGATTTTATGAAAAAATATTATTTTTAATGTCTTGTGTTGTATGCTACACCAAAATAAGCTTTCACAACACACATCCTTGACTTGCCTTGCATTACACGCAATCACAACCTTCCTCGATAGCGTGTGTAGTACGTAATACTGAGTTTCACGAAACAATAATATGCTATTAAAATATTATTAAAACTAGCCGTTATGAATAGTAATAACCACTTTTTAAATTTTAGAAATTTTAGCTCTCAAAATGGACTTCATTTTTGGATTCGGAGTATCGAATTTAGCCTAAGGTGAAATTTTGGTACTTTTCGGATAACTTTCATATTCTGATGAATAGTGAAAATTACTAAATTATAATTAAAAACAACTTTTTTAATCGAAATAATTAATAGTGATAAATCATTAATTTGAGTGGTTTTAAAGTATATTTAGAATATATTTTTACAATTTAATACAATGTTGGTCATTGGATGTAATTTCACATTTAAACCAGACATAATCAAGTGTCAATCTTTTGATAGATTTTGTTTCTTAAAAACACGCTATTTGTTTTAACAGCGGGATTTAATTATAAAATTAATTAATGAAACTTTTATTTTATGAATTTGGTAAAATAGACTTCATTTTTGAATTCGGAATATGAAATATAGCTTAGGATGAAATTTTGGCATTGTTCTGAAAAACATCAATTTTTGATGAATAGTAAAACTACTAAGTGGTAGTTAAAAAATTGAATTTTTCATAAAACTTAATTTTACCGCTTCTGTGAATGGAATTTCAAAAATCCTAGAGACACGGTTGATGTCAGTATGTAAAATGTGTTTCAATGAGATGAAAATAATTTTTGGTGAATAGTAACTTTTTACTTTTATTTACCACGGTTAAAAGTAAATAGGGTAATTAAGGGTAAGAATGATATTAATATTACCCTAACACATGTCCTAATTCTATTGGACAAGTGTATCTCGACCAAAAACAACCTTAAGTGTAAAATATTATCATTTAGGCCCACTTGGATTAGATTAGGACATTTATTATTATTTAATTCAAAGAAGAGTTAAAAGAGTTAAAATCAAAGTTTATTTACTAAAACATTTTTAATATAGGGTTATACATAAGATAAATTCGATTGTAAATATTCATTAGAAATCTAAAAAGATTTCCCACATAATGGTATTTTATTTGTAATTTTTAGACATCAAATAAGTTAATTTATTTATGACACAAAGATGATTCAGTAATTATCTTATTAATGAAATATTGACATAATTGATGTTATAAACACCAAACGAAATATAATTTGAGACTTTTTATGAATTCCACTAATTTTCTAGGTTACTATGATATATTAGTGTTGATTTAAGCAACTTGGTTCGAACATATAATTCTGTTATGACTTTCACAAAAATCATATATCAAATAGTGTCAAAATTGACACAAAATAGTTTTTAAATCAAATATTATATTATTAATTGTTATTTTATTCATAAAAATCAAAGGTTCGGACAAATGACTTAGATAAGGATATATATATTAATAATAAACAATTTGGGGTTCTTTTGGCATTTTATAGTAAGTGTATTAACTATATAGTGAAAGAAAACAAAAAGACACGGTAAAAGTTAAATTATTTAACTTAGAGTTAAATCTAATTGATAAGGTTAAAATAATACCCTAAACTTGTCTAAATCTTATTGGTTGATAGGCTTTCTACCCAACCCCACGTTAGCTTCGAAATAATACCCTTTGGAACCATTATAAACCGATTTTGACATTAATATAAAATAATATTTTGAGGTATTCCTAAGGTGCCCCTCTCCTCCCTTATAAAAGGACACCTCCTCCCTCTCCTCCTCACACCAATTTGAGCACTCAAGCTCGGCCAACCCCTGACAAAATCTCTTCTCCACTTCCCTAGCAACATCCTAGAGGTTCTGGTCTTCCTCAAAGACCAATTTTAGTTCCCTAAGAGGAGGTCTCCAAAAGGCGCTTCAAAGAAGAGGTAATTACCGTTACCAATTCTTTCATCTTTATTTCTTCTTCCACTTCTTCTTATTAGGTTGTTTCATTATGAAGTAATAACATCAGTATCACTCATATACTGATATGTTATTATAAGTATGAAACAACCCTATTTCACCATCTATCCATCCTACGGAAAAAGAAATCACCGCGCGTGCATACGTACGGAATACCGTCTCCACGCCGTGGTGTAATCTATTTTCCACCACCACCTTACATGGATGGGTATAATGGTGTAAAGAATAACTATACATAGTTATTACAACATCATATTTATTATGATATATTGTATAATCCACTCCAATTCAATTCAATATTTATGGAAATGATATCATCGCTCGTGCGTACGTACAGACTACCGTCTCCACGACGCGATGAGATTCATTCTCCATGTTAACCATTTAAGAATGATTATAAAGTATATATAAGAAATAATAATGAAATATATGACATTATAAAGCTACTGGATTTATGTATATATATATGTATGTCATCTACTTACTTCCATTCAAGACAATAAGGAAAGGAAAACAGCGTTCATGCGTACGTACGGACTACCGTCTCCATGAACGGTGTTTTTCATTTCATTTATCTATCTATTATATATATATATATACTGAATATATATGATATATAAATCATATTTTATATTCTGGAAGTAAGTAAATCATGATATAAGTAATAATAATGTCAAGAACAACAAGTCAAAACACCTACGATAAATGAAACGATTTTACCCAAAACGCTTCTTTAACATGGAATTTACAAAAGAACGGGTAATATAATGTCATAAGTGAACAATATATGATATCATAACAATGAATATGATTCTGTAATAAGTAAATGACATTATTTAAATCATTATACAGGAGGTTCGGACACATACGAAGCAAATCGGACCTAAGGTAAGGAAAATACCACAATCTCATTTTTATCCGAGATTGTTTATTCGTAAGTATTTACTGGGGTGTATTTTATCATCCACATACATGTTTCATAAATATTTAATATTATTTCCATCCACCTACAATTGTTTAAATCCATTTTTACCCTTCAGTGAGTTTTTTGTAATATGTATGAAAAGAATCTTTTGTCGTTTTTCGTACGAGGTACTTTTTGACTTTTCCGAAAAAAGTACGAAGAATGTTTTTTTTAAACTTATACGGAACGAACGGATTTCTACTGTTTTATAAAGCCTTATTTTCATGAAGCTTCCTCTAAAAGATTTCATGACTATTTTCAATAAAATCTCTTTCTTTTAAAATTTCATGATGTTTTGTGAAAAGAAATTGATTTTGAAGAAGAAAGGATATTTTCCTCAAGAATTCAATTCAAGTGTTTTATCAAAATTATTTTCCATCTAAGATAATAAAGGGTTCTGTTTCTATCCATATTTTTACATTGATTTGACTATGTTGTGATGGAATTATGTTTATGAATTCCTTTATCTTATATGAATTGATTTATGATGTCATGATGTTTCAAGAATCCCATTTTTGGTACATGTGTTATGCGATGATGTATGTTTTATGATTATGTGGCACACATAAGAAAGGATTCATTATAAGATGGGTGGGACCTATATCTCCCTCCAATGCATTGGGTAAAGATTTTATATCTCATGAGATAGACATGGCTGGAACGAAAGGTTATTTCGGTTCAGTGATACAGGACTGAAACGAGGAGTGAACTCGGTTCAGAAAGGGACTTTGTCCACTAAGATAGTCTTGGCAATGAGTCATGACTAACAAGAAATGATTTTCCATGATTATGTGTGCATGACACAAAGTTTCAAGTTTTATGTTATGATTATGGGGATCTCATTTTCACTTCTATGATTTATCCCATGATATGATATTATGAGCTCTTCTGCAGGTTAAGATTTCCAAAAGCTATGTTCTTATGTATATGATGTGATTGATATTTCTTTTTTTTACCCTTACTGAGCATTTGAGCTCACCCTTTTATGTTTTCTTTTCCCCAGAATATAAAGAAAGGTTTTAGGTAAAAAAAGGGAAGATCTTTATAGGAGATATTGAAGATCTTTCACCACGATTAGAAGATTACGTTCCGAGTTTCCAAAGACACTAAACTATTACGTTCCTTGTGTGTGTGTTTTTGTTATGTACTAAGTATTCCGCAAATGTAATGTAATGTCCATGTACGTCAGGCTTCGGGACTCTACAGATCCAGTGTGTGCTTGTGGTTTGACTGACCCTGATTCATACACTGGTTTTGGGTAGAGATGGTGTTTGGGTGTCACCAAGAACCTGTCTCGAACTATTAAGCCCATGGGGATATTGATGTAGTATTGGGTTGGGTGTTCGGGCCACCCTCACTCTTTGTAATGTTTCAATTATTTTTATTGATGTAGTGATGTTCACCAAAGGTGATGTTCTCCAAATTTTATTTTCAATATAGGTGATCCTCGGTTGGTGGTTGTTGTTCCAAATGCAAGGCATCTTTCTTGTTTTTTGGGATGCTCAGACCTACACTCATGTGATCCGACTTCTGAGCCATGTTATTTATAATATTTACTATACCTAGAGGTATTACCTGGGAACTGCCTGTTGAGACTTACATGATTCATTTGATGATGTAAATTTTTTTCCCATGTGAGTTGATTATGTTAAACCATGTGATAGTTTAATTAACATGTGTTGTTTATGAAATGGAATGTCAAATGATTTAAAAGAGGTAATTAGCCATGTGCATGCTACAATCTCGGTTAAAGGACAAGGTTCTGTTCATGTGACTAATTACATCTTATATACATAGGGTGACCCATTTCAATGGTTAAAAATCAAAGGATATGCACAAGATGTTAATTATGTAAAGGCAATGAGAGATCCATGATAGGGTGTTCAGGCTCATTGAGGCTTATTTTGAAAATTCCGAGTGAACCTAGGTTCCCTTGAGAGATTCCGAGGAAGGATTCTATTGGAAAATGTTACAAATGATACATGCTGAAATGATGATACACCGGGTTTGGCCCTGATACATGCTAAAATGATGATACATTAGGCTTGGCGTGGATACTTGACAAAATGTTGATACTCCATGTTTTTCCCTAATACATGATGAAATACAGATACACTGGGCTTGGCCATGATACATGCGAAAATGTTGATATTCCAGGCTCAACCTTGACTGACTACTATACATATGGGCGTGGTTTTCTGAGTCTTTGTTGGAATCAAGGGATTATTCTCTGTGTTGGTTGATTAGTGAACTTTTATCGGATTGACCATCAATATACGGTATCCTAGTTTGTGATTGTAGGTTAGTATGTGTGAACCCCTGAGTAGGATGAGCATTCCCCCTTTGGTGATGTAGCTTGATCAGAGATAAAACTCTTGCATTGGATGAATGAGGTACATGTCTATGGGATTATAGACCCAAAGATCGACATAATGATACATGGATTGAGTGGCCTAACATTTAGCTCGATGCCCTTGCACTGGATGTCTAGGGGATAGGGCTAATGGAACCAATGATTGACTTCTGATGTGGTTTCAATTTATTTGATTCACATACTCATGAATATTAATATTTATGTATATGAGTATATGTATGGGACTATACATGTATACATATAAAGATATGGAAATCCATGGTGGAACTTACCCTGTTGATAGGGATTAAAAACCTTGGGTTCGACTATGGTTGCATGCTTGGGTTATTTCTTTGTGTTGTGTTCTAGCTAGGCTGAGCATGTTGCTGTTAAATACACATTTATTAGCTCATTAATAGGTTTCATGTCAGGGTTGCATGCTGATATTATTTCTTAGGACTACAAGTACACCTTGGTGTACGTGTAAAAATTACATCTGATTTTCAGGTTGAGCATGATTTTAATGTTGGATAGGGCTGAGGCCTAGTATTTCTTGATTGAGCAGAGCTGCTAGAGTGGTTATAATTATAGGGCCGGTGTAGTTCAACAGTGTCTGTAGATCGGGTATGTGGATTTTCTTAGAGATAATAGTATAACCATATACATTTACTTACAGTTTCTTTTGTACTTGTATAATTATTGGAATCCTAGTTGGTGACCATGGTTGTATTGTTTAGCATAACTGTTTAGTCTTTTAAAACATTTTACTATTACATATTATTCTATTTTAGTAGTTTATTACTACGACACTCTATTAAATTTCTAATCTGTATGATACATAATTATTCCCACCATTTTCATACTCTGATATAATGGAATAGTTTCCCCACTATCCCACCGTAGGACCACACTGCTAGTCTGTAGCCTCGGGTGTATGGGGATGTGCACTTGAGGCCTTGTGGTGAACTAGCTCGGAGAACTGGTTTAGTGGCTTCCATGTCAGGATTTTACAACGAAATGAAAATTAATTCGATGAAAAAACACAATAATGGATAAAATCATACATATGTAACAATAATATAAGGAACATAGATATGATCCAGTTTTTATAGAGATGGGTTATTATGTTATTGTTAGATCCAGGTGCACATGGATCATTATTTCCACACTAGATATGTAGAAGATGGTGGTTATAAATTATATAGACCACCACACATGAGGAAAAATCTCAATAAGGGGTCTCCCTGGTGTGTCAAAGGTATTCCCCATGGTTTTAGTATTGAGAAATGGGTTAGTGCATCCCTATGAGAATGATTTTCATGTAGAGTATTATATAATGAATTACTTCCACCACCACAATTAAGTGATCCACGGTGGGCCATATGAGTTGGTGGAAGAGGATATGGTCAAATATAGGCTATCAATGTATATTATTAGTATTTTCATGGGATGATTTTTGTTTGAATATGACCATTATCTACTTTAGTTATTATTCTTGTAGCCACATGTGTTGGTCATTTCAACATGTATCAATTGTATGATATGAATATTTTTATAGAGTTTGTATCACATTAGTTATGGATGGTAGTTCCAATAAGGTGTGATTTATCAATTTCACACATTTACCGATAGTTCGAGATAGAATTTAGTGAGGTTTTATTCACATGAGACTTCTTAATTATTAAAATTAAACCACATATCATCATTCTGGTATGAATTGCCTATAAATGGTATAGAACCAAATAGATTATCACATAATGATATGTAAATATATTTGAGTGGATGAGATAATATATTATTTAAATAGTGAGGATGACCTACTGGCAGAATGACTAAGACGTGAGAGAATAAAGCTACAACTTATCTCTTATTAGATGCTAATATTAGCCTTGGCGTAGGTGGATTTTCAGTTGTCTGAATTCCAATGGTAGTGGAGGATTAAACATAAATCATACCAAAAGATTTTATGAGGATACCTTAGATGTGGTAGATTGACCTAATCATTTACCCTCCCTAATAGAACAATGATATCTTATTTGGAATATCAGATGTTCCCTATTGGGCACTGAGAGTTGAGAAAATAGTTCTCGGAACTTAAAGAGATGGGTTTTATCTGACCCATTGTGTCATACTAGGTAGCTTTGATGTTGTTCTTAAAAAAGGTGGACCAGAGATTGAGATATTTAATTTATTATTATCACCTATTTCAGAAAACAATCAAGAGCATGTATCACTATATAATGATTGATGATCTCCTTGACTAGTTACTAGGTGCACGGTAGTTCGAAAATATTGAACTCTAGTATAGCTACCAATAGTTTTGGGGTATCGATGATGATGTTCCAATAAAGGCATTCTAATGTTTCTATGTATTTTATGAGTTTGTAGGGATTCCCTTTGGTGAGATAAATTTCTCTATTGTTTTTAGGAGACATTAGAACTAGAGATGTTATCCATTCATGGAAAAATTCGTGGAGGTATTTTTCGACAACATTATCATTTAATTAGTGCCGTAGTAGTAGAACATTGATCATTTGATGATGGTCCAAGCTATATATCAGGAGCACTTTTTATATAGTAAACTCTAAAAGTGTCAATTAAAGAATAAAGAGTTTAAATTTTTAGATGATTTCATCTATGAACATGGTTTATAAATAGACCTGGTGATAATTGTGGTAGTTCTAGCTTGTGGACTACCTAATATTACATTGGAGTCATAGAGTTTTGACTTTTTTAATTTGTACAATTAGAGTTTTGTGGCAGACCATTTTGGGATTTCATCCTATTCATATTCATTGGTAGGAAAAGGGAATTAGTTTGAATAGAATAAGTGATTTATAAAATCCTTTTAAGGACAATGGTAGAGGTTTCCCAATGCTACTATACTGAGACTACCAACGGATGGTGTTGAGTATATAGTGTTTTTGGATGCCTCTAGATATGGGTAGAAATAGTCTTCGCCTTGAGGATATGGATGCATTATCTTCTAGGTGAGTGTTTTTTTAATTAGAACACAAAAGTCTTAGGTACATCTTTTTATAGAGAGACCACAATATGAGATATAACTGTTGGATCAAGTTCCTATAGGAATATAAATTTTAGCTAGTATTAATTATAGGAAAGAGAAATGTATTGGAATATTCTCATAGCATAAAATATCACTCACACTTGTTTGAGGAGCAGTCAGAGATGTTGGCCTCTTTCTTGCTGAACCTAGTGGAGAAGAGAGGGAAAAATATATCTAGTCAATGGTAGTGTCCCCACCGCTTCTCCAGCCTATAAAATTGGGTCATATGGGAACTATATATCATTATGAGGTCTTTCGGGAATCTTGTATGAATGTGGGGAGCATACCATCTTTTTTAGAGGATTGATAGTGGTTCAGATCATGTTTGGAGAAGAGGTATTAAAAGGAGTATCATACCTCCCTATTAGAGGTACATAATGGAATTGATACATGTATTATGATCTTCAATGATAGTATTGGTCGGATTGTATGAGGTAGAGTATTAAGGAGTATGATTCTAAATATTTTATATTTTTGTTAGAGAATTTAGAATATTAGGAACTGGTAGTCTTGAATCAAACAATTGATTTCCAAAAATGGAATTGGGATGATATATAACTGAATTTTTATGGGGGTTACTTGTTTAATGAATGGTCATAATTCTATGTAGGAAATTATCATTCAACTTCCCAAATAATCTATCTTCTTTTCTATTATGTATTAATGATCATTGGAGTGTTTGGGGAACCGTTTTTAATAGAGTTCACCCAAAATAATAGTTTAGCGTATAAAAAATTCTTCAATAATGATTCTTAGTTCCCATAATTGTTGTGGAGAGGTTTGCATGAGGATTAAATTATCCATTTACAAATGAGTAAAATTTTTCACCCCCTGACAGATAGATGGACTGAGTAAACCATCCATGTTTTAGAGGATATACTAATATCAAACAAGTAGGACTTCTATAAAAGTTGAGAAGAACAATTTACATTAGAAGAGTTTGTATATAACAAAATATATCACCCTAATATTGGCATGACACCATTGAAATTCTATATGGGAGACCCTATAGGTCATCCTAGTATTGGACAGATATTGGTGAGTCATAACTTATGGGAAAAATTGGACATCCATGATGGATAAAAATATTTAGAGACCAGGTTTCCATCATTGATAAAATCAAGAATATCCTTTTTTGATGATCTATACCTCTGTCTATAGTCCTATGGTTTTATAGGAACCTCTAGTAAAGCCAATGGGAGTTTGAGAGTCAGATGAGATTTAGTAACCCCACCATTTCGAGTAGGTTTTCTTCTTTTGGGTTGAAAATCATTGAAGGATTAGAGAATGATACAACGTCTCTTTTTCATTTTGGAATATCTTTACCTTTCAATATATATTTATGGAATTTAGTTCATGTTTCATTGGTGATACAGAAGCCTCAGGGTCCCAAAATTAATATATTAAAAATACAAAATATATTTTAGCTTGTTCATGTGATATCTCATAATAAATATATTTTATATTGAATAGAGACTTTTATAAGGAAACTTGAACTATGGTATTAATGAATGGTGGTTTCTGTAGACATGAAATAAATTTCACATGCATCTGATTTTGGTATGATGCTCTATCATTTATTTATTTAAATGAATAAAATCAATCAATTAATTTTATTTATTTTTAATGTTTAACCTAGATGTGTCCCCAATATAATTCATTTTATAACCAAACTCCAGGGTTAGACCCATAACCCCATGAGATTGAGAGGTAGATGAGATTTCACTATGTGAAAGAACCATTATTGATTATATGAAAGAGAAATTTAGAATCCACATCATTTGATCATTGGGAATTATAGTGGGAATGATGAACGTTATATATTATTCAACAAAATTACTTGGAAAATTTTATCCTCACCAATGATCAATCTCTTCAGGAGGTAGGGTTATTTTTTGTTTTTTAGTTCATATTTTTGGATTTCAGTGTGACTGTAGGGTAACCCTAACTACTATCTGTAAATATTTCATTTTTAAGACCATTTAATTCATGATTTATATATAGATACATATACTGAGAAATATAAATAAATCTCTTTCAAATGTGGTGGTCAACCTAAACATGTTCATTTCATTACAATTTTTTGTTTTATATATTTATCACTTCGATTCAAGTGTTTCCATCACTAATATTAATATGGATGAGGTTTAGAACACATTCTCGGAAAGTGACTAATTGAGAATTTTATCTTTATTTTGGTGGATTTTTTGTGGGGTTATAATTTATTTTAGGGAATTATTAAGGTACCTTGTTGATGGAGGGAATCTTGTAGAGGAATAGAAATTATGGTTTTGCAAACTGATGCATGGAAATAACATGATAGGTGACAACATAGGATATTCTAGTAAATAATGGAAAAAATCCAACTTTTGGAAAAGTCTTGATGATCGGGAAATTAGATTTTGGGAATTTTGGGTGTGTTTTATGAAATAATTGCATATATTTGGAAAATTAATGATGATACATGAGACCAACTTTATAGTATATGAAATTTATTACTACATGCCATGTGGTTTGGATATACTCATTTTGTGTAGTCCACCATCCGTGTCAACATAGATTTTCATTTGAGTAAAATATCACACAACCATGTGGTAGGCCTACATACTATGTGACCTAACCTAAACTATCAATTCATTTTGAGGGAGTGCACACATGGGACCCTGGGTGGTCTCACATGCTGTGATCTTGAGGTAACATGTAGTGTATGTGAACCTCCGCACACCAGGTGGACCACCAAGGCACATCCATGTTGGGACCTGTAACAGCCCAAGATTTTTTGAAAAATATTCTTTTTAATTTCACTAATGTCTTGTGTTGTACTCTACACCAAAAGGAGCTTGCACAACACACATCCATGACTTGCCTTGCATTACACACAATCGCAACCTTCCTCGATAGCGTGTGTAGTACGCAATACTGAGTTTCACGAAACAACGATATGCTATTAAAATATTATTAAAACTAGCCGTTATGAATAGTAATAACCACTTTTTTAAATTTTAAAAATTTTAGATCTCAAAATGGACTTCATTTTTGGATTCGGAGTATCGAATTTAGCCTAAGGTGAAATTTTGGTACTTTTCGGATAACTTTCATATTCTGATGAATAGTGAAAATTACTAAATTATAAATAAAAACAACATTTTTAATCGAAATAATTAATAGTGATAAATTATTAATTTGAGTGGTTTTAAAGTATATTTAGAATATATTTTTACAATTTAATACAATGTTGTTCATTGGATGTAATTTCACATTTAAACCAGACATAAACAAGTGTCAATCTTTTGATAGATATTGTTTCTTAAAAACACGCTATTTGTTTTAACAGCGGGATTTAATTATAAAACTAATTAACGCAACTTCTATGTTATGAATTTGGTAAAATATACTTCATTTTTTAATTCGGAATATGAAATATAGCTTAGGATGAAATTTTGGCATTGTTCTGAAAACATCAAATGTTGATGAATAGTGAAACTACTAAGTGGTAGTTAAAAAACTGAATTTTTCATAAAACTTAATTTTACCGCTTCTGTGAATGGAATTTCAAAAATCCGAGAGACACGGTTGATGTCAGTAAGTAAAATGTGGTTCAATGAGATGAAAATAATTTTTGGTTAATAGTAACTTTTTACTTTTATTTACCACGGTTAAAAGTAAATAGGGTAATTAAGGGTAAGAATGATATTAATATTACCCTAACACATGTCCAAATTCTATTGAATAATTTTATCTCGACCAAAACCAATCTTAAGTGTAAAATATTATCATTTAGGCCCACTTGGATTAGATTAGGACATTTATTATTATTTAATTCAAAGAAGAGTTAAAAGAGTTAAAATCAAAGTTTATTTACTAAAACATTTCTAATATAGGGTTATACATAAGATAAATTATATTTTAAATATTAATTAGAAATCTAAAAAGGTTTCCTAAATAATGGTATTTTATTTGTAATTTTTAGACATCAAATAATTTAATGTATTTATGACACAAAGATGATGCAGTAATTATCCTATTTATGAAATATTGACATAATTGATGTTATAAACACAAAAATAAATGTAATTTGAGACTTTTTATGAATTCCAATAATTTTCTAGGTTACTATGATATATTAGTGTTGATTTAATCAACTTGGTTTGAACATATAATTCTGTTATGACTTTCACAAAAATCATATATCAAATAGTGTCAAAAGTGACACAAAATAGTTTTTAAATCAAATATTATATTATTAATTGTTATTTTATTCCTAAAAATCTATGGTTCGGCCAAATGACTTAGATAAGGATATATATATTACTAATAAACAATTTGGGGTTCGTTTGGCATGTTATAGTAAGTGTATTAACCATATAGTGAAAGAAAACAAAAAGACACGGTAAAAGTTAAATTATTTAACTTAGAGTTAAATCTAATTGATAAGGTTAAAATAATACCCTAAACTTTTCTAAATCCTATTGGTTGATATGATTTCGACCCATCCCCACTTTATCTTTGAAATAAGACCCTTTGGAACCATTATAAACCGATTTTGACTTTAATATAAAATAATATTTTGAGATATTCCTAAGGTGCCCCTCTCCTCCCTTATAAAAGGGCACCTCCTCCCTCTCTTCCTCACACAACTTTGAGCCTTCAAGCTCGGCCAACCCCTGAAAACATCCCTTCTCCACTTCCATAGAATAATCCTAGAGGTCTTTCTCTTCTTCAAAGACCAATCTTAGTTCCCTTAGTGGAGGATTCAAAGAGGTGTTCCAAAGAAGAGGTAATATCCATTACCGATCTTTTCAATTTCTTTCTTCTTCAAATTCTTCTTCATTAGTTGTTTCATGATAAAGTAATAACATCAGTATTTATTATATACTGATATGTTATTATAAATATGAAACAAATCTAATTAACCTTCTATCCATCCTACGGATAAAGGAAATCACCGCGCGTGCGTACGTACGGAATACCGTCTCCACGCCGTGGTGTAATCTATTTTCCATCACCACCTTAATTGGATGGGTATAATGATGTAATGAGTAACTATAAATGATTATTATAAAGTTATATTGATACTGAAATAGTATACATACACTTCAACACAATTCCACGACCATGGGAATGATATCATCGCTCGTGCGTACGTACGGACTACCGTCTCCACGACGCGATGAGATTCATTCTCTATGTTAACCATTTAAGAATGATTACAAAGTATATATAAGAAATAATAATGAAATACATGAAATTGTAAAGCTACTGGATTTATGTATATATATATATATGTATGTCATCTACTTACTTCCATTCAAGACAATAAGGAAAGGGAAACAACGTTCATGCGTACGTACGGACTACCGTCTCCATGAACGGTGTTTTTCATTTCATTTATCTATCTATTATATATATATATATATACTGAATATATATGATATATAAATCATATTTTATATTCTGGAAGTAAGTAAATCATGATATAAGTAATAATAATGTCAAGAACAACAAGTCAAAACACCTACGATAAATGAAATGATTTTACCCAAAACGCTTCTTTAACATGGAATTTACAAAACAACGGGGAATATAAAGTCATAAGTGAACCATATATGATATCATAACAATGAATATGATTCTGTAATAAGTCAATGACATTATTTAAATCATTATACAGGAGGTTCGGACACATACGAAGCAAATCGGACCTAAGGTAAGGGAAATATCACAATCTCATTTTTATCCGAGATTGTTTATACTTTGGTATTTACTGGGGTGTATTTTATCATCCACATCCATGTTTCCTAAATATGTAATATTTATATCCTTATAAAATAGTTTAAATCCATTTTTACCCTTTGGTGAGTTTTTAGTAAAAGATATGAAAGGAATCTTTTGTCGTTTTTCGTACGAGGCACTTTTTGACTTTTCCGACAAAAGTACGAAGAATGTTTTTTTTAACATATACGACTTGAATGGATTTTTAAAACATTATTTCCAAGAATAATCCTTTACAAGTTTTCATGTTTATTTTTAATCAACTTCTTTTAGTTTAAAGTTGTATTACATGTTAAGAAAGGAAAAATGTTTTTGAAGAAGAAAGGATATTTTCCTCAAGAATGGAGTTCAAGTGTTTTATCAAAATTATTTTCCATCTAAGATAATAAAGGGTTATATTTTTATCCCTATTATTAAATTGATTTGATTATGTTGTGATGGAATTATTTTTATGAATTCCTTTATCTTATATGAATTGTTTTATGATGTCATGATGTTTAAGATTCCCATTTGTATTACACGGGTTATGCAATGATGTATGATTTATGATTTTGTGGCACACATAAGAATGGTATCATTATGAGATGGGTGTGACCTATATCTCCCTCCAATGCATTGGGTAAAGATTTTATATCTCATGAGATATAGATGGTTGGAATGGTAGGTTATACCGGTTCAGTGAAACAGGACTGAAACGAGGGTGACTCGGTTCAGAAAGGGACTTTGTCCACTAAGATAGTCTTGGCAATGAGTCTTGAATAATAAGAAATGATTCTCTATGGTTATGTGTGTATGCCACAAAGTTTCATGTTTTAAGTTATGATTATTGGGATTTCATTTCACTACTATGATTTATCCCATGTTATGAAATTATGCTCTTTTTTGCAGGTTAAGATTTCCAAAAGTTATGTTCTTATGAATATGGTGTGATTGATTTCTCTTTTGTTTACCCTTACTGAGCATTTGAGATCACCCTTTTATGTTTTCTTTTCCCCAGGATATAAAGAAAGGTTTTATGTAAAAAAAGGAAGATCTTTATGGGAGATATTGAAGATCTTTCACCATGATTAGAAGATTACGTTCCGAGTTTCCAAAGACACTAAACTATTACGATCCTTGTGTGTGTGTTTTTGTTATGTACTAAGTATTCCGCAAAAGTAATGTAATTTCAATGTAAGTCAAGATTCAGGTCTCTAAAGTTGGTATCAGAGGAAAGGTTTAGTCAACCTTTGGAAACTAGGATGCGAAAACGTTAGTGAGGTCCCTAGAGATATTTCTAAGGTATGTCTAGGGATGTCTCTAAGGTTAAGTATACGTATAGGTTATAGTCCTAGAATTACGCTAACGATCTTATAATTTAACCTAAGATGTTAGATATTGAAGTTACTCCCCCTTTATTATGATTTTTTCATCTCACACTATTCATTTTGGGTTTTAGAAAATGGATGGAAACAAGATGATTCACGATAATGGAGGATATAATGGACAATGGAATGATATTCTTCATGAGCAACCAAATGAAATGGGATTTGGAAGTCCAAACATCATTATAATGCCGAATCAGCATTCTCATAATATGATCAATAAAGTAAAATTTGGTAAGTTTCCTGACTCGGCTAATAAGAGAAAGATGGAGTTTCATGATGATCATAGAGGAAAGAAAGTTCAATTTACTCTATGTAAATCTTGTGGGAAGAGGCATCAAGGAGAATGTTTCAAAGGAACTGGAAGATGCTTTGGCTGTAGAAAAGAAGGACACAAAGCAAGTAAGTGAAAATGAAAAGGTTCAGTTAACACCATGGATGAGGATAATGGTATTGCTACGACATCAACAATGGTTAAATTTTTTAAATGTGGAATGTACGGGCATTATGCAAACCAATGCCCTAAGGGAAAGTCTCATGAAGATAATCAGTATGGTCGTATGGGAAGTATTTATGTTGATGATGATGAAGAGACTACAAATGATATGTGATATGAAATAATTGTTGAAGCACGGTCAACGGTTTAAGAATGTAGTGGAATGATTACTTTTTTATCATGTGTAATGTTGTATAAGAAATCTCATGGTACTATGGAATAAAGAGACATCTAAGGATTGTTACACTGTTGTCTTTCCTTGAGTTATGAAAGTACCACTATCCATGAAAGCTTATTCAGATATTTTTGGAATTTAGATGATATGCGCATAATGAAGGAATAATAAGATAATGAGGTGTTTGATTGTATTCATGAGCTCATGACTGATATAAGGAGAAGGTTATATCATGGTTTGAGTATATTGAATTTTTGGATTTTGGTATGTAGAAAGAGTTAACTTTTAAATGCATTCATGTTTTCACTAAGGTTCAATGGTTATTCAAGAGAATACATGATTAAGGCCTTTGAATGTTTGGAATGTGACCAACAAGACATATCTTATGATATATGGGGATTAACGACAGTATTAAATCTCTGGTAATCGTTTTCACTATATTATGAGAGTGGACTGTAGTATTATGGATAAGCCTAAAGATTAGAATGGATTACGTTGGACATAAGTTAGTATTGTTTAAGGATAGAAGATTTTCGAAATTATTGATGGGATGTTATAATAATGTAGTTTTAGAAAAAGGACAACCTGCAGGATGGGCGACAGCCCATCCCTTCGGACAAGGCTGTGGGAATCGAACCCACAATCGAAGTGCGACTGGCCTTTATTGCCTACCACTGGCCAACAAGAAGTCCATGTTTATTAGAAACTAGTTTTATTATATTAAGCAGTATGATATATGAAGTATAAGTCCATTTTAAGAACCATATATGATTAATCTCATTATAGATCGACTTATGTATATAATTTTTTCTAACCTTTTGTTTGAGACAGATGGAATGACCCGTCATTCTATCACATGATCTACTAACACTTCACGAATAACAAATTCAACTTCATTTATATAAGAGATTAAGTGAAAATTGTTCAAGGCATGAACAATAGTGCGATTGTACCAAAATAAAGTAAGTATTTATTCTAATTCAAATTCTTCAACTTTAGGGAAACGATCTTGAAAACCAAAAAATGTTGTCCTAGTGATCTTATATCTGATTAATCAGATGGTACCTTATATCGTCACAAATTTATGGATTTGTGATTGTTGGCTTTTCCATAGCCATGTTCTCTACCACTCTCCATCAAAACATGATGGTTAGATTTTTCTTGCATATCCATATTTTCACCTATGTGGAAACCCAGTGATTAGTTTATTTGGGTAACCGTTAAGTTTCATACTTTTGTTTTTAAATATTGGTTTTGGTATTCCTTTTTACGATGTGGGTTTCTATTAAAGAAACTTTCAAATAGTAAACCATTTATAACCCCGACGAATTTCGAGGGCGAAATTCATTTTAAGGGGGGTAGAATGTAACAGCCCAAGATTTTATGAAAAATATTCTTTTTAATTTCACTAATGTCTTGTGTTGTACGCTACACCAAAAGGAGCTTGCACAACACACATCCTTGACTTGCCTTGCATTACACGCAATCGCAACCTTCCTCGATAGCGTGTGTAGTACGCAATACTGAGTTTCACGAAACAACGATATGCTGTTAAAATATTATTAAAACTAGTCGTTATGAATAGTAATAACCACTTTTTTAAATTTTAAAAATTTTATCTCTCAAAATGGACTTCATTTTTGGATTCTGAGTATCGAATTTAGCCTAAGGTGAAATTTTGGTACTTTTCGGATAACTTTCATATTCTAATGAATAGTGAAAATTACTAAATTATAATTAAAAACAACTTTTTTAATCGAAATAATTAATAGTGATAAATTATTAATTTGAGTGGTTTTAAAGTATATTTAGAATATATTTTTACAATTTAATACAATGTTCGTCATTAGATGTAATTTCACATTTAAACCAGACATAAACAAGTGTCAATCTTTTGATAGATATTGTTTCTTAAAAACACGCTATTTTTCTAACTGCGGAATTTAATTATAAAATTAATTAATGCAACTTCTATGTTATGAATTTGGTAAAATATACTTCATTTTTGAATTCGGAATATGAAATATAGCTTAGGATAAAATTTTGGCATTGTTCTGAAAAATATCAATTTTTGATGAATAGTGAAACTACTAAGTGGTAGTTAAAAAACTGAATTTTTCATAAAACTTAATTTTACCGCTTCTGTGAATGGAATTTCAAAAATCCGAGAGACACGGTTGATGTCAGTAAGTAAAATGTGGTTCAATGAGATGAAAATAATTTTTGGTGAATAGTAACTTTTTACTTTTATTTACCACGGTTAAAAGTAAATAGGGTAATTAAGGGTAAGAATGATATTAATATTACCCTAACACATGTCCTAATTCTATTGGAAAAATTTATCTCGACCAAAAACAACCTTAAGTGTAAAATATTATCATTTAGGCCCACTTGGATTAGATTAGGACATTTATTATTATTTAATTCAAAGAAGAGTTAAAAGAGTTAAAATCAATATTTATTTACTAAAACATTTTTAATATAGGGTTATACATAAGATAAATTCGATTGTAAATATTCATTATAAATCTAAAAAGATTTACTACATAATGGTATTTTATTTGTAATTTTTAGACATCAAATAATTTAATTTATTTATGACACAAAGATGATGTAGTAATTATCTTATTTATAAAATATTGACATAATTGATGTTATAAACACCAAAATAAATGTAATTTGAGACTTTTTATCAATTACAATAATTTTATAGGTTACTATGATATATTAGTGTTGATTTAATCAACTTGGTTCGAAGATATAATTCTGTTATGACTTTCACAAAAATCATATATCAAATAGTGTCAAAATTGACACAAAATAGTTTTTAAATCAAATATTATATTATTAATTGTTATTTTATTCCTAAAAATCTAAGGTTCGGCCAAATGACTTAGATAAGGATATATATTACTAATAAACAATTTTGGGTTCGTTTGGCATGTTATAGTAAGTGTATTAACCATATTGTGAAAGAAAACAAAAAGACACTGTAAAAGTTAAATTATTTAACTTAGAGTTAAATCTAATTGATAAGGTTAAAATAATACCCTAAACTTGTCTAAATCCTATTGGTTGATAGGATTTAGACCCATACCCACATTAGCTTCGAAATAAGACCCTTTGGAACCATTATAAACCAATTTTGACTTTAATATAAAATAATATTTTGAGATATTCCTAAGGTGCCCCTTTCCTCCCTTATAAAAGGGAACCTCCTCCCTCTCTTCCTCACACAACTTTGAGCCTTCAAGCTCGGAAAAACCCTGACAAAATCCCTTATACACTTCCCTAGAATAATCCTAGAGGTCTTTCTCTTCTTCAAAGACCAATATTAGTTCCCTAAGTGGAGGATACAAAGAGGTGTTCCAAAGAAGAGGTAATATCCATTACCGATCTTTTCAATTTCTTTCTTCTTCAACTTCTTCTTCTTAAGTTGTTTCATGATAAAGTAATAACATCAGTATTTCTTATATACTGATATGTTATTATAAATATGAAACAAATATAATTAACCTTCTATCCATCCTACGGAGAAAGGAAATCACCGCACGTGCGTACGTACGGAATACCGTCTCCACGCCATGGTGTAATCTATTTTCCGTCACCAACTTAATTGGATGGGTATAATGATGTAATGAGTAACTATACATTATTATTATAAAGTTATATTGATACTTAAATAGTATACATACACTTCAACACAATTCCACGACCATGGGAACGATATCATCGCTCGTGCGTATGTACGGACTACCGTCTCCATGACGCGATGAGATTCATTCTCCATGTTAACCATTTAAGAATGATTACAAAGTATATATAACAAATAATAATGAAATACATGACATTATAAAGCTACTGGATTTATGAATATATATATATGTATGTCATCTACTTACTTCCATTCAAGGCAATAAGGAAAGGAAAACAACGTTCATGCGTACGTACGGACTACCGTCTCCATGAACAATGTTTTTCATTTCATTTATCTATCTATTATATATATATATATATACTGAATATATATGATATATAAATCATATTTTATATTCTGGAAGTAAGTAAATCATGATATAAGTAATAATAATGTCAAGAACAACAAGTCAAAACACCTACGATAAATGAAACGATTTTACCCAAAACGCTTCTTTAACATCGAATTTACAAAACAACGGGTAATATAAAGTCATAAGTGAACCATATATGATATCATAACAATGAATATGATTCTGTAATAAGTCAATGACATTATTTAAATCATTATACAGGAGGTTCAGACACATACGAAGCAAATCGGACCTAAGGTAAGGGAAATATCACAATCTCATTTTTTTCCGAGATTGTTTATACTTTGGTATTTACTGGGGTGTATTTTATCATCCACATCCATGTTTCCTAAATATGTAATATTTATATCCTTATAAAATAGTTTAAATCCATTTTTACCCTTCGGTGAGTTTTTAGTAAAAGATATGAAAGGAATCTTTTGTCGTTTTTCGTACGAGGTACTTTTTGACTTTTCCGACAAAAGTACGTAGAATGTTTTTTTAACTTATACGACATGAATGGATTTTTAAAACATTATTTCCAAGAATAATCCTTTACAAGTTTTCATGTTTATTTTTAATCAACTTATTTTAGTTTAATGTTGTATGACATGTTCAGAAAGGAAAAATGTTTTTGAAGAAGAAAGGATATTTTCCTCAAGAATGGAGTTCAAGTGTTTTATCAAAATTATTTTCCATCTAAGATAATAAAGGGTTCTGTTTTTATCCCTATTATTACATTGATTTGATTATGTTGTGATGGAATTATTTTTATGAATTCTTTTATCTTATATGAATTGTTTTATGATGTCATGATGTTTAAGATTCCCATTTGTATTACACGGGTTATGAAATGATGTATGATTTATGATTTTGTGGCACACATAAGAATGGTATCATTATGAGATGGGTGGGACCTATATCTCCCTCCAATGCATTGGGTAAAGATTTTATATCTAATGAGATAGACATGGATGGAATGGTAGGTTATACCGGTTCAGTGAAACAGGACTGAAACGAGGGTGACTCGGTTCAGAAAGGGACTTTGTCCACTAAGATAGTCTTGGCAATGAGTCTTGACTAATAAGAAATGATTCTCTATGAATATGTGTGTATGCCACAAAGTTTCATGTTTTAAGTTATGATTATTGGGATTTCATTTCACTACTATGATTTATCCCATGTTATGAAATTATGCTCTCTTTTGCAGGTTAAGATTTCCAAAAGTTATGTTCTTATGAATATGATGTGATTGATTTCTCTTTTGTTTACCCTTACTGAGAATTTGAGCTCACCCTTTTATGTTTTCTTTTCCCCAGGATATAAAGAATGGTTTTAGGTAAAAAAAAGGAAGATCTTTATGGGAGATATTAAAGATCTTTCACCACGATTAGAAGATTATGTTCCGAGTTTCCAAAGACACTAAACTATTACGATCCTTGTGTGTGTGTTTTTGTTATGTACTAAGTATTCCACAAAAGTAATGCAATGTCCATGTAAGTCAAGATTCGGGTCTCTACAGGACCACTTTAGTGTATGAAGTTGTATTTGTTGTCAATAGTTTTCAATGCTGTTGAAAATGAATAAAGAGATGAAGGAATCCAAATTTAATGGAGATCAGTTGAAGTGAGGATGCCTATAGAATTGACCTTGAAGTAAGTTTAGACAATTGTGGAAATGATCCTAAGTTCAAAGAACTTGTGTCAAAGGTGACACATTTTTTACAACAATGAAGAATGGATAAGTATCATACATTTGAGGATGATTGGAGAAGAATGGTGAGGTATCATCACTATGAATATGACTAAAGAAGAATGGGGATTTGAAGTAGAGAATGATCATTGAAGAAGAAGATAGTGTGGAAGGGCATGTCATTCTAATATGGTATTCTATTAGACATTTCCTTTAAATTAGATGATTGATGAACTATTATTAATGTTCCAATTACATGTATCAAAGGTGATACATTGTCTGTAACAGTGAAGGAATTTAAAGAAGCCTCGAGCCTTCACTTTTGGATGAATAGAGATGATTGGAGTTCTTTTGAATTAACACTAAAAAAGGAATTGGGGATTTGATGTGAGGGTGTAGATGTACTTTGGAATTCATATTCCCAAGAGTATAAGAAAATAAAGAAGGATGATTGATGATGATAAAGAGAAGACATGAAGTTGTTCATGGGATTGGAACTATGAGAATGGCCATAACTATAATGATTCTTTGTTGATTTTTATTTCAAAAATATCACAAGCATTAGAGAACTTTTGATGCAAGCCTTATGAAGGATAGGGGGATTAATTACGAGTTTTTGGAAAAGGAATGAAACTAGCACGCAAGTCAAAACAGGGGCGCAAGTGTGGCGTGAAGGTATATATGGCACGCAAGTATATGTGGCATGCAAGTGTATATGCTTGCAAGTCATATTATAACATCATCTTATCAAAACATGACAAAAGAAATAAAGTGGTGTGCTAGACAAGAAGATGCACGCAAGTATAAGTGATGCTCAAGTGTATGATGTGCGTAAGTCATATTTCCTGACCATCCCATCAATATATGACAAATGAAATAAAGTGTTGTGAAATTTAAATATTTTTCCGCATGTAAAAAAGTGGCGTGAAATTATGAGTGGAACACATGTGTATGATTTACACAATTAATATTTCAAGATCACCACATCGAAATATGACAAAGGAAATAATGTGTCATGCAAGTCTAAAAGTGGTGTGCATGAATAAATGGCACGCAAGTGTATGTTGCATGCAATTCATATTTTAACATCATCACATGAAAATATGACAAATGAATTAATGTGTCCATGAAAAAAATAACTATACAATTTATAAATGCCATAAATACTGTTGGAGCATTGGTGAGACTAAATAGAATAACTTGAAATTCAAAATTCCAATACCACATCTTAAATAATGATCCACTTACATCCACTTCATGGAATCTCCACTAGTGTAACCTAACTAATAGTAAATCATTTAAAACCATCATTCCCCTTGAGGCTGGTAAAAATGTACCTCAATCCTTCGAAATAAATTTTTTTCATGATGGTAACCGGATTTAACTTACGATAGTCAATAAAAACATTGAGGATCCAATAATCCCTCTTAGAAAATAGGTTTGGATATGCCCATGGTGTCATTCAAGAATTAATAAACTCCATATCATCATGGTCCTCAATTGGTACTATAAGTTCAACCAAATCTAAAGGTCCCATTCATTATGAAGGTATATAAATGGGAATTGTACCAGGGAGTAGGTCTACAATACACCCAATCTCACTCTATGGTGGAAGACTATAAAAATCATCTATAAATAACTCAGGGAACACACTCACCACCATAAGAATTTGACCAACCAAAATAGGGTCATTTATATCAAGAAAAATCAATGAAAACATGCATGATATTACCCTATCATAAGGAAATATAGACCCATCCATTCTAGATATAGATTCCAATGACACAAAAAAACATGAGTGACCCATCACCATATAAAAAATGTACCTGATGATGATGACTGTCAATCTAGGACTTAAAACTGATCATCATATCTGCATAATTAACCATAATTAATATTTCAATATCATGAAACAAAAATTACCATACCACCTCGATGTCAGCTATCACCACCCAAAGCTCCACCAAAACCAGTTATCTAGCTATCTCTACATCTTCTAAAGATACTTTGTAAACAACCTCCGCTATGGTCATAAAGAATATTTTAATCAAAATCATTTGAATATCCTGCCTCAATCAAATATCAAAAATTTATTCTTTTAGGGACTCATTAGATACATGCACTACTGCTCGATTCACCAGGAAATCCTAATGGGTTTAATAATCCTGAATGATACTCCCCCTTGAACTAATGTTAGAAACTACTAGGGATCCGATGCATGTAACACCTCAGGGAAAAAATGTTGATTAAAGATAATTTTAATTAAAATATATGTCAGATCATCATGCAACATGGATTTCACAATAGAGTCCAACCATCTCCTTCCCTGTCCCATGAGCATGTATGTGATGAAATGCACCTGAGAGCCTCCACAAGTCTTCAAGATGTTGAAGATCCTATCAATCCTCTCACGAAACTCCTTAAATGTATCAGTAATATTATCAATATGGATGAAGTATGTATACTACTTAGTAAATTTAGATCCATTATCCACCACATATCCTAATTTTTAACTCCCACTTGAACCAAATTCTGAACAGTTTGGATTACATCTTCTAAAAAAGATGGGTCCAGAAGAGGATTCTATATATAATCTTATCTCGTAGCTTCCTCACTCGAATTTGAAATATATCTTCTCAGAAAAAATAGTATAAAAACACAAGAAAATAACCAATTAGACCATGATATCATTCCAAAATATCAAGACCATATCTATAATTCAAAAAAAACATTCATGTTAACCAAAATTTAAAGAAATTATGAATTAAACCAATAAAATACATTAATTTGAAAGGAATAAGTGAGATTAAATAATCCTATAGTATGTTTCATTCAAATATCCTAAGAAACATGTATAATACCCTGTAAAATTCCCTGACCACCCATGGTTAGTCAATTTCAGTCATGGTTGTGAGCTGTCTTGGACCCCTTTCAACTGTTACTATCTGAATTATGAGGGTGTTGACTCCTATCTACCCATGACAAGGAACAAAAATAATGTTTTGTTAATAAAAATTAGGATAAGAAACCACACAAAAACCAAATTATAACAGAACAAAAAGGTTCAATCATACCATACAACCATAACATCCATCACATGGTGAGCTGAATCAGTGATAAAGGAAACATGTTTTGAGTATAACCAAAACAATACATACTATAAGAGTACAACACTAATAAAAAGGGACCCAAAATAAACCATAAAATCCAAGAACAAAAAAGATAAACCTAATATCATGAAAAATGTCCATGTTAGAAGAAATCACATGGAAAACACCCATCCATAGTGGAAAAAACGAAAAGAGATGCTGACCATGTATATGAAGCCCTTCCCTTTTAGTAGATCAAATAATAAAACATCTACGACATCCCAATTAAATATTTAGGGTGTGACCACAGAGCTGATAAGGATACCACCACATTTTATTTGTAAGGTATAATACAAATAATATAATAGTTATAATATTTAAAAATATTTTTATAAAGAAATTTAATAAACCTAATCCATTTGTAAATCACTTTCACTTTTTTTTTCATAAAATATTTTCATATCATCAAGATAAAAATTTTATGACTATATGTGATATAACATGAAATAATATGTAAACATCCTATGGTAAGCATGTAAAAACATATACATAAAATACCATCATGTGATTCCATGTCATGCAACCTCAAATAAAAATATATGAGCTATAATCAATGATAAAAACTATAGTGAGATAAAAATTTGTAAATGAAAAATAACAATATCATTTGGGATCTAAACTATGAGAAAATATTAATTATACATTAAAGGGAAAAAAATTTGATTAAACATTGGGTTTAACCAATTTCATGTCCATCCATTTTATTTTGATATCAACAAAACAACCAATAGTGGTGAAAAAAACACAATTTGTTCCTATGTTTATTTCATGATGCGCTTAAGATTCTCTAAGTTACACTATTTTGAAATATATTAAAACAAAGATCAAAATTTATAAAATATTTCTCAAATACCACCCTTATGGGTTTAGTGTTTTAAAAAACCCATTTATGAATTAAACTAATCTGTTTTTAAATAAAAACATTCTTTAAAATATTTAACTCTCTATGCAATATCTTAAAACCAAAAATCAGTTCAATTAAATGAAAAACTACAGGAAAGAAACATGAATGATAAAAAATTTATATAATGAATCCATTGTATAGAAAAATCTACATATAAATTGTATAATCCTATACTCCTTCAGTAATGGTCAACAGAAACCCAGTGATTAACCGTTGAAGATAAGGCATGATAATAAACTACAAAGTATTGATAAAAACACTATCCAATCATGAATCAAAATGAAAAACATTGACATAGAAATAGTCACGATCAAAGGAAAACATAAAAAAAGTATTATTATATATAGGGATGAAGTGAAATAAATATGATTTTTGATCACCGAACGAGTGATATGAAAAGGTCATAGATCTCTAAAATCACTTAGGGAGAGCTCTGGGTCTTGAGATTGAAGGATGCATGAAGAATTCATGAAAAAATTCCCCTATATATTCTTAAAAACCAAATCTACGAGGACCACATGTTGTGTAATTCCATTAAACAATTTGAATTCCAAAAGGATGAAAACACCAAAAAACACATCACATTTATATTAAAACCCCAGTTTTTTAATTACATGATGTGAACTCCAAATAAAAATTATGTAAACTTCACTTTCCAAACTAAATTCATAACATCTTCCCACCAACCATTACACGACGTGTAATACCTTTATAAAACATGTAAATGATCATAAGATACCCAAAAACCAATATTTCAATATAAAAACACCAAATCACAAAGGACATTCATTGAAATTTGCGATAACTCCTAAAATCCACTATAATTTTTTTTATACAGACTCCATTAGTTCAAAAATACTAACATCCCAAAAAATTAGGTACTTTTCCGCTTCAAAGGTTCTCTATCCCCTAGAAGCCCATAAATGAAACCAAACGACGATGAAAAACAAAGGATGATCATGGGAGTACCTGAAAAGCATAACATGATGTTACACCTATTATCATAAAATATTTAATATATCAAAACTTATGAGATGAAATGGGTTCCATAAACATTCCCTCATATCATAATCTACGAAAAAAGTTAGGTTTCACAATCATTTTATCCTCTAATCAAAGCATAAACCATGGAAAAATAAATGGGTTGATAATTTATTTTTCATATTATATCCCCTTTTAGGGAACCATGTTCTGTAAAAATATTTTCATCGTAATCCACACAAAGAAGAAATAATAATGGAGTCTGCATTTCATATATACAATGACCCTAATTTTTCATACATGAATGTTACATCATATTAAACAAAAACCAATACAAATGTTACCAAATGAATAACCAATGTTTTAGTGTCTTGGAAAAATTAGAACAATACAAAACTTTTAAATAATAAAAAATATTTATTTATGAACTTTTTATTTAAACTTCAAAAGCCGAAGTTCCCCATAGTACTTGTAGTAACATGAGGATATACATCAAAGAAAAGGGGTGTGCTAAAATCCTAGTAAGAGGATGAATAATGATCATGAATAAATATAACAAGAGTGATCATACTCATCTACATCATAAATTAATCATAGGATTATTATCACAATAATATAGGAAGAATTAGACAAAGGATATATTTTTATAAATGTAGAAAAATTAAACATAATGTCATAGTGGTCAAATTACACACATAGTTGTGAACAAAAATAAAAATATGATCATGAATAACATATGTTCTTAATCATAACAACATAATTTAAAAAAAATATAGCATCACATTCACATATTTTACACATTATCCCAAGAGATACATCACAATACAAAATTAATTGGAGGACCATGTAATTTCGGGTCCACTGGTCACATCATTACATTTATATAATCCTTTTTGCCACATAGAACGTATAACAATCATAAAAATGAAATAACCCATGTAAAGAAATGGGTTTAATAATAACCTTATAATGTATACATTATTTAATTAACGTTTGGGTTTCAAAAATAAAAAGGAATATCACATTTGGTTTAATAATCACCACTCCAAACTGAAGTAGAAATAACTCAAGAGGAATCCAGATGTGTTTTGGAAAGAATATTTATTCAAGAAAATAATTTACATTTTTCATAAAATCATATTGGAAACATTTTTATCATACAAAATAAATTGAATGGAAAATGATTTTATGTTTTAGAAATATTAAATTAACATCCACACTAAAATTTTGAATAAAAGAGGTATAGTCCAAGGAAAGGGAGTGAGGTTCAAGAACCCCCTTACATTACTTTAGATTGTGTTATGCACTTGTACATAGTATAATTTATAATAAAATTTTATTAACTAAATAATTCATTCAAAACCATTTCTAAATGTATTAGATTAATTATAATTTTATTGTGCTCAATTATGGAAATTTTTATGAGTTATAGTGTTCAATTTCATTGTTCTAGGATTATTGATTTTCTTAGTCATAAAGATTAGTTCAATTTGAACCAAGTATAAAAATTAATTTAAATTTTGAATAATTCATGAAAATTGAAATTATATGTTGTTTATAAAATTATATATGTTTAAACTATCTTATAGATCATTTTTCATCAAATATGTGTATAATTCATTAAAAACCCATTAATATTAAATGTTTAGATCATTTTAGAGGTTTTCTATCATCATGAACGAATTTTGTTTAATTATTAAATATTATGTATACATATTAGTTCGATTTTTTTTAAAAAGTCAAAATATATTTTTTATAATATTTTTTAAAAATTATAATTGTTTTATAGCCATTCAATAATGTGTTAATGGAAATTGAATAATAATTTTCCATGAAGGTGGTGAAAATATATATCACAACTGATGTTTCTATTAATAGAACAAATAGATAAGAGAATATTTTCTATGATTCATATTATATGAACACAATAAAATTAAAAAATATATATTTATATAATAAAAGTGTAATCATTAAAATTTGGATATGGGAGGTGCGGAGAGGATAATAATATAATTGAAATTAAAGAATAAGATGGGGGATTTTACCTCTTCAATATATTATGCTTGAGAACCTCCTTAAGGGACTTGGGATTGGCATTTTTTGGGACGAATAGCTCCTGGACATGGGGAAGAGTATTGAGAATGGAATTGGTTTGAATTTAGACAAGATTCAAGGTTTTTGAGCTGTGAGGAGAAGATGTAGTAAGGGATTGTATCAATAGGGATTAGAGTGGTGTTTCTTGATTATTTTATTCATTTTTTTATTATTTGGGAGCAAGAATATCATTAGTGTTGATTACCATGACCCTTTATAGTAACTAGGGGATGAAATATAATTATAATGGTGCTTACATCATCTATACGACAAAAATGACTAAAAAATCATTTATTTATCTTAAATTGTAAATTTCTATATTTCACTATTCACAAAAAATTGTAAATATTTTCAAAAATTCTCTAAAATTTACCATAACCATTTTTCTTTGTGTAGATTTAAAAAATTTGGAAAAATTTATGAAAATAATTTTATTAAAATGAAAATTTTAATATTAAAATAAAATGACCATTTATAAAAAGATTCCAATTTTAATATTATAATTTATTTTTTAATACATTGAAATTTTAATTAAGGTATCATAAAATTACATTGAAATTATAACACAAAAAATATTATCATACGAATATATTTATGAAAATAAGTTTTTAAATTCATCATATTAATTATAAAATTGTAAATAAACATTTACATTTTACAAAAATATCAATACTTAATTTTTTGTTTTTAAAAAATTTATTTACACATACAATGATATAATTATAACATATTTTATTCATAATGTACCTAATTTTTTTATACTTTTATAATTGAGGTTACACTATGATTGGATAGATTACTATTCTTAAGGGTCATATTACTATTCCAATGGCTAAGTTACTATTCTATTGGTATAGGTTCCTCAGTTTCTTTAAATACCAAATATTTCATTCTTCATTTATGTGAATGATGTTTTTATTATGTTCTCTATGTTATGTATATATTTTATAGTATATTAAATAGTCAGAAGAAGAGAAAATTCAATGATAAAATTCGAGGTAATTACATTCTCCTCCCATTTGAAATTTATCTCTTTAAATTATTTGTCACGTAATATATTGAAAACAAGAGAGGGTATTTATCCTTAATCTATTCCTATAGTTCCCATGATTCCTCTTCATTCTTATGTTTACTCCACATCTCTTTGACAAGGATAGTCACTTGATTCATAGGACATTGTCTCGATATTCAAAGATATTCATTGGATTCCATTCATTTGAGAGGTCTTTCCCCAGTTTTCACACCTCAAGATTTAGTACCTATGTGGGATAAGGAATGTAGTACCTAAGGATAGATAGATGGAACATATCTTGAACATGATCTATATTTGTTTGAAGTTCAAGATGGTAGTCCCCTTATTTTATGCTATCAAGGATCTCAAAGGGGAAAATGAACATAGGGCTAGGCATCCCATTCTTTCCAAACCACATGACTCTATTCCAAGGAGATATTTGGGGGAAAACATTGTCTCCCAGTTTTAACTCAAATTCCTCTTGATGGTTTCAAGAATTTCTCATTTTTTGACAATTAGTATCTTTGATATGTTTTTGGATACATTGAACCTTCTCTAATATCTGTAGCACAATATTATGTCCATGTACCTTTCAATTACTACTTTCATCAAAATTAGTAGGCGTTCTACACCGCTTCCCATATAAAGAATCATAAGTACCCATATGAATAGTCACGTGGAATCTGTGGTTATTTGAGAACTCAAACAATATGAAACATTGATCCCATCCCATAGTCAATTAAATTATGCATGCTCTAAACATTTCATTGAGTGTTTAAATAGTTATTTCAGATTGGACATCTTTTGTGGGTATGATATTCCATACTGAAATTCAATTCATTACCCAATGAATGTTGAATAATTTTAAAGATTTTAGATGTTAACATTGTATCATGATTATAATTTATTGATAGTGTAACCCCATGAAACATCAAAACATCCTTCACATAAATCATGGAAGGTTGTTCAATAGATAAATCTTCATGAATAGTGTTAATGTGGGTAGTCTTGGTGAGTGGATCCCCCAAAACCCATATTGCATTGTTTCTATGGGATGTTTTTAGGATACTAGTGAAAAGTCCAAAGTGATGCTATCCCATTTCCATATGGGTATAGGATATGGTTTCATCATCCCTTGCACTTCTATATTTCTTCTTTAAATTTATGACAAACCATGCACATTGAGATATAATCTGAAATCCCCTTCATTATATTGTACCACCACATGTTCTCTCAAAGTGAAAGGATCATATTGGTGCTTATAAGATAGATTGAGAAAGATTCCCTATGTGTATTATCTAATATCTCCTTTATTATCTAATGTGATGAATGAATAAAAATCCTTGTTCCAAACTGAATAACACCACCATCATCAATATGGAACTATTTTATATTCCCTTCATTTATTTCTTTCAACATATTTTGTAACTCCAAATAATTCATTTATTCCTCATTGATCCTCTCTTGGATGCATAGTTAGAAAATCATTTGGGTAATTTAAGACTAATTCTTTATCGTTATTATTTCCAAATCCATACATTACATATCCAAGAAAATATGGTCTTTCTCAATTCACATCATGGATAAGGCATCCAATAATTTTCCAATAAGAGCATTATATTCCTTTTTTAACATTCCTAACCAGTAGTGAATAGAGATATCATAGTTCTGGATTAGGTCCAACTATATTATTTAATGAAATTTGAGATCATTCTATGTTAATATATAATTTATACTATAGTCATAAGTATATATTGAAAATTTCTCAGAATAGAGGTAGTTCCGCTAGATTTTTAATAAAAATATCGCAGGCCCTTTCTATAGATATTGTGATGGGTAGTTTTACTTATGAATCATAAACATTCATCAGGTTCAGGTTATCACATTATAATTTTAAATGAGTAGAATACCTAAAATGATCATTTAATCATCACCGAATATCATTAAACATTATCCAGTTTTTTCGTGTGATTATATGTGTAGGTATTAGCCTTTTCTTGAGATCCTTGAAGCTTATCTCGCATTCTTCCATGTAGATATATTTTACCACGTCCCATGTCAACATAGTTATTGGGCTGGAAAATAGTGGTAAATTTCTCACAAAACATCGGTAGTACCCCACCAAGAAAAGATAACTTTGGATTTCTGTGACAGTAGTTGGTCTAGGCTATTCCTAAATTACCATTTTATTGGAAGAGTCTATAGATATTCGCTCAATTATGATCAAATTCCCTAAAAATGTGAAATTACACATACAATATTCATAACTTCTGAACATGGTATATAAATTTTCCTTCCTTAATGGTTATATCATAATCCTCAATTATTATTTATGTTCCTCATTTATATTTATGTTGATTATAATATCATAGATAAACACTACAATAATTTTGTCAAGTTATTAAACAAAGAATATATTAATAAAATACTTGAATATTGAAGGGGAATAATTATGTCAGATGTGTATCATTAGGAACTCATAATTACCATACCTTTGATAGAAGGAAATATTCATAATATCTTCCTTATTCACCTTGAGTTGATGATATCCATAATAATAATCAACCATTGATAAGTACTAAGATCCTCATATTTGAACAGAAAAGGAATAAATCATTGGATGTGGATAAATTCTCTTTATGGTGTTCTTATTGAGTCCCTGATAATCGATACATAGCCTCATTGAACCAACCATATTCTTGGGAATGTTTACTGGAACACCCCTTGGAGATGGAAGAGGGCTATGAACACTTTATCCATGTACTCTTGTAGATGGTTCGTTAACTCCTCCAGTTCATTTGGAAGCATCATGTAGGGTAATTTTGAGAGAGGAGTGGCTCAAGGTATAATTTCTATTTAAAACTATACCTCTTCATCCAGGGTGATTTTGGATAATTTTTCTTGAAATACCTTTCTAAATTCTCTAGCAATGAGAATTTTCCCTAGGTCGATAAATTCAATTGACTCTACAATTTGAGTGGGGTATGAATCATTATAGGGAATCAACACCCACAATATTTATGGATTTCGAAAGGATATTCATTATCTTCATTGAATTTTTTAAGGAGTTTTGGATAGTTCAGAATTCGAAAAGATATTTCCTTTTCCCAAAAGTTCTTTCATACTCTATATAATGAGATCCAATCTATGCATAGTACGGAATAGAATTGCATCAAGGGTGGTTTTATAATATTTATAGGAACATAATTTCCACTTATTCTAAAAAGAGAATATTCAAACACATGGTATGAAATAATCAAACACTAGTTATATTATTAGATATCTATACTTCAAGGTATCAGTCATTCGATTCAATAGTTCTTGTAAACATCTAGGATATAATGGAATATGGAGCTCCAAAATAAAATAAGGTTTTTTTTCCATTTTTTTGTTAATGGTAATTGAAACTTTCATGACTTATTATTTCTTACTCTAGTTTTATAATAGTGATGAAATAAGATTTCCCTTTCTCCTTTAGCTTGGGTGTCAACTAAAACTAATTACCCTCAAGGACTTGTGTTTTTGTGAACTAGATTTCCATGTTCCCCTGAAACCAATAGTTGAAACATTGAAACATGGTTTATTCATCCATTACTCCATCAAATTGGATGTATTATTCATTTATCTTTGATACTCATGATCTTGGTGACCCTCAATCCACTAATTATAGAATTTCTCTATCCCTATGAGGTCGTTTCCATGATGCTTATTCCCATATTTTTCACACGTGGGTGATTGACTTTTGTTTCTACCTTTTTCATTATATCCACCAATTTGAATCTTCATAGTTTATTTCTTATCTCCATTTCCATGGTACCATTCTCAAAACAACAAATCTACTTTGAGAGAACAATGCTCAACTTCTGCATAACTCCAAAAATCACAAATAGTTAGATCCTCTAGAAGGTGTGTTTTTAAACCAACAAATAACCTATCTATTTTCTATCATTACTGATAACAAAACCCATGGCATACCATGTAAGATTTATGAAATTTTCATTATAATCCATGATAGAATCCACAAACATTTTTTTCAGTTTTATGAATTATTTGTCCATATTTTTTCAAATAGTTTGAGGGAAATACTTGTTAAGAATTATTTTTTAGTGTCCAACCACTCTATATATTCTATTTCATCCTATGACTTGCAATTCAAAATCAATTCCCACCATTGTTCTATCTCTCCATCTAAATGGTAGACTTCTAGATTCTCTTTCACCTTCTTAGAATTTCAAAGCACCGAAAAGATTTTCTCCATTGAGTTTACCTATCATTTCAATATTATTTGATCAAAACATATATTAATTGTCAGTTTCCATTTCCCCAAAAAAATATTCGATAGACAGTCAATCCCTCTTAGGTGAAGGAAGATTTTCCATCAAGTTTATGTAATAATTCATCACCTGAGATAGCTGAATAAGCATCACTAGGATGTTTTGAAATCCATCTCTCAGGGCATTGGGAATGTTATTCTAAAAATCACTGAATTTTCACTCAAATGTGTTGTTTCCCTAGTCTCTCTAGGATCCAACCATGTTAACAAATATATATTTTTTGAAAAAAAGTGAAGTAAAAAAATCATGAATAATTTATTCCTTTACAAAATTAACACAATAAGAATATATTATGGGATCCATACATTAATCATTGTTGTAAAATAATTGTTTAATATTTACAGATACCTGGAATAATTATAAAGGTTTTTAATAATGTTATCTAAAAATAATTACCAATTAACTAAACCATGATTTGATACAAATTATAGTGACCCTGTGTTTTCTTTCATGAAAATTCCACCATTTAAAAAAACAACAAAATTTTGTTACAAAACAATTATTCAATGGTTAAGTGTCTTGGGGAAATTAAAACCAGAAAATACATGAAAATAATATAACATAATCATATATTTAAAAAAAATACATTAAAATTAAAAATATCATGTTCTCCTTAATAGATGCAACAACATGAGGATATACATGAAAGAAAAAGGGTGAGGTAAAATCCCAGTAAATTGACGAATAAGGAAGATGAATATGGTGTGTAACGGCCCAGTATAGCCCATGATCATGATATTGTCCACTTTGGGTCTAGCAAGCACAGTTTTTTCCCTGGGCTTTGGCCCTCAGGCATCCCCCCGGAAAAGGCCTCGTGATGGGAGAGGTATCCACACCACCTTATAAAGGGGTGCTTCATGCTCCTCCTCCTTCGATGTGGGATCACCATAACCCACCCCCTATAAGGGCCCAGTGTCCTCGCTGGCATATCAAATGGACACCGCCTCTGATATCACTTTGTAACATCCCGGTTCCAGAAGCCACCCAGAAGAGCCCCGTACCCAGTTGGTCACATGGCCTCAAGAGCATTTCCCCGAATGCCAGAGGATTCAGACTAGCAGTGAGGGCTTGGGTGTGACAGTGGGGAAACTATACCTCCATTGGCAGAGTACATAGCGGAAGTACACCATTACATACAAGAGCTGAAGTAGTAGTAATGACATATAATAGTTATAGCAAAAAACTAAATGTATAAACTGGAGAACATATATATAAAATGATGAATGATACATCTGTCTATGAAAACAACCATACTTGTAACGATGCTGAAATATAAAAATGCTAAACAAAAGTGAAAAATAAAGAAGATAAAATCCTCAGTATCGCAAGACATAGCTTTCTCCCATGCACTGTCGTTCCACAAAAAATCAAGTACCTAAAGTAGAAGGGCACTTCCTTCATCTTTACATACAACAATATAATCTATTTGGGCACAAAAGAATGACCCAAATAAGGTGTGTGACTAAATCCTAATAGGCAACCCCCCAAAGATCTGTGCCTAATAGTCAGTGAATATATGGAAGGTAAAAGTACAGAAAATAGTAAACAGAAAAGTGCTCAACAGTAAATTGTTCCACAAATCGAAAACAATCAATCAAGCCCAATAACCCTCTAGGAAGTGCACAAAACCTGTCCTCTCTAGTCCAGTTATAAGAATTCATAAAGACTCTCTATGGAATCTCACATAGTAAATTACCCTTATAGTCAAAGGAGAAACAAGACTCTATGAGGAATCTCATATAGTCAATTCTTCGTATAGTCTAAGGTATTCAAGGACTCTCTAAGGAATCTCACACAGTCAATTCCACTTATAACCCCAAGGTCAGATACTCTCTAAGGAAACTCACTTGGTCAATTTCCCATATAGCCCAGGCCATTTAATTAAAACAAAGACTATATGAGGAAGCTCACATAGTAAATTCCCCTTATAGTCTAAAAAAATCAAGGACTCTTTTATAAATCTCACTCGGTCGATTCCACTAATAGCCCCAAGTGGTTCGAGGAGCTCTGAGGATGATCACTCGGTCAATACCCCTTATTGCCAAAAGTGCTCAAAGACTCTCTGAGGAAGCTCACATAGTCAATTCCCCTTATAGTTTACTACACTAGATTCTCATAGCCCTATGTAGGTCAAAGAGAATAACAGTGCAATATGTCCAAAATAATCCTACAGAACTACTTGGATAAACAGTCTACAACATGTCAAGCATTTAAGAACACAAACTCTTCGTCCTACAATAATAGGCATGGAAAGTAGACAAGGCTGCCAAACTAGCTAAACAGGACCAAACAATCATAAACAGTATATGAAAGGGAAATACATCTGAAGAATAGAAGTCAACCATAATAATATCAAAATTACTTATACATAAGATTGAAATCATTTCAGTAAATCAACGAAGGAAAAAAGGTAAACAGACAATACCTCGTTCAAGGGTATTGGTGGAATTTTCACATAATACTCAAAGACATTGAATGGAAAGGCACAAACCACCTACCTCGGTGTTGGGAGATCTCTATACCCGAACCTTGGGCCTCGAATCTCCATTGAACATCGAAGATCTATAAAAATGTGTAAAACGATCCACCCATGATATCTCATGAGATAAGAGACATCATAAGATGATGCTCTAGGAGATGTTAGAACTCACCAATGTCATTCCAACGGAACCGACGGTGTTCGATTCGGTGGATGGACGCACTCTCATGGGTTCATCGAATATCTACGGCTGTATGGAGATCTCAGTCGAACGAGACCGAAAGGAAGAGCATTCTGGCGATTTGATACAACCACGGTGCATTTAATGAAAAAAAAGAATGTACACGACCTGCACTTTTGAAGTACACGACGTGTACTCACCTTTTCCGTAATCCGTTTTAATGGGCCTCTAAGTTACTCCCACATGGCTGTGTGTGTGGCTAATACACAGCCAACACACGGCCACCCGTGTCAAGGAAGTACATAATGTGAACTGGTAAAGTACACATCGTTTACTTAGAGAATTTCTAGAATTTCCTATTTCCTCAAAAACAACAAGAAAAGGAAAAAACATACTTGAAAAGAAGGTCCAGGTTCTTACATTTTTGATCATAATAATCATCATCATAACATAATCATTGTATTATCATCATATTCATGAGAAGTATAATAAGAAAAATTATTGAAATTTGGAAATTCCAATAAGTGAAACATCATTTCTTAGTGGTCAAATACCACACATAGTTCTGAATGAAGCTAGCATCATGTTCACGCTAACCTATGTTCCTAAAAGAAATCATCATTGTGATCAAATATATTTTAATTTTTAAAAAAATTACACATTATATCATGAGATACATCACATTACCCAATGTATTAGTGGGATATATAATTATGTTCCCATTAGTGAAATCATAACATTTACATTATCATGTAAGACAAAGAGAACATATAATAATTGTAACCATCAAATAAGCACAAAAAATGAACATGTTTCCTAATGAATTAATAAATAACTAATTCATGGATAAACATTGGGGTTCCTAAAAGAAAATGTAATATCATATTTGGTATAGAAATAATCACTATTGAATGAAGAATACAGAACTCGAGAGGAATCACGATGTGTTTTGAAAGGAGGACTTCCTTTACAAATTTTTTTGTATTTGTCATAAAATATTATTGGAAACCAATATATACCCAAAATTGAAAAAAAATAAAAATTACTTGATGTTGGAAAAATATTAAATAACATTAACACCGAAATTTGGCATGAAAGATGTATAACCTCAAGAAAGGGAGTTGGGTTTAGAAACCCCTTACCTTATTTCTGAATGCATTCTGTACTAGTAATTAGTATAATGTATAATAAAATTATATTACTTAATTAATTAAATAATAATATTACCTACATATATTTGATTAATTATAATTTTATTTTATTATTTACATTTATGGAATTTTTTATTAGTTATAGAGTTCAATTTCATCATTCTGGGTGTGTTTGTTTTATTGTTTTTCATGATCTATTCAATTGTATACACATAAGGAAATTCTGGTAAAATGAATATAATTATACACAATTAAAATTATATTAATGACCTTAATAAATATTAAATGGTATTATATTCCATATTGATTTATGAAATGATGATGATTCCTTATAAAAATGACAATCATAATACTTTAGATTATTTTGGTGGGATATTCATCATCACAAGATTATTTTGTTTTATTATTCATTATTATGAACATATATTACTTCTAGGACAAAAAAAGTTATAGTAGAAAATTTTCAATATTAATTAACCATTATATGGCTTTTATGACCATCCACGAATGTTTTTGTGTAAAATAAAAAATCATTGCCCATAAAGATGACATATTTTCTCATCATAGATAATAATTTTTTTTAGAATAAAAGGAGAAGATTAGATGTTTGTTGATGGAAATTATATTGACAAAACAAGATTACATTAAAAAATAAGATTCCATTAGTATTATAACTAATGTTATAAAACATTGAAAATTTAATTAAGGTCTCATAAAATTACCTTATAATTAAAATACAAAAAAATACGAATTTATGAATATATTTTATTATTGAACATTTTCTTATAAATAATTATATTAATTATAAAATTGTAAATAAAAAATTATGTTTAACAAAATATAAATGCTTAATTTATCATTATTAAAGAATTAATTAACTCATAATATGATATAATTATATCATATTTTTTTTAGAGGGATAAAAGTTTTAAATTATTATTTCATATGTGAGGTTAATATTATATTAGTTATATTACTATTAATAAATGTTGTAGTATTATTCCAATGGTTGGGTTACTATTCTATTGGTATAGGTTCCATAATTTCGATAAATAAAACATATCTCATTCATTATTTATGAGAATGATGTTTTATGTTTGTTTTCAATCTTATGTATATGTTTTATTCTCTATAACATAATTATAAGAATGTAAATTTCATTGAAAAAATTATGGGTCATTAAAATATACCTAGTAAACCCTAAGTTATATCAAATATTTCCATCTTAGAAGGAACATTATTTTGAATGATAAATCACTTAAAACATTTCTTGAGGAATATATTATTTTTTTAAAATAACAATTTAATAAAATAAATAATGAAAATAATTTTAAAAAAATATAAATATTTAAACATATAATGTATCATTTAAAAACAATTTATAAAACTTCTCTTGTAAAATATCCTTTCCACTTTGAAAAACACTTTTTAAAACCATAAATATTTTTAAAATTCTATTCACATTCATATCATTTATTTATTATTTAAAAAACCTTCCCTTATATTAAGGATTTTTTTTGAAAATATAGCCTTGAAAAATTATAATTGAAGATTCATATATATGAGAAATCATGGTAGTGATAAATTATGTTCATATTTTACATGAAAAAACCAATGATTCTTTTTACATTTTTAGTAAAACCTAAAAGGGAACTTTTTGGGAAACGGCATAAAGAATCTGTTAATTTGTTTATTAGAATTAAAACATGGGTAATAAAGAATTTAATAACAAAATTTAATAATGTTAAATGTATTTTTCAAAATAAATTTAGATCACAAGGTTTTTGATGGTAAAAGATACTTGAAGGAAGATAAAAATACTGTCAAATTTTATTGAAATCATTTTATAAAATATTTTAAGTAAAAAAGATTGTAGAAATAGTAATATTAGATGAAAATAACTTATATTACCAGATAAAAATAAATTTTCTTGAGATTCACGAGGGATTTATCTTAATATTTAATCATATGAAGCATAATAAAAAAATCCTCATAAATAATGAGATTATAACATAATATATTAACAACTTTGGTAACATTGTATCATAAATACCATGATTTAATAACATAAAATGTCATGAGGATAAAAATTTTCATGATATTAAATGTCAAATTTGTTGTATATACGACTTAAAAAATTATATAGGTTCATTTCATAACAAATGTATCAATGTAGGAAAATTGGGACAAAAATCTCTTACGTTAAATATTGACTTCTGCTATACATATTCAAAACAGATGTATAATAAATATAAGTTTTTTACTAATATATTAAGGAGAAATAACAATATATATCTTACCATATTTGGTTTAATTATGTCCTTTTATTTCACTCTCATAAACAATTAAATGTTAAAGTCATTTTTTGGGTAATAACCACTTTGTTTTTCGTATATGGTTTGATTTGTTATTTCCCCCTGTATTGGATCTGGATTTCATAATATCCAAAATAATATTCCTGATATTATGATCATAATTATATATCAATTGAATTTATAAAACTAATCATTAATTAATTTTTTGAGAAATGTTGTATGATATGATCATAGAGATGGTAGGCCACATTTAAGAATGAGTTACATTTCCATTTTTTAATTATCAGTTTGGAAAGGAGGTAAGAAATATATTATATTTTAATAATGACCATAATATATTAATAATTGTATTATTTCTTAATATATAATTAATCATATCATTCATGTGGTGTGGTGATGAAAAGAGAGTCACAACGTTTCGTGAAGATGGTATTCCACACATGAACTGACAACACTATCATCTTCCAGTGAGTGAAAATGTAATAAATAGAATGATATATTATATTTTCAGAATTTAAATTATGTAATTAATATCATAATTATTTCATGTATTTTCTATTGATTTATTCTTATTATCTTCCATGTTATGAGATTGTGAATAACAAATCACATCGCTTATTGAGGAGGTAGTCTGTATTACACATGAACAAAATTATCGTATCCCTTACATAATAGAATCAAAACATCATATATTAAGTAATGAATAAATAGGTATTATTATTTAATAAATAAAATATATATAATTTATATCAATTTTCATACACAACCATGATTGGTGGTAATGGAAAAATGAATGACATTGGTTCACGAGGAGGTAGTCTCTCATACACATGAACAATGATTTTGTAACCCATTTGATAGAATTAGAGATGGTTATAGGTCATTAACATTAAATTTAAAAATATAATTTTATTGAATAAAAATATGTTATTATATCATAATGGTATAATAAGAACTAAAGGAGCTTCAAGAAGAAAAAAATGTCTATTGATGGACATTACTACTTTTTTGGGTATCATCTTTAGGTAGGCACCAAGGGACATCATAGGTTGGCTTTATGTCTAGACAAAGTATTCATGGATAAGAGGATAGAACATGGGAAGTTATTTTTTAAGTATTATCTAAACCAATAGTGTTTTATGGTGTCATGAATATGGGAAATGAGGTAAGATGTAATTAGTGAGATGAGTTGCATAATAGTATTTTTTTTGGATGAAAAAGGAGTACCCACATTTTTCTCATTCCCAAAGGATAAAAAAATAATTATTATATATATGAGAGTTTTAATGTCGTTATATGGAAATAAAATTTTTGATAAACAATTTTGGGTTATTTTTTTCCTTCATTATTTTTTTTAACCACCTATAACCTCATTTTTACATTAAATGTAGAAAATATTTTTTTTACTATTTATATTATTAATTTTGGTGAAAAATTACATTGAAAATAACATATAACAAAAATTATTATTATTAAAATTTTAATTTAAATTATCAAAATTCAAATAATTTAAGTGTCAAAATTTGATTTAAAATTAATCCCAGAGACGCGATGTGATAACAGGTAATCTAAAACAAAATATTCCGAAGTTTATAAAGTTAGTATAAGAAATATCAATATAAAATTGATTAAAATTACTGATATTTGATTAATACATATATAATTGAACTAAATTTACTCTAAAACAAATTTTATATATAAGTTATCTTTATAAATAATTTAATTAAAAATAATGTTTCAATATAAATTTATTATTTTTCACTATCCATCAAAAATAAAACATATTAGTAAAAACTAATAAATATAATTTAAGATAAATTTGATATTATTATTTATAAAATGATTATTATTTTAAAATAAAATTTATAACAGTCGTACAAATTTATTTCAAAGTACAAAACACAAAATATTAAGGGTAAAATTTTAATTAGGTATGCAATATATATTTCATTAAAATAATTCACAAAATGGGATTCATTTAATTTTTTTGAGGTAAATCATGTTTATGTGCATAATTTTTTTTTGAGAAAATGATTTCCTTTATATTAAAATGGATTTAATTTTCATTTCTAATTAATTGGTCACCAATGAGTTAATAATATATACACATGTAAACCAAATATTTTAATAATCTCATTTATGCTATTTATACACTCCATTACAATTAATAATTGAAAACAAACATTCCAAATAATAATATTTTAATAGTATGTCACATTCCACATAAACATGGTGTTGCATGTAACATAAGGTAAAATTAGTGTTATGTGTTATTAAATACAAATAAAGTGTAGTGTGTTACAAAAAATAACAAAAATATTAAATAAATTTGAAAAAAATATTCCACAAGAACAAATGGTTTAAAATTATACTCCGTGAAATAGAATTTCACCCTTAAAATTTGTCTTAGTAATCAAACTTGTAAAATTTGAAAATTCCTTCATAGAAACCCACATGATATGAAGTGTTAATAAACAATCCTCCTGATAAATATAAATTGATGTTATAATTTTCTCTCTAATAACAAATACTAGGATTCGAAATAGAAGAACAAAGGTTTTATGTGAAAAAATTGACACAAAATAGAAAAAAAACACCCAAATACCGATGGGGAGTGGTAAAGAACATGGTCCAAATAAAGATAGTGACTACAAATAAATAAACTATATTGGCATTAAAAGGTTGCTAATATCATAAAAAATGATTATAACATGTCGAAAACAAAGTTTCAGACTCTTTTCTTAATGATGGGGAATTTCTTTTACATCTAGACTGAGAACATATGAAAATGAACTTGTTTGATATCCTTTTATTTCATAGGAAAAATTTCATCCATTGGATGTTCCTTGATGAGTCTCCACTTCATTTCTTATTCTAAGAGTTTATGTTTTCATGAATTATGTAAAAAATAATAACTATAATAGGACGATAAATCAATCCTTCAATTGTTAGTTAAAAAAGTATAACACTGGTTAATCAATATAAATAAATCCTCATATATTGAAGTAATTAATTGATATATAAAAACTCATCCAATGATCAAATTAAACCTTTCCATAAATGGTTAAACATATAACCCTTCCATAATTCAAAATTTATAAATAAGGTTTCTATATTTACTAAAATCAACTTATCGTTTATCCACATCATATGGGAATACCTTTATCTGGTATTCTATTAAAACACGTTAGTAACCTGAATTTATAGAATCTATTATCTAAAACATAGATGATCCCTGATTATTTAAATAAAAAATTTATTGTGGGATAAATTATTTTAATACATATATGTTATATAACTCCATAAATGATTACATAAATCACTGTTGGGATCATCAATACTATCCAATTTACCTTATATATAGCTATAATCACTTTATTTAAACTAAACACCATTTTCTCTACCATAAGAAAATATTTAAGTTCATTTTCCATTAATAAAGTGTTTTCCATATATTATTGCATTTCCTTTATATCTCTTTTCATGATCATTAGTAATTTTCAGAATGTTCTTTCGTATCATTTATAAAAAATTTATATTGATAAATACTTATATGTTTCATTAATTATATAAAATATTCCATGAATTTTAATACATTAACAATTTAATCATTTGTCCTCATCCTTAATACATTAACTTGGTTACATCAAGTTATTACTTAATACATCATTCATTTTATATATCATTATTATTCTCCAAATCATCAATAGAAAAATCATTACTCATAGAACATGGGTATTCTATTTATGATCATTCCTATTAGGACATTGATATTCATAATTCCGATAATTAAGATAATTAAAACATTAAACCATCTATGGTATATAAGGTAGGAAAATATTCTTATCCACTGTGTTCACCAATCTTTTTATTTTCCCCTTTACAGTAAATTATATTGTGTCATTTTTCATGACCAAAACATCTTTTTTTTTTGTTTCAAGGAGACATTCCCATGTGTTCTTATTTACACATTATTGATATATTGTCCATGGTTTCCACTACCTGAACTATATTTGAAGTATATCATTATCATAATTTTCATGTTAGAGAGTTGGTTAAGGTGAATGGTGTTAATCATGTTATCTGATAACTCATTATGAATATTCAAAATATCATTCACTCTAATATTCATCCCATTTAGATGGTTATCGATGTATTTTCTATTATATTCAACATCAACTGAGTCACATATGGTTCCCACTATTATATAAATCTAAAAATAATAGTGTGAGAAATTATAGAGAATGTGGAAAGCCAAATAGTCATTAAATCAATATCATATATGGTGTATAAATGATGATGCCTACATTTTAATCTACCATATTTTAGATTTATCATAGGTCATTTATAGTCATCATCTATTTGAATCCATAATGGCGGTTCGTAAAATATTTTTTTATTTTCCAAAAAATATCCCCAAGAGTGTCAAACCGGTGTGTGGAAAGGCTCATTACCGTATACTATGTCACAATGACGTCCATCTCAATAAACCCTTTTTGGAGTTATTAAACCTAGGTACATATATTCCATTTACACATCCACATTTAGTATCCAGACATTAAAATAATTTCTTGTAAACGTCTAACTCTATCCTTTAACACAATTACATGAAATTTTATTATACTTTGACGCATCTATACACAATTACATAGATAAATCCCAAGAAATCTCCTTACAAATATCCATTGAGATCTCAATAAATATTTCTCCTTCTATTTTCATAAGGTTATCTAAAAACTACATCAAATAATAACTATATTCACCCAATATTATCATATATAGATATTATATACTTTTTAAATAATATTCTTCGAATTATACAATCACGTTCTTGCGAACCGTAATAGTTTAGTGCCTTTGGAATCTTGGAACACAATCATATAACCTGATGAATGTTATATAATTATACCAATCAAGATCATCATACTTAATACTATTCAAAGACATACCCAACATTAAATATTTCTTCATGACTTTGGGAAAAGATACTAAATAAAGGGTGAGATAAGATGCTCAATAATGGTAAAAAACTGATATTTGTTAGAATAACAAGAAAATAATGATATAATAACATTAAAATAACATTTTAAAACCATATTCTGTATCAAAAGGTCATAATATGGATTCATGGAAAAAATAATGCCAGTTTGTAAGACATGAATCATAAGGATGTCAAATAACATGATTTTGGAGAGCGTAATATTGGAAAAAGTCAAGGATTCATGGCATTAAAATAAGAATAGAAAATCCTTTCCATTGTAGTAATGTTTTATTTCTGATACTTATAATGGAACTCCTTGGATAGATACACAACTTGTGTAATACACACCACTATCCTGAGTAGAATATCATTCTTATTGTGGAATGTGTTCATTTCCCAAAACATCATAGTAGTCAATTTTCACCCCCGAGACTATGATGGAACACAAATTACCTTACTGAACTAGGTACAGTAGTCATTACAGTCCTATCCATATCATGATATATAAATCTTTCCGAATGAATAATATGTTGATTTAGGTCCCACCCATCTTTTTTATAACATAACCACCATCCTTAGTTATAACATAACAACCACCAGTGGTAACAACATAGCCACTATCACATACTGAAAAATAATATATTTGTGTTCTATAAGATCATAAAACAATAACGATGTTAGAAATCCGGAAATAAAAATGGTTTGATACAACATTCATTATATCATAACGTATATAAAAGAGACAGGTTTTATAATTATTTAATTATCTCATAAAAGAATAAAATGTAAAAAAATAAATTATATTCATAAACATTTTTTCATAGTGTATCCCAATGTAAGAAAAAAAAGTTTCTTAAAAATATTATCATCCATTTAGAAAAATAAAATTAATGGTATCCTTTGTTCATAACCATAGTAAGGCATATGATACATCAAAGGACATCATCTTTTTATGGAATAAAATTTTAATGATAAATAACATAGAATATATCTTGAGGATGATTAATTTTCTTTGAAAATAATTTCTTAATATAAATAAATATTTTGAATATTATTTTCATTGAAAATATATTTCATAAATTATAAAGGGATATTTAAAAAACATTTAAAACCTTTCTTTAGGAAAATATTTTTTCTTCATTAAAAATCACTTTTTTAAAACATAAAATATTTTCATAATCCATTTCATTTTGAAAATTTATATTTCAAATACAAAAAAAAATATTAATGAAAACATTTTATTTGAATATATATTGGTAAAATGTAAGTTAATCATTAAATATTTGAGTATTCATGATAGAAATAAATACTTTTCTTGTCATACATGTTAAGAACAATGATTATTTTAACATTTTTAGAAAATGACAGACATGAATTGATTGAAAAACAAACATGATGATTACTTTCGTAAAATTTTGAAAAAAATCATACATGGGTAAAAATATGTATAATAATCCATTTTAATAATAGTAAGATAATTTGTGAAAAGCTTTTGGGAAAAGATTTTTTTGGAAGAAAATGTATTTCCGACCGAAGAGAGAAATAATGTTAGTTTGTCTTAAAAACGTTTTCTCAATAATTTTATTTAAAAAAGAGTATAAAATGTTTATATAAAATGAAAATATCTTAATAAAATATATTGTTATAAAATTTAAGAGTTTCATTAGATATATATCAAAACATTTTATCATTTAAAACCAAATAAAAATCCGAAAAAATGATAAAATTGTAACATAAAACCTCTACCACTTTGGTAACTTCAAATAATAAGTCCCATGATGGGATAACATAAAATGAAATTTAAATTATTATTTTCATAAAAAAATTAATGATGTTAAATGTCAATGGGGTGTATATACACATCACAATAGAATATAGGTGCACAATATAACAAATGTCTCAAGCCGACATGGAGATGGAAAGAGCAGGGCGATACGACGATTCTGATGGCGAATCCTCGTTTCTTCGGCCGCGACCTTGATTTATCAAAGGGATCTATTTAACCCCAAATTGTAACCGACTTTTAGGAATGATCGAAAGAACTTGAAGAATCCGGATGAAATTTTGAATCAATGAGAACCCTCGGGATGGAAGAAGACAGGTCTAACATTCACGGAAGCCCTCCCAGGATCCAGAGATCCATTCAAGGATGATCATCATAGTCCATCTAAAATAACCTGATTGAGGTCAATCTGGTTAGTGCTAAATACACTTAGAAAGATGGGACATCAACCACCTACCACTCCTGAAGTGGCACTAAATATTTTACATAAGAATGTCCCTAGAAAGAAAAAATATGGTTCTCCAAAGAAGAAACAATCATGGGCGGACAAGGTGGAGGAGGAAGAGGCCGAAGAGGGAGCATCTAACATCAATGTAGAAAATTACATAAAGATCAGTCATGATATGGATTGTGTAATCTCAAATGATATATTCCACTTGGATTTAAAAATTCTACAGGAAGTGGAGGATGAATTTATCTATGTGGATTATTATAATGAAATCAGTAGGATAGTCTATCTGATGGCTGGACAGAACCCAAATTAAGAGTCATAAGAGGGTATATTCATCTTGGTAGACCCCCCTTCCTTGAAGTGAACTATCCCTGGTTCCCAAGATTCGGCAGAGCCAAAGGTTCCCGACGACGTTAGTGGTAGCTCGCCTGTACAGTCAGAGGAGACTATAGGAACCAAGTCCTCTAGACCTGAACATTCACAAGGGAATGAACATGGATCTTCAGATCCTCTGGTGAGTGAAGTGCAACCTGGATATGGATCCAAACCTGCTGATAATAGAAACAATTCTGAGCAATTAAACCTGATTGATCATGAGCATAAAGATCTTAATGGAACAGGAAATTCTGTAAGAAATACAATAGATGATATATCTGACTTATTGGAAAGTTCCAAAGTAACCAAAAAGAATGTAGGACATCTAACCAAAAAACAAGGTTGCAAAGCCACAAGCGGTACCCGCCTAAGAGAAAGTTTCTAATGAAGTTGCTTTTTTGGAACTGTTAAGGCCTAGAGAATCTGGAAACCATTAGATCTATTAGGATTTTTATTCAGAGGCATCAAACTGTCCTAATTAGCCTCTTCAATACCAAAATGGTCTTTCTCTGTAATATTTCTTTCTTCGAGAAGTTGGAATATTCTCTAATAAAAACCAACAATAGTCCATCTGATGTGAAGGGACTCTGGGCGTTGGATCATTCATCTGTGTTCAACACTCAAATGGATGTTCCAGGCGAGAAACGGGTCACTTGCTCCTTTAATTTCTTCTATCATGATTTTGTTTTCACCTATGTTTTTTCTAGTAATAGATATCAGGATCGTAGGGTCCTCAAGGAGGAATTGAGAGTTCTGGATTCTTCCATCTCTATTACATGGATCATTTTAGGGGATTTTAATGAAATTCTTCATCTGAATGAAAAAAGGGGGGCCACCACCAATTCCACATCCTTTAGAGACTTCAGATCTTTCATTGATCAAAATGACATGATTGAGGTAAATCTGGTTGGTGCTAAATACACTTGGTACTAGAATCATTTAAATAGTGTTGTTGCTAGCAAAATTGACAGGGTGTTTATCAATGGGGATTCTTTGGATGCTTGGAGCTCCATATCTTGTTCAACTATTTCATGGAATAATTCTAATCATCACCCAATCCTAATTTACCTTTCAAGAAGGAATCCAAGCCTCCCTTCCCCTTTCGTTTTAATAAATCCTGGGTTACACACCCAGATTGCAGGGTCATTGTGCAGAAGACATGGAACTCTGTGGATTTCAAGAATGAGGTTTTTGATTGAATAACCAAGATTAATATCCTTAAGTGGAACCTTAAGATCTGGAGTATGGATCGCTTCAGTTTCCTTGATTCTGATATTCTTTCTCTCAATACATCCCTTCAGAATCTTCAAGTGATCAATACGTCTAGTTATTTTTCTAATGGATGTTTGGAAGAAGCTGATTTAGTCACCAAACTCAATAATATACTTAACAGAAAATACTACTTGCATAGGGACTCTTTGAATGTGAAATGGTTAAAGGATGGTGATAAGAACTCGAAATTTTTCAATTCTCTACAAAAAATATATGGTTGTCCAAGCCCCTCTCTCTAATCAAAAATGGGGACAACATGATTGATAATAGAAAGGATCTCACCGATCATATCATTCCTTACTTCAAGAGTCTCTTCAATGGGACTCCTTACAGCACTTACCCCATGGATGGGGTGATTCCAAGGCTTGTGAATCAGGAGGATAATGATATCCTTTCTACTATTCCTCTTGAACCTGAAATAAAGGATGATTTCTATTATCTAAAAACTGAGAGCTCTCCTGGACCGAATGGATTTGATAATTTCTTTTTTCAATATTTCTGGGATGTCATTCATGATGATGTTTGTAGGTTGGTCATTCATTTCTTTAGGGGGAGGTATCTACAAAAAGGGTTGAATGCTCAGTTTCATGCAATTATTCCGAAATTGGATAATCCAAAAAAAATTCACCTCTTCAGGATCGTTTCATCGGTAAACACTGTCTACAAAACCATTTGCAAAATTCTTACCATCATGGTTTCAAGTATTGCTAGTACTATTTTCTCTGCAAACAAGTTTGGCTTTATTAAGGGTAGATCGATTCAAGATTGTCTAATTACTGCCTCAGAGTTTGTAAATCTCCGACAATGTCCCGTTATGGGTTGCAACATTTCTCTCATGATGGACATCAGGAAATCCTTTGACATAGTGGATTGGGGTTTTATTTGAAGGGTCCTTGATATATATGGCTTTGCGGGTGTCTTCATCAGTTGGATCAAATCTATTATAAGCTCATCCCATGTTGTAGTCCTTATCAATGGATCCCCATAGGGATACATTGAATTTTAAAGAAGGATAAGGTAGGGTGATCCCTTATCAGCTGTTATTTTCTCTATTTTTGAGGACCATCTCAGTAAAATTATAACTATTATGGCTGGAAATGGTAATTTGAAGAACATTCACGCTAGAAGAGGGTTGGTTGCTCCATCTCATCTTTTATATGCTGAAGATATTATCCAAATTACTCAGGGGGACAAGAGAAACATCAAGAATATCAAGAGGTCCCTTCTCCATTATGAGTTGGTTTCTAGACAGGATATTAGTTGGAATAAGTCGTTTTTTTATTTTGGATGGAACTCCTCTCCAGACAGGAAGAATGACATCATTAGAGAGATGGGGATTTAGGAGGGTTCTCTTCCCTTCACATAAATAGGGGTGCCTATGTTTTGGGGGAGGCCAAAAGTTTGCTACTTCTCTACTATTCCCAGCATGATAAGAAAACAACTATTAGCATGGAAGGGAAAATATTTATCCATGGCAGGAAGAGTGTGTCTTGTGAATTCTATAATCACTTCAAAATTCGTATACTCTTTTATTGTATACAGATGGAAGATTTCATTACTCATGAGCGTCAATGTCTCTATCAATAGTTTTATCTGGATTGGTAGTGTCACTGAGAGGAGGCTTTCAACAGTCTCTTGGAACATGGTATATACGCCTTATGATGAAGGGGGCTTGGGTATCAAGAATCTTGGATGATTTAATGACTCCATGTAGACTGGTTTAACGTGGAGGCTTATGAATACAAATTTAGAGGATCTATTCTTTCTCAGAGACATGTTATTGAATAGGCATAAGACAAAGAATTTCAATTACTTTTTCTCCTCATTTTGTCCTTCCATCAAGAGCATCTTCTCTAGAATTGATGCTAACTCCCGCTGGTTGGTATCGAGAGATTCTTTTCATCAGTTTTGAAAATGAAAATGGACTAGTAAGAGATTGGAAGACATGGTCTTTGCAGACAGATCTAACCTGGATTTTATTTTTGTCAATTAAAGATCAACTTGCATGTAGTGATGTTATTCCCAATCAGGTTAGTCACATGGTGTAGTATTGTTTTTCCTCTCATGGTGATTTTTGGGATTGGGAGATGGTTTATTAAGGTATTCTTTCTCCTAAGTGTTTCTACAAGCACATTATTGGTAACATTCCTAGTTTTCAATGGATTAGTTTCCTGAGAAAGGGCTTTCTCAGGCCCACTCGGGCCCTGTTTGCATGGAGGATTGCTCACAAAAGGCTTCCAACTGATGGAATTATTCAGAGCTGTGGAATATCCCTCTACCCAATGTAAAGACCCGTAAAATTCAAGGGAAATTTTTTCTTAATTTTCTTTGGAATTTTAAAAGAACGCGGTTTCTGACGGCACCTGATTCCAAGGCCCGGAGTGCCCGAAATCAATTTCTGAAGTTTGGCTCGGGTACGTTCAGTGAACGAACGATCGGGAATTTCTAAATTTTGAACCGGTTCTCGGAATCAAATTCTGAGGGCACCGATGAACTCGCAGCGCCGATATTCGCTTAAGGAGACCTTTTCCGAGGTTGCGTTTTATGCAGGATGAAAGTTAGTTTTTGGGAGAAATTATAAAAAGTTAAATAAAAATGTGGAAACACTTTTTATTTTTATTTTTGATGGTTAACTTCTCCCAATGGGAGTTAAAGGTGGGACCCACATCCACTTAACCTCCCTTGGGAGGATTAAGTGTGGTGGGGCCCACACGAACCCCAACTCCTCATCTTCTCTCAAAACTCCCCTATAACTCTCTTTAATTAATTTTTGACAACTTAGGTTATTAAATGGGTTGAGTTGTTTAATTTCAAACCTTTGAATTTCAAATGGTTTGGTTGAGTAAATAAAATAAGCCCTTAGCTTATTTTATTTGGTTAGAACTCTCTAGCCTCCTTGAGAGATTTTGAAGCCTTCTTCTTCTTCTTCTTCTTCAAGCTTTGACGAAGAACGCGAAGAACCTTCGAACATCGACGAAGAACGCCACGTTCTCGGTAATCGTCTTCCGCGACGCCTTACCCGCGACACCGACGGCGTACTTCTTCCACATCATCTCTTCCACGATGATTTCCCGCGACGAAATCGTCGTCAAAGAAATTCGAATCCTCGCTTCACGACATCGACGTCCTTCTTCCGTGACGCCGACCACCGCGATGTGTCTTTTGCGGGTCGTTGAAAATCTTCGTTCTTGAAACCGAGGTAGGGGTTTATTTATTACTTTTGTTCATGATTTTTACCCGAGAATATTTCTTCGTGAAATTTATCCAATTGTTAGCAATTAACGCGAGGGGGCCGGACCGTACGAACACGACCGACCCTCCTCTTTTTCATATTGATTTTGTTGTGGATTGAACGGGTGTGGCGCGGTGCCGTCGCACCGCGCAGGATCATACGACAAGAAATGCGCGGCGCCGTCGCGCCACGTTGTAAAATAATGCAAGGACGCGATGCCGTCGTGCCGCGTCGAAGAAAGTTGAAGGCGCCGCGGCCGGAGCGGGGCCGCGGCGGTGGGGCACGGTGCCGTCGCACCGCGCCGAACGATGAAGGCCGCAGCCGGTTCCGGGCCGCGGCGGGATGTGAAGACCGGCAGCTATCCGAGCCGCCGGTGTCGGAAGCCAGAAGGGGGACCGGCCTTGCCGGTCCCGTTGAGGAAGAACCGGCCGGCCATGTTGGGCCGGCCGGAAGGGAGAAGGACCGGGGGAAAAATTCCCCCGGCTGGCCAAAACCGGTCCCCCATAAAGGGGGGGGGGGGGGGGGGCGGTTACACCAAGGGGGAGCAGCGCCCCCCCCCCCCGTTTTTCCTCAAAGCTGGCCCCCCACGTGAGGGGGGTCTGGTTTCACAAAGGGGGGGCAGCGCCCCCCCCCCCCCCCCCATTTTCTCAAAGCAGGCCCCCACGTGGGGGGCCAGTTTCTCAAAGGCGCGGCTTCGGTCGTGCCGCAAGAGAGAAGAGGCAGGGGCCTTGCCCCCCCGCGCGTGGCACCCGAGCGGCGCCCAGGCCGCGCCGCCGGCCGGGCCGGGTCGGGTCGACCCGGTTCGGGCCGACCCAGGGGGGGTCGGGCTGGGTCGGTCCGGACCCGGACCCCCCGTTTTCGAATCGATTTCGGTCTTTTGCCCATAACATGAGCTACGGACCTCCGATTGACGAACCATCAGCGGCGATGCGATCCTTGGATCAAGACGGTCGATTCGGTATATCGCACTTAAAGTTTCGGAATACTTTGAGTTCGACTGGGTTGGTTCGTACACCAAACCAACCGGGCCCTCGGAGCGGAAACTCTCATATCTTGAGCTACGAACGTCCGATTGACGTGCCGTCAGCTTTGTTGTGTTCCTCTTAGAGAGAAGGATCTTTTGGCATACTCCGCCCGAGGTTTGGACGCAGGTGGAGTACGGTCGGGTTGGTTTTTCCTTAAAAACCAACCGGGCCCCTGGGACGAAAAAGCCAATAACTCTCAGACCGGGCGTCCGATCGACGTGTCGTCTGTTGCGTTGAGTTCCAGTTGACGATACGAAACTTTTGGATACATCAACTCTGGACTTTGTAAAAGTTGATGTATCAGCCTCTCGGCTCGTGGAGCGGACCCTCCCGAACGAGCTTGCTGTGTGCGGGAACCCTAGTGCTGGATGCGACTGTGACTGCTACTGCTACTGCTACTGCTACTGTGACTGCGACGACGACAGTACAGAGATCCTTGGTGGATTCGACGACGACTACAACACTCAGCAATCCTACGTGGATCAGTGCTACAGGTCCTATGTGGGCCCGATCTTGTGTGGGTCCGATCCTGTGTGGGTCCTTGCGCTCAGTGGTCCTGTGTGAACCAGCGCCTACAGGTCCTGTGTGGGACCGATCCTGTGTGGGTCATTGCGGGTGTTAGTTACCTATCGATCCTTCGTGGGTCCGACGACTTTGATGGATCAGAGATCATCTTTATCGTCTTTCGAATAAGTATACCTGTGTGAGCTGAATCCTGTTGCTATCCTATGTGGATTGTGTTGTGCTATCCTGTGTGGATTTCGTTTTTCTTTCCTGTGTGGAATACGTATACTTTCCTGTGTGGACTGAGTTGTACTTGGGCTCGGAGGTTGGAGCGTATTGGAATTGATGACTTAGGTATATGTATGGCCATATACCTAAGCAGTTTCGGTTGTTACTTCGTGTTTGTATCTCACCTTTGTGGTTTATCCTTTGTTGATTTTGGGAGACCTTCAGGGGTCTCGGGGTCCCTACAGAGTAGCTTATACTCACCCCTGTACGGGCTATGCCCGCACTACGTTGTGATGGTTGCAGACGACGAACAGCGTTGATATTGGCTGAGGCTTGCAGAGCAGGATGGTACCTGGAGGTGGACCACTAGGCGTGATGTGTTCGGAGCGGACGGCGGGACCTGAGGAGCAGTGGATCTATCTGTACCCACCCTTCACGTGGGATCTCCAGTGGACAGCTCGGTGTAGCGGCTTTTACTTTACAGTTGTTGTTTTCCCTTTCGAGTTGTACTTTACTTTCAGTTTGGGTTTGTATAGTGGCCCATTTACTTTTCTGCACATCATTTGTACTCTGTTTTCACTTAGTGTTTACTATTCCGCTTGCTTACTCTGTGGTGGTTTTTTACTTTTCAAAGGCAATGCATTCCCTTTTTGTTGGGATTTACGACTTGGTGCTAGTCACCGGCCCCCGGCCTATGGAAGGCGGGCTTGGGGTAGTCACGACACGGGCCCCGAGGGCGGGTCGTGACAAATTAGTATCAGAGGAGTTCGGTTCTACCGCGAACTCTGATCTTTTCTATGTGAAGCAATAATGTTTAGCGTATTGAGTGTGGTTATCAGTCCAGGGAGTCCAGTGTTGGTGCAGCGGCCGACGTATCCGTACACCAGGACCCTGACTTCTGATTTCCGACTTAATGCACGAAAACATTGATTGCGTGTGTGTTTCAAAGTTTTCTTTGTGATTACTTTATATCAGCTCACCAGGTATACTGTTCTGACCGTGGCGCACCTGTTTCCTTTTCAGGATGGCCCCACGACGGCAGCCAGCTAGGGTTCCGAGAGTCGAGTGTGACGACAACCCACCGAGCAACGAGGCCTCGGTGCAGGGCCCTTTGTCAGCAGTGGCACCGGCGGTAGCTCTACCCGTCGAGCCACCGATGCTTCCAGCACCACCCGCTGACGATGCACGTCGCCTCAGCGCACTGCATCAGTTTTAGCGCCAGCGACCACCCAGGTTTCGTGGGGAGACGGACCCCCAGGCAGTAGAGGACTGGCTGGAGGCAGTGGTACGAGTTTTTAGGCTAGTGAGGACACCTGCAGACCTCATAGTGATCCTCGCTGCGAGCCTACTGCACGCAGCAGCGGGCCGATGGTGGATCTTGATGCTCCAGGTGCATGATGAGGCATCTCTACTATGGACAGACTTTGAGAGCCTCTTCTGCTCGGAGGTCGTCCCAGCCACCCTTCGTTCGGTGCATATCCAGGAGCTTCTTCAGCTACGGCTGGGCAGCATGACAGTCGCTCAGTACTCGGCGAGATTTACTGATCTCTCGCGCTACTCGACCGACATGGTATGGGACCCATTCTTCCGGGCCCGGACCTTCGAGCAGGGTTTGAGACACGACATCAGGGCATCGCTGATCTCCCTCAGCATACCGACTCAGATAAGAGTACTGGAGCGGGCCCTTTTGATCGAGAGCTTCCTTGCTGAGTCTACACCAGCGCCGAGACCCACCGCAGGGCGGCACGTGGCAGAGTCATCTGCAGCAGGTAGTAGATAGATGACTCAGGGGTCCAGGCAGACCAGACCTTCAGGAAGACGACCTCAGGACACTGGCTCAGCAGTGCGGGGCACACAGCGCGGAGCCAGTCTTTCGAGAGGCAGACAATGCTACTCGTGCGGCGGGCAGGGCCACATGGCTCGTGACTGCCCGACGCGCCGTGCAGAGGAGCAGCAGACGGTTGAGGGACCACCTAGGCAGAGGCAGAGGTTCGACCGTGGCGGTCCACAGGGAGTAGGTGGATGAGGCAGAGGAGCTGGCCGAGTAGCAGGTGGTGGGCGACGCTTTGAGGCTCTACCACCACCACCACCAGGAGGTCCACCCCGACCTCAGGGGAGAGCACAACTTCAGGCAGTTGAAGCTTACGATCATGGTGCTCCAGAAGCAGGTGGACTAGTGCGGGACTAGCTCCAGGCATAGAGTCCTTTTCCCATAATTCCTCTAGCTTCGTAGTTTGTGTTTCCTTATGTCCTTTTACATTGAGTTGAAGTATTAAATGACACTTGCTTTGGTGACTTTTTCTTTCTTGTGTTTTGTTTGTTTTTACTAAGAGGTGCCGGTTAAAAACTGTTGACTTGACCCTCACTTGTGAGATTCTTACTAGAGGAGACCCAGTGACCACACACTGATGCCGACAGTGTGACTCAACCCTTGGAGGTGAGAGTAACAATTGGATCTCTTGGTAGCAGCGTCGAGGCCTTACGAAGTCATCCATTCCATGAATTAACTAATCATGATGGGATTGACTGTATTAGGCAGGGAACGTGGTTCATCCAGGGGATGAGACCGGATTTCACTTTTCGGAAAAGGATAAATCTTTGCATCTTTGACGAACATTAAGGAGGAAGGGGAAACCCTTCGTGTGGTCAGATAGTTGTCAGCAGATCTTCCAGGAGCTGAGACAGATATTGACTAGCGCACCTATCTTGAGGTTTCATGAGGAGGGAGTAGGGTACGTAGTCTACTGCGATGCATCAGGGACCAGACTCGTTTGCGTCCTGATGCAGGAGTGGGCAGTGATCTCTTATGGATCACGACAGTTGAGGCCACATGAGCAGAACTATGCTATCCATGACCTAGAGTTGGCAGCGGTGGTCTTCACTCTGAAGAAATGGCGGCACGATTTGATGGGCGAGCGCTTTACAGTCTTTTATGATCATCAGAGTCTCAGGTATATCTTCTCGCAGAAGGACTTGAACCTGAGACAGCGACGATGGCTCGAGTTCCTCCAGGACTATGACTTTGAGATAGTCTATACTCCTGGGAAGGGGAATGTGGTAGACGATGCCCTCAGCAGGAGGACGAGTATTCAGCTACTTGAGGAGGCGACGGAGCAGCTAGCCTCTTTGCAGATATCCTTCGTGGATAGAGATGGAGTAGCCTTCCTCCAGTCTCTCACAGTCACCCCTCCACTACTGCAGCGGGTCAGAGAGGCACAACGTGAGGACGCTGACTGTGAGACACGGCGTGCACAGATTTCCTTGGGACAGGCACCTGATGGTTTTTCCCTTGGAGCAGAGCACGACATCCTTTTCAGAGGACGTACCATGGTACGAGTCGCTTTGCGAGAGGAGGTGCTGAGAGAGTTTCATAATTCTCCTTTGGCGGTACATCCAGGAGTGGCAAAGATGTACCAGGATCTCAGACGACAGCACTGGTGGCCAGGCATGAAGAAGGTTGTGGCAGAGTTTGTTTCTCGATGCCTCACCTGTCAGCATGTGAAGGCAGAGCATCAGGTACCAGCAGGCTTGGTACAGCCCTTGGAGGTTCCAGAGTGGAAGTGGGATGACATATCTATGGACTTCGTGACTGGACTTCCATGCAATTCCAGAGGTCACGACTCCATCTGGGTGATTGTTGACTGACTCACCAAGTCGGCACACTTCTTACCCATCAGAGAGTAGGGCTCAGTGGAGAGCTTGGGACGTCTCTATGTTCAGGAGATTGTGCGGCTCCACGGTGTGCCATCATCTATCATCTCCGATGGAGATGCTTTCTTTACTTCCCGGCTTTGGAAGGGGTTACAGGAGGCGTTCGGGACACAACTACGTATGAGCATAGCCTTTCACCCTCAGAAGGATGGTAAGACGGAGAGGACCATTCAGACTCTCGAGGACATGCTCCGCACATGTGTCCTCGACTTTGGTCGTAGCTGGGAGGACCGCCTACCCTTGGTGGAGTTTGCATACAACAACAGCTACCACTCCACCATCAGGATGGCACCGTACGAGGCGTTGTACGACCGACCTTGTAGATCTCCTTTGTGCTGGACAGACCCTGGGGAATCTACACTTGTGGGACCGGAGATGGTCCAGGCCACGACAGAGAAGGTCCAGGTCATCCAGCAGCGGATGAGGACATCTCAGACCCGGAAGAAGTCATACGCTGACAGGAGACGGAGGCCACTAGTGTTCGAGGATGGCGACCAAGTCTTCTTGCGGGTCTCACCTCGACGTGGTATTCGGAGATTTGGCCGAGGCGGCAAGTTATCTCCGCGCATCATCAGACCCTTACAGATCCTCAGCAGGATTGGCGAGGTGGCTTATCGCTTGGCTCTACCACCTCAGTTGCACTGGGTGCACAACTTCTTCCATGTATCTCAGCTGAGGAGATACGTGCACGACCCGACGCACATCATTGACCATGGGGAGTTTGACGTTGACGATGGGGAGACTTTTACGGAGATTCCGGTGGAGATCGAGGATCGACAGGAGCGGGTCCTACATGGACGATCGATACCTCTAGTGCATATCAGATGGCAGCACGGGAATCTCCAGGAGAGCACTTGGGAGCGGGAGGCTCAGATGCGTGCTCAGTACCCTCACTTGTTTCCCTAGTTTTTGATGTATCTTTACGGGGACATAAAGCCCTGAGGTGGGAGTAATGTAAAGTCCCGTAAAATTGAAGGGAAATTTTTTCTTAATTTTATTTGGAATTTTACAAGAACGTGGTTTCTGACGGCACCTGATTCCGAGGCCCGGAGTGCCCGGAATCAATTTCCGAAGTTTGGCTCGGGTACGTTCAGTGAACGAACGAGCGAGAATTTCTAACTTTTGAACCGGTGCCCGGAATCAAATTCCGAGGGCACCGATGAACTCACAGTGCCGATATTCTCTTAAGGAGACATTTTCCGAGGTTGCATTTTATGCAGGACGAAAGTTAGTTTTTGGGAGAAATTATAAGAAGTTAAATAAAAATGTGGAAACACTTTTTATTTTTATTTTTGTTGGTTAACTTCTCCCAAAGGGAGTTAAAGGTGGGACCCACATCCACTTAACCTCCCTTGGGAGGATTAAGTGTGGTGGGGACCACACGAACCCCAACTCCTCATCTTCTCTCAAAACTCCCATATTACTCCCTTTAATTAATGTTTGACAACTTAGGTTATTAAATGGGTTGAGTTGTTTAATTTCAAACCTTTGAATTTCAAATGGTTTGGTTGAGTAAATAAAATAAGCCCTTAGATTATTTTATTTGGTTAGAATTCTCAATGCTCCTTGAGAGATTTTGAAGCCTTCTTCTTCTTCTTCTTCTTCAAGCTTTGACGAAGAACGCGAAGAACCTTCGAACATCGACGAAGAATGCCACGTTCTCGGCAATCGTCTTCCGCGACGCCTTACCCGCAACACCGACGACATACTTCTTCCACGTCATCTCTTCCGCGACGATTTCCCGCGAGGAAATCATCGTCAAAGAACATCGAATACTCGCTTCACGACATCGACGCCCTTCTTCCGTGACGCCGACCACCGCGACGTGTCTTCCACGGGTCGTTGACAATCTTCGTTCTTGAAACCGAGGTAGGGGTTTATTTATTACTTTTGTTCATGATTTTTACCCGAGAATATTTCTTTGTGAAATTTATCCAATTGTTAGCAATTAACGCGAGGGGGCCGGACCGTACGAACACGGCCGACCCTCCTCCTTTTCATATTGATTTTGTTGTGGATTGAACGGGTGTGGCGCGGTGCCGTCGCACCGCGCAGGATCATACAACAAGAAATGCGTGGCGCCGTCGCGCCGCATCGTAAAATAATGCAAGGACGCGACGCCGTCGCGCTGCGTCGAAGAAAGTTGAAGGCGCCGCGGCTGGAGCGGGGCCGCGTCAGTGGGGCACGGTGCTGTCGCACCGCGCCGAACGATGAAGGCCGCGGCCGGTTCCGGGCCGCAGCGGGATGTGAAGACCGGCGGCTATCCGGGCCGCCGGTGTCGGAAGCCGGAAGGGGGACCGGCCTTGCCGGTCCCGTTGAGGAAGAACCGGCCGGCCATGTTGGGCCGGACGAAAGGGAGAAGGACCGGGGGAATAAATTCCCCCGGCTGGCCAAAACCGGACCCCCATAAAGGGGGGGGGGGGTGGTTACACCAAGGGGGGCAGCGCCCCCCCAGTTTTTCTCAAAGCAGGCCCCCCACGTGAGGGGGGGGGGGGGGGGGCGGTTTCACAAAGGGGGGGCAGCGCCCCCCCCCCCCCCCGTTTTCTCAAAGCAGGCCCCCACGTGGGGGGCCAGTTTCTCAAAGGCGCGGCTTCAGCTGCGCTGCCAGAGAGAAGAGGCGGGGGCCTTGCCCCTCGCGCGTGGCACCCGAGCGGCGCCCAGGCCGCGCCGCCGCACCAGACCACGCCGCCTAGCCGGGCTGCGCCGCCGCGCCGGACCGCGCCGGGCCGCGCCGCCGGCCGGGCCGGGTCGGACCCGGGTCGGGTCAACCCGGTTCGGGCCGACCCAGGGGGTCGGGCCGGGTCGGTCAGGACCCGGACCCCCCGTTTTCGAATCGATTTCGGTCTTTTGACCATAACTTGAGCTACGGACCTTCGATTGATAAACCGTAAGAGGCGATGCGATCCTTGGATTGAGACGGTCGATTCGGTATATCGTACTCAAAGTTTCGGAATACTTTGTGTTCGGCCGGGTTGGTTCGTACACGAAACCAACCGGGCCCTCGGAGCGGAAACACTCATATCTTGAGCTACGGACGTCCGATTGACGTGCAGTCAGCTTTGTTGTGTTCCTCTTAGTGAGACAGATCTTTTGGCACACTCTGCCCGAGGTTTGGACGCAGGTGGAGTACGGTCGGGTTGGTTTTACCTTAAAAACCAACCGGGCCCCTGGGACGAAAAAGCCAATAACTCTCAGACCGGGCGTCCGATCGACGTGCCATCTGTTGCGTTGAGTTCCTGTTGACGATACGAAAGTTTTGGATGAATCAACTCTGGACTTTGTGACAGTTGATGTATCAGCCTCTCGGCTCGTGGAGCGGACCCTCCCGAACGAGCTTGCTGTGTGCGGGAACCCTAGTGCTGGCTGCGACTGTGACTGCTACTGCTACTGCTACTGCTACTGTGACTGCGACGACGACAGTACAGAGATCCTTGGTGGATTCGACGACGACTACAACACTCAGCAATCCTACGTGGATCAGTTCTACAGGTCCTGTGTGGGCCCAATCCTGTGTGGGTCCGATCCTGTGTGGGTCCTTGCGCTCAGCAGTCCTGTGTGAACCAGCGCCTACAGGTCCTGTGTGGGCCCGATCCTGTGTGGGTCTTTGCGGGTGTTAGTTACCTATCGATCCTTCGTGGGTCCGATGACTTTGATGGATCAGAGATCATCTTTATCTTCTTTCGAAAAAGTATACCTGTGTGAGCTGAATCCTGTTGCTATCCTGTGTGGATTGTGTTGTGCTATCCTGTGTGGATTTCGTTTTGCTTTCCTGTGTGCAATACGTATACTTTCCTGTGTGGACTGAGTTGTACTTGCGCTCGGAGGTTGGAGCGTATTGTAATTGATGACTTAGGTATATGTATGGGCATATACCTAAGCAGTGTCGGTTGTTACTTCGTGTTTGTATCTCACCTTTGTGGTTTATCCTTTGTGGATTTTGGGAGACCTTCAGGGGTCTCAGGGTCCCTACAGAGTAGCTTATACTCACCCCTGTACGGGCTATGCCCGCACTACGTTGTGTTGGTTGCAGACGACGGACAACGTTGATCTTGGCTGAGGCTTGCAGAGCAGGACAATACCTGGAGGTGGACCACTGGGCGTGACGTGTTTGGAGCGGACGATGGGACCCGAGGAGCAGTGGAGCTATCTGTACCCACCCTTCAGGTGGGATCTCCAGTGGACAGCTCGGTGTAGCGGCTTTTACTTTACAGTTGCTATTTTCCCTTTCGAGTTATACTTTACTTTCAGTTTGGGTTTGTATACTGGCCCATTTACTTTTCCGCACTTCAGTTGTACTCTGTTTTTACTTAGTGTTTACTATTCCGCTTTCTTACTCTGTGGTGGTTGTTTACTTTTCAAAGGCAATGCCTTCCCTTTTTGTTGGGATTTACGCCATGGTGCTAGTCGCCAGCCCCTGGCCTATGGAAGGCGGGCTTGGGGTTATCACGGCATGGGCCCCGAGGGCGGGTCGTGACACCCAAGGTGTGTTATGTTTCACTAGCATATGGAAGACTTCAATCATCTATTCCTCACCTCTGTTGTGGCATCAGGAATATGGGAAGAAGTGTTTAGCATCTTTGAATTGGATCTTCCCCATGCCAACTCAATTGGTTACTTTATGAAGCATTGGCCTGAGCTGAAACTCTAGCCTTAGATTGCCTCTATTTTATTATATGCTGTAGAGGAACTGATGTATATGATATGGTTTTATAGGAACAATTCCCTTCATGAATAGCACACATTTCACACTGGGACTTCCTTGGCGGATCTTCTCACAGCTGCGTGCGACATCTTCATTCCAGGAGGTAGGTTCTGTGCGAACTATCTTCATGACTATTCTGTCCTATCTTGGATTAGTGTTAAAGGTAATTTCAGGAAACCTAATGGTGTTCTTGAATTATTATAGAAACCTCCCTTTCATGGATGGATTAAGGTAAATTTATATGGTGCCTCGAGAGGTAACCTGGGTTCAGCAGGTTTTGGTGCTGTTTTTAGAGATCACAAAGGGTGTGTTCTTGGCTGTTTATATAGTTCTTATGGATTTGATTCTGTTCTTGAAACAGAGATGCATGGAGTCATGGAGGCCATTGAACATGCTGACCGGAGGGGTTGGAACATGTTATGAATGGAATGTGACTCCACGTCCATGGTTATGTCTCTTCGAACAGGTTCCCCCCATATTTCATGGAATCTGACCAATCGATGGACCAGGTGAATGGACCCACTCTTCTAAAAGGAGCATATCGTCACTCATGATTATCGAGAGGTGAACTCTTTGGCTGATGGGCTTGCTGGTAAAGGAGTTAATGTTCCAGAATATCAATGGGAGGATCAAGTACCGGACGAACTAATTCCTATCCTTAGAAAGGATCAATGGAAATCTCCTACTTTCAGATAGGTGTAATCTCTCTTTTTTATTAATAAATGGATCCTGCTAATCTGGGCAGTGTTTCTATCTTCTTAAAAAACAAATGTCTCAATAATGGAAAATGAAGCCAAAATCCTTAACCATAAGTCTTAACATCATTCGTACATATTAAAAAGTTCTTTAAAATAAATATAAATTTATTAATAATATATTATAATACCATAGTTATATATATAATAAAATATATTATTCATATATGTTATTTTATTACCTGTTTGTTAACAATTACTGGTTAATGTCCCATTTCTGGAAATAACCGCTTTGTCTTTCATTTATGTCTTGATTTGTTCTTTTTAGAAATATTCCTTTGATAATGGTTTTATAATAAATACAATAATAATAATGACATAATTATCATATTAATACATAATTATACTTTTAATACTAATCATGAATGATTGTTTTGAGAAATAAATTTCATTACAATCACAAAAATGGTATGTTGTACATACACATGAGTAATGTTTCCATTTTTAAATTATCATTATGGAAAGAAGGTAAATACAAAATTATTTATAAATAATGATCATATTATCGTAAATGTAAAATTATCTATTTTAACATACTTATACATATCATCCATGTGTTGTGGTGATGAAAGGAAATCCAAATCGTTTTGTGAAGGCGGTATGCCACACATACACGAACAACACTACAATCTCTCAGTTAGTGAAAAGGTAATAATGTTAAAGAAATGTTCTTTTTTTATAATTAAAAATATTTAATTAATATAAAAATTATTTCTTTTATATCTCATATTATTATTTTTATTACCTTTCATGTATTTTTTTAGTGAAAAACTAATCACATCACTTCCAAAGACGGTAGTTCGTTGTACACACGAATAACATTATCGTATACCCAATGAAATTGAATGTAAAATAGGAATAAATAACACATGAATACATAGGTATAATTATTTTATAAATATCATAAATATACATTATATCCATCATTATAACAAACATTGAGAGGAGGTAATAAAAAAACTAATGATATCTATTTAGGAGGTGGTAGTACTGTAACATCCCAAGTAAGTAATGAGTAATAGATATTTTTATCTATGTCAATTAATGAATTAGATAGTGTTTTAGAGGCTTAAAATGAAAATAAATCCAATCTTAAGCATGGAATACACTAATATTTTTAAAAGATTGTTTTACTGCATTTTGATGGAAAACTATTTTTAAATCTATCTTTTGACAATTTTATAAGATATGTTTGTCAAAATAAACTTATTCTTTATTATTGGGACATCAAAATTTACTTTGTGTGAATTTTTGGTATTTTTCAGACAATGTTCATTTTTTAATGAATAGTGAAAAATACTGCATTTTACATCAAAGCTGCTTTTTAATCTAATTTATTTATATGATTAGATTATATTTTGAATTGGTTTTGAAGTGAAATTAGAATATATTTTTACCATTTAATCCAATGGTGGTCATTGGAATCAATTTCACTTTGAAATTGGACTTAAACTAGTGTCAATCTTTTGATACTTATTGTTTCATAAAAACACGCTATTTGTCATGACAGCGGGAATTAATTATTAAATTAATTAATGTGACTTATATGATTTGAATTTTGTAAAATAGACTTCATTTTTGAATTCAGAATATCAAATATAGCTTAGGGTGAATTTTTGGTATTTTTCTGAAAAACTTCAATTTTTGATGAATAGTGAAACCACTATGTGGTACTTATAAAAACTGATTTTTCGTTTAAATGAAAATTTACCACTTCTTTGTTTTTAATTTCAATAATCCGACATACATGGTTTTCATTAAGAAGTAAAATGTGGTTCAATGAGATTAAAATAATTTTTTGGTGAATAGTAACTCTTAAGTTCTTAATCGCGATTAGAGGTAATTATTGTAGTTTAAGGTAAAAATAATGCTTTAATAAAATGAGATGAGCTTGAAAAATGTCCTACCCTCATTGGATGTGTCATTTACGACCAAGACAATCCATGGGTCAACTTGGGGACCCCATGGAGCCACTTTGGTTGGGAAATGACATAAATAACTTTTTATTTAATGTAAAAGTAAAAATGACACAAACATGAGATGTTTTACTAAAATAATTTTTACATGGGGTTATAAAGATAATATTTTTGATTATAAATAGTCATTGTAAAGATAAAAATATTTCCTACATCATAGTATTTTTTTTATAATTTTTAGACTTTAAATAAATTAAATTATTTATGACATCATGATGATGCAGCGATGACCTCATTATTTAACGATTTAAATAAAATGGAATGATAATGTAAAATCTAAGACCTACACATGGACAAAACCTATTGGATGGATGTATTTCAAACCCTTATCACCTTATCCTCGAAACATATCAATGTGGGACCTCTTAAATCTGAATACCATTTTAAAATAAAGTGACTTTTCTTTACCTTCCAAGAGTGCCCCTCCTCTCCTCTTATAAAAGGTCCCCACCTCTACCTCCATACCCACACTCCCAAAGCCTTTGGCTCGGACAAACCCTGCCCAGTTTCTCTATACACATCCCTCTCTTACTCCTTGAAGCCTCACTTTGGGCAGAAGTCTTCCCAAGGATGCCTTTGAGCTCAAATATATGAGAGTTACCCGATTTTAAGGTAATGTCTTCTTTTGAGTCCTTTTATTTGATTTTGCTTCTCCAATCCCCTAAACACTTTTTATTCTTTTCTTTTGTAACAACTCCAGTATCCTCAATATACTAGGATGTTGTTATAAGAAGGATTCGAGCTACACATACATACACCTACATCTAATGGTTAAAGGACATACTGTTTCTGTGGATGGTGAATTTATGCCTCCCGAAACGATGATTGTTCAACATTCTTTTAGCACCTTCAAAGGTGGCCATTAAGATGTCACTATATTTATATATGATATATAATATGTTTATGTTTTCCTTAATCTTCTGTATTTTTCATTTTGGGCTTACCTTTATGGTTTCCATTATAGGTAAACGCGATATCTTCATTTAAGGAAGTGCGGACTACCGCCCCCTCAAAGTGATTTGATTCGTTAAATACCATATGTGGGACGTATAAAGGATGGAAATATGATATTATATATGATATTATACTGGAATTATAATATACCTTTATATCATTATGATTCCATTCTATAAAATACGAAATAGAAATGAAAGTAGCGTTCATGCGTACGTACGGCTTACCGTCTTCATGAACGGTGCATTTCATTTATTACCTCTAAATGATTATGTAATATTATAAATGCATGTATATACTGGATATATATGATATATAAATCATGATTATAATTCTGGATATAATGGATACATGAACAACTTGTAATTATAAAGGGTTTATTTTTGACTCAAGTACCAATGATCGTTAAAACGACCGTTATTAACTTAAATAATTACATAGTGTTCATGACATGGAAATAAGTGATATAAAAGGAATAATGAACTTAAAAAAGGTTCTTAGGCAAGTAGAAATTAACTCAAGTTTATTATTTAGGACATTAAATAATGATCGAGTCAAGTTGGGCCTCAGGTATGGGACTTCGTCTCAATCTCCTTTCATTGAGGCATATTTTGTTTTATACACAACCTTCTTTTATACGGTGTGTAAACCCCTTTGACTTTTACGTTTATTCAAAAGGAATATTTTTTATACGAAGCGTTTACTAAATGAAAAAAGGGAATGTTTTTTTCGTACGTATGCGGCGACAACGAATTCTCCGCCGCTGTGACCATTATTTGAGTTTCGGCTTCCTCTACAAGCCATACATTTTTTTAAAAGAAAAATAAATACCATGTTTTACTTTTCTTTTATTTTGGTGTTGAAAATGGTTTTAATAATGTTTTTATATCAATGTGTTGTATTGATATCTTGTGATTGAAAGGTGGAAATGTTATGCTTCCTTTATGCATGTTTTATGTGATACGGTTATGTTGAGGTTCTTGGACATTATTATGAAGACGGGTGGTTCCGTGATAAACTAAGGGCGGGTGAGCCCGATATAGCTCTCCAATGCATTGGGTAACACGAAGGAGTGAAACGTTAAGGTTTCTCCGAAGAGATTTAGGGAATATACTGTGATGGGTATTCCAAACGTAACCAAGAGGGTTACTCCCTACGTAAGAATGTTATGAATGCCTCAAGTTACCTTTATGTCTTATGATTTCTATGATTTATTCATGATTTGATTAGGGTAAAGTATGATTTCGTTCTTATGCATATATGTACCCATGTTTCCTTTCCATATATTTTTATATCCCTTACTGAGCTTTTTATGCTCATCCCAAGTTTTTTTTGAAATGTTTTTCACAGGTCAAGGGAAAGGTAAATGATACGATGATAGTGTCAAGGAAGTGTCAAGAAAGAATCCATGTTTTATTTTAAATATGTTTCCATTGATGGGAAAGAAGAATACAATCTTTATGTAACCACTTTGTTTATATGTGGAATGCAATGCATGTTTTATGATCTAATTCTCTAAAACTCTAAACCCAAAAAGATCCTCAATGTGTAATCTTGTAATAACTCAAGATTAAGTAAGGTTTAAGGTTGGGGCCTTATGAGTACACCTTACACCTGAATGATAATTTCAAAACAAATTAGATGGAAGTGCAGAAGGTTTTAGGTCATGAACATAAACTAAAAAAATATATTATTATATATGATATTAATGTTATTATATAATATTGTTTAAATAATAATATAAAATTGTGGAGGATGAAATAATACAAAAACTCTCATTAATGAATGTTACACCTTCTTCAGATGTCTTGAGGATTTCCCCAAAATTATTCATAGGTTGGATTTATGTCCAAAATATAGCTTCCAAGATGATAGGACGGAATTTTGGATCTTATCTAGGAGTTTATTGGATAAATGAGGTTTTTAAGTTGTTATGTGGTTACTAGAGGTGGTGGCCCTTGATAAGTGACGTGAGGGGAATAATTGTAGATTTTACAAAAGAAAAATATGTACCCACATTTTTATGATGAAATCTAGTTATAAAATAGATTATTTCAGAGAATGGAATGGATATGGTTAACATACAGACAGAAAATGATTATTGGAAATATATTGGGTTTATTTTTGATATTTATCTTTTTAGTTTCACCCCCTGTAAACTCATTTTTACCTTAACTACATAAAATAATTTTGACTATTTTAGTATTCATTTTAGTCAAACATTATGTTGAACTTATCATATCATATTGTAATAATAATTATAAAAAAGGATTTATTTTATTCTAAATTGTTATCATAGAAGTGTAAAAACATGATTTAGATTTACTCTAGTAGAGTGGACAAGAAAACAACTTTTTAGAGATAGAATGATCCAATGTTTATAAATTTCTATATACAATTACAATGTATTATTGACTATATAGGACACAATTTCATTAATATATGAAAATTTGAACAAAATTTATAATAAAACCAATTTAAAATTTTAATTTATGTTTTAAAATAATTTAAATTAAAAGGCTCTTTTGATTTTAAATTCAGTATTTTTCACCGTTTATCAAAAAAATAGAATTTTTTGAAAAATCAAAATTAACCCTTTGATAATTTTGATATTATTATTTATGAAATGAAGACTATTTTTTATATGAATTTTCTAAAAATGGTGAAAATTATTTTCAAAATAATTTTTTATTTTTCATGAAATTGCAATTTTACAAAATAAAATTTTAATTATAAAATTGGATTTATTCTTATCTCCTATGAAGAAAACACATAAAATGATTGATAAAAATTTTATTGAATGTATAATATATATATATAATTAAAATCATTCAAAAAAAATTCATTTAATTTATTGAGGTAAAATGTGTTTATCTATAAACATATTGTTTTTAAAAAAGTGATTACCTTTATTTATAAATTTTTTTTATTATCATTTGAAATTAAATGTAGACAAAAAAATTATTTATAAAAACATATCTACATCGTAATTTTTTTTAATTTTATTAATTATATTCATACCCTCCATTATAATTGAGAGGTTATAAATATCTTGTTAAAACAATATTTTAACAAAAAGGCACCTTTTATATAAACAGTGTTACATGTAACACAATATTAACTGAGTGTAACATATAACAGAAGCCAAACTCTATGTTATGTGTAAAATAAAATACTAAAAAGATTAAATTCCATTGGAAAAATATATCTCACATAATCTCAAGGTGTTATAGGTTCTCTATTGTATTCCTTATAGTTTTTAATTTCCAAATCCATATTTGAAATTTGTCCACATCTAGTTTTTAGAAAGTGGCATATGTTCATCATTTTGAAGAAACACTTTTTTACAAGGAGAAGGATTATCATAGTATGTATCAAAGTACTTATACAAGTTTTTCAATTACTTTATCAAATAAAATATTTATAAATATCATTATACACTATAATGGTTTTATGTTAACATCATTATGATTATGTAAAAAAATATACTACTTTTATATAACCCTAAATTCTTACCCATTAATTAGTATAATAGGTTATTGTTTAGGTTTAATCAGACATATACATAAATGATGCAATAACATCATCAACAAATTCCTAATGAATAATTATCATAAAATTAATAGTGGAAATACTTATACTATGGATTTATTTATTTCACGAATATTGGTGGTTTCTCAGTTTTACCTTAAATGTGTTTTTGAAAATAAAAATATCACATTTGATGACGAAAAAAACAATCAAAGTTATGAACATCCAATGATGAAAATAAAAAATAATAAACTAATATTTGTTTAACAAATGATTAAAAATAAATAGTATAAAATGTAATTAGTATTAATAATATTCATTAATAATTTATTTATATAGTTATATTTTTATATAGGAGGTCAGAATAAAATCATAGATGTCAGAAGTAATTGTAATGGTTTTCTTATCTCAATTTCAATTCATTGAGAAAATATTCCTATTAACCAGTAGTTATATTTTTTAAGGTGTATATATATCCCAGGGGATTCCTTTATAATAATTTTCATTAAATCGATGTTATTTTAAAAACCATCTATGGTTATCCCTTTCAAGATCTAGTGATTCATAAGTTACAAAATCTAATGTTTTTGTTTCTTATCTAACTATGAAATAGAAGAAATTTATGACTAAATTTACATTAGTTATAATTATATATTCATTCATTCTATAACACTAAATATTTTATTATCCTATAGTATGGTGGGTTATATATTCTTATCATTTCTCCAACCTTTGTTTATCAAATTTACAGAAACAATTACTGTATGTCCAGATGACCAAAACTGACCCTTCTCTATCAGGAATCTATCTCCACTATGTTTTACTTTGTATTTTGTTTTATTAATATATTTAAATATAATTCTATAATTGATTAAGTTAATTTTATATCTGTATTAAATCTACTTAGAATTAGTTCAATAAATATTTCATTGACATTTTCTGGTGGATTTATTATCTATTGACATTTATTACAATGTTTGAAAAAATTATTATTTTTAATTATGCACAAAGGAATTCATATTCTAAGAATCTTAATTATTGTTCATTATGACTCTTGATCTGCATGTTTTCTTGGATTCATATTGTAGTATTGATTCTTAATATTTAATTAGTTATTTACATTGAAATAAAATGTATTAAAAATAGAAAAAGTGAATTCATTGTTATTTTTCAATATATTTATCTAATTATTCTATAAAATATTTTTCTAATTATGTATTATATTTTAATGTTTTTTATACTATTCTTGGGATATTTTTAAATGATACAGCCATCCTTCTTTATATGGATGGATTTTGATCATGTTTTTTCGAAATAATATTGATTCTAATGTATTTATCATGTGTTGATAAATTTGTTATACAATTTTTGATGTTTCATTATTATGTGGCACACATAAACATGGTTTTCATTAGGTGACAGGTGGGTCTTTTATGAGCCTCAAATTTAATGGGAAATATTTTATGTCAAATGAGATCTTGATGTGACATGGCTGGTTATCCCAAGTGAAAAATATAATGGGATACATGTTCTTATCCCACGTCAAAAAGGATATAGGACATGGGTAGTTAATCCAAGTAAAAAAAGTTTTGGATAATTGGTAGTTATCCCAATCTAATTAGGATATGGATAAGTGGTTAGACTAGTCCTTTATGATAATATTGTATTGGGTTTTTACCATCAAATATGTTTTGAATTGCATTCTTATGTTTATGAAATAATTTTTTGTTTTTCAAAAAACCAATGTCATGTTATTAAAAATAATGTTAGTTGACTCATATTTACACCCTCTTAGGGATCATGTATTATGTAATGATTCATATTTTATGACCTCTGATTTATTGGGAATTATTTTATCATGTTTTATTAATTCACCTATATTGTGTTCTCATACCCATATGTTCATATTAGATAACTAATGATTTTTGATTGGTATCTCTTAAGCTCTACCTTAGTGGTTTTTTAAGTTCACCCCATTCTTATATAGCCATTCAACTAGTTATGTAGAGTAGTATAAAACTTATATGTCTACAAGGGAGTCTAGTGGGGTGGGACTATGGAGAAATGTTCATGGCATTATAATTTTTTTTATGTATCTAATTTTCAAATTCCAAAAAATGAATATGTTATTAGATGTTATTTATTATTATATAAATGAATATTAATGTAAAATAAAATAAAATTTACCCATGTTATGGTTTTCTCCTCACTGTTTGTATAAGAGTTGGGATTAAATTACAATGGGGATTTTTTTAAATAATAAGAAAATAAAACCTAAATAAACCAATGATATAAAAAAAGTTATATAGGATTAATTTAAAATGTGATAGGTTGAAATGAAGGTTTCTTGTTTTATGTAATCATTAGATTTATTTTTATTATTATATAATCATTAACTGTTATTATTATTACATGATACTCATAGTACAAGAAATCTGGTTTTAGACAATGTCTATAACTAAGAGGATCCATGTTAGTAGTGATTATGATGGATTGTGTAATGACTATCCCAATGAGAAACCAAAAAATATGGGTGTTGGAGTGAAATATATCACAGATGTAGTCTTATTACTCTTTAAAACTATAAAAAGGAAACATTGAACATTCTGAAATCCAAAATTCACTATATTAGGAACAAATATTGATTGATTCCTTCCTGTGGAAATGAACACTATCATTTATTTTTTTATTTGGAACCACAAATTATTGAGATGTAGATTGAAAAAATATAAAAAATATTTTTATTATATAGAATTTTGAGTACGAAATTTTATTCTCTATTCATCTAAATAATATGAAGATCAATTATGGAACTTCATAAATAACATTAGCAAGTTGAAGAAATATACACCACAGAATGAGAGGATTTTAATTAGTGGTATTTTAATAAATATTTTCCAAAAACGCTTCAAACTGAGATGGAGTGAGAATCCATTGAGTGGAATAAAAATGGGATGATTTTTTTGGTACCTATGAAATAAACATCACTAAACCTTTATGTTACACTTATGGTTTTATCATTGTCCATGAAATAAAAATTGATTTATATTATAGTGTATTAAATAGAATTCATTGAAAATATTGATATATAAAGGTGTTTATAATCCAAGGAAAAAATATTTATTGTTGTATCAATGTGGAAATTGAAATTGCAGACTCCCATTATTCTTACAGATTATGTGACTAAAAGGAAAAAATAGAGTTTTTTAAAACTCAAAAGACAAAACAATTAGAGTGTATATGATCCGAATTATTGAATGAAAAATATACATGAAGAATTATGGATCGTATTACCAAAAATTGATAAGTAAATTCATTATGCATATAGGAGAAGTCTCTCGGGAACATGAATACAAAAGGTATATAAATAATATGACTAGTGAAATAGCTATTATAAAAGACCCACCAAATGCACCACCCATGATATTATTCTCAAATTATAATGAGTAGGGATGGTAAAATAAAAAATAATCCAAACCATGATTCAATGGAAAAAATTGACATTAGAAAGCTCATATGGTAATGGAAAATTGGAAATACTGTGCAATCATAATTACTAGAGTGGGGACAAAAAATGATGTTGGGAAAGGTACACTAACAATCAACTCTAAAAATTCAAAGATTAATTTTTTTGTTATATCCACTAAGGAATATCAAGAATCATATCTAAAGACATCAAATCACAACCCCTATAGCTAGATATTTTAATTATTAGTTGATAATTTATGTGTTTTGATGATATTAAATGATGTTAATAACTCTTCTCATATTGAAGTTTATGGGAATGTGTTTCTTGTAAATCATATTAGTATATTTCAGGAAAATTTGATGAGTTATTTGGAATGGATTTTATATCTCATTATAGATCACATAATAATTTATAGGACATGCCTGGCATATTTAATATCCTAAATCAACCTATGATCACATAACAGGGAAATACATACAATTAAATCTCAATAATAATTATTTCCATTATCCAGGTCAGAATACCCAATCATGAGGGGTATATAGATGAACTTTATAGGGACAAAATCAATATTTTTGAGATTATTATTATAAATAAATACATTTATATTTTTCTTATAGTGTTTCACACTCTTCTCTCAGGTGATGAGGTGGAGTTTTCCACATAATTAAATCCTAGTTCAATACATATATCAAAGAATCATTATAGGATAGGCCTGATTAAATTAAATGAATTGATAAAGAAACTATAAGAGAAATTGGATAAGGGTTTTATATTACCATGTTCTTTATGACATGGTGCACTTGTTCTATTTGTTAAGAAGAAATATAGATCAATGTGTCTCAGTATTGATTTTCGTAAACATGACATGATACTGATCATGAAAATGTTTTCTCTACCCTATATGGATGATATTATTGATGAACAAAAAGGGTCTCAAAAATTATCAAATATTAAACAATGATGTAGATATTAAAAGTTACGTTTTAAAGGAGAGTATGTACCCAATACCATCTTCCATAAAAGATATATACCTTAAGAATTCATAATGATTTCATTTGGAATTACTAATTCCCTAGATATACTCATGGTTTTGATGAATAAAGAATTTAGATATTACATAGATCAATTTTTGGTAGTCTTTATAGATAATATTCCCATATTTTCCATCATTAAGTAAGAGAATGGATATCATTTGAGGATTGTGATGAAGTCCATGATAGAGGAGAAAATATATGATTTTTTTTGGAAGTGTAAATTATACATATATAAATTATAATTATTGGGTCACGTAATCATAAAGGAGGGTTTATATCATATTCTGTTAATGAAATAGGTAATTTATGAATGGCCAAGATTGAACACTATAAAAAAATTTCAATTGTTTTAATGGATTGAATGGATGCTATTGAGTTGTTTTGAATAATTTCATGAATATAAAATACACTAATCAAGTTGTAGTAGAATGGAGTACAATTTATTTGGATAAATGAATGTAATAAAATTTCAAGGTGATCACGATATGGTTATTCACTACACATTTACTCATAAACTAGATCATGTTTCGTGATAAATAGTTATGCATCAAATAACGAATTTGGATTTATTGTCCTTAAAAATGACATAGTAGTATCATATAATTTTTGTTAATTTAGTATTCATCATAAAAATTATCCATCGCATGATATTGAGTTATATTTTATTTAATTTAAATAACTATATGGAGAAAATATTTTTAGGGTGAAAAGTGTAAAATATTTAATCATACCAATAATATAAAGTATATATTAATATAGAAGTAAATCAACATTTTCCAAAGGAGATGGTTGGAGTTGATCTATGATTATCACTACTCAATACATTAGCACCATAGAATGTTTAATGAGATAGATTGTTCTCTTCACATGAAGGATCATGCATCCTTATCCACGATGTAGAATAACAATGACCTAATTGTAATGAATTTTAAATGGATGGGCCTTTAAATAATAATGGATGGGGAGAAATCCTATGTTTCATAATTGTTTCATATCCATCTATCATGGTGAAGGAGGAGGATACAACATATATAGAGCTACATAATAAATAGAAAAATATTATATATTTCAACAAGGACAATGATGGAATTATAATATTTGAGAAACAGATATGTATCCAAAAAAATTAAAAAAACTGAAAATGTATTTATTGGATGGTGCAAATTGCTCAATATTCTCTATATGTATTAAAAGGAATAAAATTGAAGGAGATATCTAGTAGAATGTTTTGTGGAAAAATGAAAGTGGAGATTTAAAATTTTATACCTTAATGCTTCACATTCTTTCGTGTAATGGCTAAATGTTAAAAATTGTGAGGGGGTGATCTGTCCATTACCATACATGTACAAAAATAGTAGAACATCACCCTAAATTTCATAAAATTGAATATGTAGACATATAAAAAATATTATTTCATTTGGGTTATAGATGATATCCTTAAGAAGTCAAAATATTTCATTTGTATTTTACAATACATTCCACTCGGTCAAAATTATAGTATATAAATAAAAAATGGTATGGATACATTGTGGGACACTCATAATTTTATCTAATTACAGTCCAATGTTTATCTTAATGTTGTGGAGACATATTAAACAAGAATATAATATAATGATCATCATTAGAAATATATATTATCCTAGAACATATGATAAATCATTAAATAGCATTATAATACAATAAGATATACATAAATTTTTTTCAACGGATTCCAAAGGATTATGGGATAAAAACATCCCTTATTATAGTTCTTATATAACTACTATATCCAAGAAAAAAATAATATGATACCACATGAGACAATTTATTGAAGTGATGTAGAACTCCAACATGTTTTAATGAAGTTGGAGAGTATAATATTCTAGGATAGATTCTTTCTCAACAGATGGAAGTAGAGATTCACACCATTTAGTATAACATTAAATTTTGAAAATTATGTAGAAAAGTCACAATGATAATCATAAATTAAATTTGGAGTTTTATTTTACTGATAAGGTATTCCTTAAAACATCACTATGGAAGAGGGTTATTATATCCTGAGTAATCTATTATTGACCTCTAGATGCACTAACCATTTTGAAATCCTCCTTTATACTAGTTAATTAGATTATCTTCCTTCACATCAATCAAACCTATCCCTAGTTAATAATGTATTCTATGAATCATTTCTAAATAAGTACATACCTTACTAGAGGATACCTAATTATTAATTACATAAATATTATATATTTGTTTATGAATATTCAACACATGTTATAATAATAAATTCCAAATAACTATAATGTTTTTTTCCTTTAGAGACTATATTCAAAATCCACTTATTTAGGAACAATCATAAATATCTCCTACAAATCCTCTTAACATATGCAACCCTTCTAGACTTATCATACTTAACACCCATTATTATTTTTATGGAAAAGGAAAGATAAGAAGGGGTGTGATCAAATTTTTTTAAGGGTAACCATGGGATACATATATCAAATATCATAAGTGATAATAATATTTTCCTGAGGGTATGATAAGATATGCATGGTACATAATGTTCATAACGAAATAAATAAACATGATATTATGATTCGTGGTTTGAAGCATTGGCATATAAGAAAAATGAGTAATAACAGCTAGAAACATGAGAAAATCCTGAAACATGTGAGCATAAAATAAGAATATTAATATGAAATAAGAATGTGGAATACACATGAAAATATGTATCATATTTCAAGGTTACCCACTAATTCATTCATTAGATAATCTGAATGGGCTAACCACCAGTGTAGCTTCTTGAGATTGGGCTGCCACCCATATACCATTGGGCTTAGGATAAACACACATGTACCTTATTGATCTTATTATATCAACCCATATAACATTAAGATCATGATATATAAAACACTACCAAATACATTAGTTGTATATAATGGATCGATTCATCACAAAATTATAAAAAATTCACATTTATTCTATATGAACGTGAGGTAATTCATCATTTCTTAATAACTTGATTAACCCTTAGAAAAGAAAGAGGATTCATGAAAAATTTAATAATTTTTTTTTTCATTTGACATAGAGATAAATAAAGTGTATGATATAAATACATAATATTTTTTGGGAAGTACAAAAATATTTTATAGGATATTGCAATAGTTGAAAATATATTTTATAAAAGTATTTGATATATGATTTAAAAATTAAGAAAAATATTCTTTATTATTTGTAACTCATAAAAACAAAAATTAACTACAATAATAGGAAAATGATTTTATTTGTATAAATGTTGAAGTACGTAAAGGAATTTTCATGATAAATAGTGATCACAATGATGTGGAAATCATTACTGAACTTGATCCAAGTAGCCCTGAATCGGTGATTATATTATTTAATTGGAATAAGATACCAAGATCACATCCTTAATGATAAAATAGTTTAGTAGCCTTAAAAAGTAGATAAATATACGAGTCTCATATTAAATTTCAAAACACTAATTAATACATTACATTTTTGTGAATAATTTTATTTTATTTATTATATTATTGAATATTAGTTGTAGTAAAATTCATGGAATACTGGGGAAATGAAACACAATAAGAGAAATCTCAAAACATCAATAAGGGTAAAGCACATAAAAAGATATCCTAACTCAATAAGAGTAAACAATATTTCACGGTTATTAACTAAACACACATGTAATTTAAATAACCTTACTGCATGAACAGATAGTGCATAATTAATATAGAAAAGTAAATAACTGAAAACACATTTCATTTAATCAATAAATGAGAATGAAATATAGCTTACGATAATATCATTGTGAATATATCATGGATAATAATAACTATATTATAAATGAAGGAAGTTATAAATTATTGTATTTATCCATTCACTAACACATTCTACCTTTACAATCAAAACCATTCTCTTGATGGTTTATAACATACTAAGGGAAAACTTATTTAACAAAGGAATGTTAAATGATTCTTCCCAAGAGACAACCGATTTATCAAGTGGTTGTTATTAACCACTCCCCACCCATATATTTAATTCACAAACATTTATCATGTGTTGAATCATAGATTTAATTTATAAACAATGGTCTTATCATCTTGTATCGAAATTGAGAAAAGGATAAATATTTATCCATATCTTACCAGAAAAAAATTAAAACATGGAACAAAACATGTAGAAATGAAATAATTTTTTAGAAATAAACATATCCATGGTAAATAGTATGGATATTTTGGGGAGATTTAATATCTGTAGGAATATTAATTATTTACAGTAAACATAATGACTATAGGAAATGAATCAAGGAAGTGAATGATGTACTTTCCTTTGTTAAATGATTGTAAAACACCTATAGAATGGATAATGATGGAATCAATACAACACATACTTATTGGGGAAAATGTAAAGTGATTTTATCGCTAATGATTATAAATAATGTAAAAATATCATTTAAATCTTTCTAGAGGAAAACTTCAATCTAATTTTGATTTATTAAAATCAATTTATTTGAAAAAACTAATAAATTAAATTTCCTTAAAAAGAACCTCATAAACATGAATTGGATGATTTTAAAATTATTGTTATTTATGATTGGTAATTATGTACCTTATATAAAATTTAAAAAATATCATTTCTCTTGATCCCTTAAAATGTTTTGAATGTTCCTTGTTCAAAAAAATTGATAAGAAGATTCCTTTAATGTTTGTTGTAATATCCAACTAAGCATTGTTCTAAAAACAACATAATATTCCTCTAATTTTTTTTTAAAGAGTATAAATGGGTGAAAATTGCCTTAAAAATCATTTTAAAATTAAATTATTTTATAAAACATTATTTTTAAAGAAAACAGAATTCTGACCAAAGAGATAAATGAAGTGTTATTTTATGAAAAAACATTTCTAAAATAATGTATGTATCACGAAGATAAAAATGGTAATATTACATAAAAATACTTTGAATAATAAGTGGAGGAGTAAATGAAATAGATTTATTATATAATTATAAATTAATTTCCATAAACTAAAATTTAAGAATAAATAATCTCAATTAGAGAGAGAATGTGAAATAAACCATTACAAGGATCATAACGTTGATGTAAGAATTAACCAAAGAATAAATTATGTGTTTAAAATTTAAATACACATGAAAAATTTAAAATAAAAAAAAATTAAATCAAAATTAATTTAAAACTTAATCTTTGAAAATAAAATATAGAGAGGATGTAATATATCCCATTGAAAATAAATTTTGTTTTGAAATTATGTTCCACTAGATATTATTTAATTAAAATGACCATAAATGAAATAATTAAAATTAAAAAATTAAATACAATTATTAATTAAATATTAATGATATTACATGTCAAAGGGGAAATACATACACAATATAAAATAAATTATGTGCATAACAATACAATGTTCATCAATGAAATTAGATTGAGACAAAACCACTTACATTACGATTTCTTTTGGTTAAACTCTCCTGAACCTACAGAATAGTAGATTAAAAAAAATTATTGAAAAACAAAAGAACCATATTAATTTTTTTTAATAAATTATATTATCAATTTATATCATATTATCACTCATTTGTTATTAATCTCTCATTATTTTCATTGTTTCCAGTGTTAATTTCCTTGTATTATCATTTGTGATTTTCTATGAGAGTTCCAATACCTATGCATATTATATAGCTCTATAATACCTATAATACTTATAATTAAAATAATTATAATATATTTACATAAATTATAATTTTAAAACCAATCTTGGAAGATTTTTTTTTTAAAATTAAGGATGTCGCAATCCTGGAGACGTTAAGTCATATGTACCCATGAGTAATGTTCCCTTTTTCAAAATACCATTATAGAAAAGAGGTAACTAATATTTTGTCTTCGCATTATTATAATAATATAATATATACAATATTATTTATATAAATAATCATATATATACCATCCATGAGTTTTGGGGAGGATAATTGAGTAACATTGTTTCTTCAAGGCAGTAGTCCACATGTACATGAATGATGTTATCATCTTCTATTTAATGAAAAGGTAAGAGATATATTGATATATAATATCGATAAAAATGATAAATAAGAAGTTAATATCCTAAATATGTCATCAATATAAAAAATATTTATTAATGTAAACCTTATTACTTACCATCTAAAGAATTATTGAATGGCGAATCACATTGCTTCATGAGGCAGCAGTCGTACGTACAGACGAGTGATGTTATTGTATCACCTATAGAATGGAATGCAGAGAATAGATATATATGATATTATTACTAATATGGAATAATTAGGTTATAAATATCATATATATATATATACACACACACATTAGTGAAATCATAATATCCCACCATGACATGGGTTGAGGAAAACAAATGTCATTGATTCCTGATGCAAAAGTCCATTGTAGACATGAATGATGATTATTTACCCATTTAATTGAATTGGAGATGCTATTAGGTCATTATATTACTATAAAAACATTCCTATATATTTAATATGATTAATATATTATATAGTCACTTTTTATTAATAACTTAATTAAGTGGATAAGGAAATTAAATAAAGACGCTCATTGATGAACGTTCCCTTTTTTTAGTTATCATCCTTAGGTTATCAATAAATCATTCCTAGGTAAATGTTATGCCAAAAATAAGGATTCCTAGATGAGTGGATGAATTTTTTTAATTTATTTTTAAGGTTTTTGAGGATCCAATGTGGTTTTATAGTTATAATAAGTGTGGAGATATGGTGGCCTTTTATAAGTGGATGAGTTGAACTCTTGTAAATTTTTTAGATGATTCAATCATACCCACATTTGTAACATGTCACAATCCACTAAAATGGGGACTTTTCAATCCTAGAAGTGATATGGGAAAATATGGCCTTAAAATGTGTGGTTTAGAAATTTTTTGGTCATTTTAGCCCCTGTCTTTTTAGTTCAACCCCAAATAAATCCATTTTAACCATAACTGTGGTAATTAATTTTTACTCATAAACAATTAATTTTTGTGAAAAATTATGTTGATATAATTAAAAATCAGAATTAATTAATATCTTAAAATTTTAATCTATTTTTCTAAATTCAATTCACAAAATTGGAAGTTTTTAAATTAAAATCAATCCAGCAGATGCCATGAGAAAGGAAGTTTATAAAGAGAAAAATGTACAAAAGTTTACAATTATTTTTATCCAAATTCAATATGAAAATGATTTAAATGACATATATTATATTAATTGACATATAATTTTACTAATTTTACATTTAAACTAGTTTAAAATATACTTTTTCATTATAAATTATTTAAAATAAAATACTGTTTTCAATTAATAATATGTATTTTTCAATATTTATAAAAAATTAAAATATTTCATAAAAATCCCAGAAATCCACCAAAAGAAAATTTTTGTATTCTGATTTCAAAAAAAATTAATATTTTTATATTATTTTTATAAAATTTTTCAAATTTTATATTTCATTTTTTGTGAAAGGTGCGATTAAACTATACTTTTGAAAAATATAGTTTTTTGGAACATAATTGTTTTATTTTAAATGATTCTAAATTTAATACTAATAAATTTTTATAAAGAATAGAATTTTATAAGTTAGTTAATAAAATTTATACCCACCATTCAAATGGATATGTGATAATTTTCATACAAAATGATTTTATTAATTATTTATTATTATTTGATAAAAACAAATTTGTGTGTGTAATGTATGATATAAAACTAACCAATTATCAAATGTAATGAAATATGAAATCAATATTTCATATAATGAAAGCTGCTTATGAGAATGAATTTATATAAAAAAATATATCATAATGTATCTTGTTTTCATATTCTCTTCAATGTTTTGTGTTGCGTTTCATACACAATATGAAAATTGTTTTCTTATTTTTGAATTTCAGGGTTCTATAAAATCAGTTCATGTAATAAATGTTTCAAAACATTATTTTTACACCTTTGAAAATAAATCAAAAATTTAAATTTTTATGAAGTGAAAAGAATAAGACATTGATAAATTTTCAATGATAGTAAAATATTTATGAAAATACAATTGGAAAAAATTTAAATATATATTTGAACTTATGAAAAATTAATTTTAACAACTTAGATATGGAATAAAATTATTCTTAATAAAAAAAGATATATAATGTCAGTTATGCTTAATATTGTTTTACCACTTTTGAGTAACAAAGATTGTGGGTTGGTGGAGTGATGGAAATAATAATTGAATACAAAAAATACGAACAATGTATAATAAAATAAATGGGGTTTAAGGGAGAAAAATATGTTACTTCTTACAATGGAAACGAAAAAAATCATGATAAAAAAGTTATATTTTATTATAAAACCATCACAAATTATTTGACATTCGAATTGAAACCCCATGAAGGATATAAACATTGATTAACTATTAAATACAAATAATTTCATGGAAAATTTAATAAAATTCATCTTCTGATACTATATAAATCACACAGTATAAATGGTGAATATGGTGTATTTCTCAATGAAATGAAAGTTAGATGAGAAACCATTATGGATTTTAACTTTTGAATCATAGAACAATGAAAGGAAAAAATAAAATTATACATTAATAAAATTTTATATAATATAATTATGTTAAAAATATTCACACAGGGAGTATATATAACATAAAATCCAAAATATGTGTATAGTTTGAAACATGTCTAAAACAAAGAAATTTGAGATGAAAAACCCCTACCACACGTTATGAATGTCTTTATATGCATTAGTTACTCTTATATAATAGATATATACTTATTATAAATCTATAATAGAACCATATTAATACTTATACTATTATATATAATTCAATTATAATTTCTAATCACTCATGTATTAACAATTCTTTATTAAAATCAATATTCATGTGTCAAATGTAATTTTTGCATATGTTTCCCTTCATAAATTCAAGTATTTGAATTATGGTCAAGGATTCATCATATAAAAAATGATACTAATATACTAAATATCATATTTAATCCTCTTATATAATCATTAAACCGACCTTGTAACTAATGATTTTATTTCAGTTTTTTAGGTTATTGGAAGTCGTTTTATATTTTTCGAGAGTTTTCTCTGGAAACAAAGAAATATTACAGTTTTGTTCATGAAACCATTTTAGGTGAATGGTTTAGGTTAATGTGTGTGAAGAATCATATATGTCCCTTTTATTCCATTATGTGAATTTAATTTTGAGTGCACACAATTTAGTCCTCACTAGCAGATAATTGCTCTATTAAAACCACATGGATCCTTGATAATACACTATGGGACCTTTGGTATTTAAGGGTTCAGGTACAAGAAATTCACATAGTTTGGTAAACCATGAAATAATGGTATTAATTTCCTCTATATAATGATATTCTCATTTTTAATAGTTGGGTTATGGTTTTTCCATTATGAAAATTCCCCAGGTGTAGGCGTGCAAGTAAATATTTCTATGATAGTAGCCAACACATCATTGGTTCCTGGGTTCGTAGTCTATTATACCTACCTAAATTAATTAAAACATGAATTTATGTATTATAATACATGATTTTGACCATATAATAAATCATTTACTCTCCTTATCTCATGCTTGAATAGACTATGCACACCTCACATGAGAGTCTCCTCCCCTTTTCACTTCCTTTTTATTTGTTTTACCCATGCCTCCAATTAGATCTCTAAATAATTAATTATAACATTATTCCTATGTTCTATAAATAATTGTATTTGGATATTAATTCCTCTAATAGTCACTAGAATCTATGGGGATGAAAATTAAGATAAGGATGACTTGAATCTTGAGGGTCATTCTAGTTAGGGCTTGAGAAGGACCTCATGTGTCTTGGTAGGTTGTCCACTATCAAAGGTGAAAACATTTGACTTGTTTGATCTTGAGATGTGGTATAAATTTCTTTATTTTCAATTTTTTATTACCCTAATTTAAATTAATTCAGGATTAATATCAATTTTCATTCAATTTATTCATATATGCATGACCCATGAGGGTTAAAATTAGTTTTAAAGTGTTGTAATCCTAGGCATGGAATGTGATTCCATTTAAAGCGTGTCTAAAATTTCTTTAATGGATTTGAAATTATTTATTTTAATTAAAAAAGGTTTAAAATTACCATCTTGTTCTCTAAAAACAAATCTCATGCACCAAATTGAATTTTAAATCTATTTTCTGAATTATTTAAGGTATTTGAAATAATAAAAATATGTTATTTGATTTTAGATAGTTTTGTTATCCCAGGAAAATGATGCATTGAAACACATTGGTTGATTTTAATGTTTTGATAATATTAAATGTGTATGTGAGTTTAAAAATGGTTTTCAAGGGTTGTTTAAAAAAAGTTATCCCATGATTTTATTAAGTTGAGTTTGAAAATAATGCATATTGTTTTGGTATTCCAAGCACGTTTAGAATAATTTATTTTTATCACAATATGAAAAAATGTGTTTTTGTTAATGGTATGAGAAAATTTCTAATCCTAGTGTGTTTTTTTATACAAGTTTTGTATTGTGATCCCATGAGTTTATGTCTCAAATAGATGCATCATTATATATTGATTATGGTTTCATGTTCTTGAGTTTGTTTATTGATATGGTATTTGTGGAATATAATGAATTTTTTCATATGATTTATTTTTTATGCATGTGACAGTTTGTTTTTTTACACATACATATGAAATTTCATGGGAGTCTCAGGGTTATAATACAAAAAATGTATGAGGGAAAACACTGGTATAGAATATCTGTTGACTATGGAGGGTTTCTCGGATACTCTAAGATTGTTAGACAGGAAGGGTTATTGGACATTTGGGAAAGTGGTATTTTTCCCATGTTAGTGATGATGCTCCAAGTAATTTTATATCTAAATAGGTCAAAAGGAATATAATGGAATAGATAGGTTTAGTGGTTATAGACTTGGTTCATTATCATCATTCTAACTCTTTTTTACTAGACCCATAAGGTTATTCCCTTGATTCTAGGATCACACTCAGGATCATATAGGGGACTTCATTAATTTTATTTTTGTTCATTAAAATATTTAATTATTATTTCGAACCTATGTACGTGGTGTTTTCTTATATTTTTTCATGTTAATTTAACATTGTGGTGCCGACTTCTCTGCATTATTCCTTCTTTATTGTGTAACTTAATATTCAAATGTTTTGAAAAGTAATTTTTGAATGGTTTTTGAAATAAGGAATGTGAATGTGTGATATTGATGTGTTATAAATCTATTTTAAAATGATTTATAATAGCATGTTTGTTAAATTTGAATATTTTCTTTGATGGTGTGTTGTATTGTTTTGACAAGAATGTTGAAATGGTTTATTTTTTAATCTCCAGTGTGTTTGGGTTCTAAAAACTAGGATTTTTCAAGATCATCCTATTATTTAATAGATGTTTGTTTTATTTTTTTGGTTATAGTAGATTCATGATGTGTTGGGTGATGTATCAAAATTTATTTTAATATTATTTTTCCAGAAACCCTTAAGCTATAATCATTCATTTAAAGTTATAATTTATTTATTTAATATTGGAAAAATGAAAACCTTGTCTTAGGATATTTCTTCAATGTGAATGTGGACTGTCTGAAATGTTCCTTCTAAATTTTCTTTTTTTTGTACTTTGAGGATCCATGTAACAATTTATTCTAGAGGTGAAATAGACATTCTCATTTGATCTATAATAAATGCCAATTGATTTTTATTGCATACATGAGAAATTTAGTGTCTTGTATTGTTTGTGCTGATCACTGGTCCTTCGTTATTAAATAAATCATTGTTACATTCCTCATTCTTGAGAGGATGATAGAAGGAGGAGTCGGGAGAGAATTCACTGTGCACCAAAATTCCCTATCTTCTATTGTGCAGACTAAATAATAGACATAACCATTTATTTATAGAGATAGGGTTTTGGGTAAAGAAATTATTTAATTTCATGAGGACCCCTGATTAATATTAAAAAATTTAATAAATTCTGTTCCACATTAAATTAATATAATTTTTTTTTATTTTATGCAATATTTTTCAATAAAAATATTACTTAACCAGCTAGTTAATTAATATTTTTCCTCAGAAAAAATCTTTTCCCATTTGAAGTTATATAAAATTTATGGAAAAACTGAATTAATATTTTATTTAAATATTTAATTCCTTAATAATTATTTGTGTTCACTAAACGTGAATGAAATTTTCTATCATTCATTAGACTAATATTCATTTAATTAATTAAATTTGAATATTATTGAATCGATATCATAATATACACTTAGTTTGGGACCCTAAAGTATTATTTATCAGTGGATTTTTCTAGGTTTACCTGACATCCATGATTAACATCTAAAAATTGGTCATGTAACCCTAGAGAAATAGTATAATGTTGAAATGATGAAAATCCCAAATGAACACTCACTATATAATATAATACATTTTTCTTAATATCTCGTCATGAAGGATCCACAATGTGTCTCTGAACTATTTTTTCGATACATCTTTCTCTGAATATTTGAAATAAACACGTAGTTTAACAATGTACATGGAATTTAATGCAATGATTTTATTCCAATAAATGTTTTGATATATCAACATCTATTAAGATATAAAGGACACGACCTTCCTCAACATATACAATAATGACCAGACAATAATGACATAGAAAACCAACCCAACCTCACTGAAAACATATTTCATCATGTTTCTCTTCAGTAAATATAAGTGTGTGAGTCATGACATGAATGCATTAAAGATTATCATAATGTCAAGGGACCATTACACGTGATTGTAATTACGAATATCCAACGACAAAAAAACATGTGAAATTCATATTGGCGGGATTGTTCTTATAATCCAACATATTAAAAATTACCAAGTGAGAACATCTTGAGAAGAATAATCATCCTCTTTTAAGTAACTTCACTTTGAAGTCTATACAATCTGCATCCCATCATAATATGTTATCTAACAGTAGATATATATTTTGAAATATCAACATAGAACTTTAATATTCTCATCTTAATAAAGAACTTCAATGACCATAACAATGTGATGTATACTATAGGAAATTATTACATAATAGGCATGAAAAAACAAAAAAATGTTACATGATGCTTTATTAATATATAATACATTTACTGTACATGAAATTAATGTATGAGTTGTTATTCATAGGCAAAAAACTCCACTGAACTCCCACTTAGACTATAGCCATCTTCCTATGACTTTTAGTATGCTAGCCCTCACATGATAATCATTATTTTTCCTATGTTAAGGCTTTATTCAAGTGTTATTACATGTTGTATTCCATTGAAATACTACTCCATGAATCTTCCCCACTATATAGAAAATACCTCAATAGTTGATACTTCAGTTTTATGTCTGTTCTCTACTAATGTGACCTTGAATATTTTTCATGATCCACTACTATAGTAACATCAAATAGAGTGTCGAAGGATCATTACTTCTTGGTACTATGTCAAGATCTGGTACAATGTTTCATATCTGTAGTACTTCCTAGATAGCCCATAATCTATAATATACTTGGACTCTACTGTAAAATGCACATACATATCATTCTTGGAGCTCTTATATCTCCTAGAACCTCCATTAAAAGTGAACATGTATCCATTTCTGAAATCATGTCATCATTATAATTATGGAAACTAAATATGAAAATCCTCTAATGACTAGTTAATCATCTCCAACATAATCGTAGAACATATCATTAGTATGCTTCAAATACTTAAAGATAATCTTGACTATCATTCAATGTTTATCACCTAGGTAAAATTGAAATATTCATACCACACTTAATGTGTAGGAGACATTTATCCTAGTCCACAACATAACATAAATGAATGACCAAATCATAGATAAGTATGGAATCATTGACATTTTATTTCTTTCATAATGTTTTCCCTCATACATTTTAATGGAAATAATAATTCTATTTGATGTTTGATAAAATCCTCCCTTGTATTGTTCCAAAAACAATACCTTCATTCTATTTCAAACGTGTGGTCCATGCTCTATAATGTTTTTGAAATTATCTTTTCAGAGAGATATGTTTTTTTAACAGATAATAAATCCTTCACTATATCATTTTATATTGGCACCTAAAACTGATATAGATAAAATATGTTGAGTATCTAAATACATTTTACTTTGAGATGGCATTTACAGAATGTATATTTGTTGTAATTTTAGATTATCTTAGTCGAAAGAAATTGGGTGAATTGGAGTTTAGGGATTGACCATCCTTAGAGTAGAGGTGGTCGATGATCATTTTGGATGATTTTATGATGGATTATTAATAGGACCATTTTTATATGACTTATGATTTAATAGGAGTCACATATTCTCTTGTGGACAAGGTAATGGTGCACATGAGGTAAAATTAGAGTGCACTGTGATGAGGGAACAACTAGCTGGAAGATATTAGATAACATAGTGGTACGTAGGTGATGATGATGTGATAATGGTATATTCGAGTGAAGTATTATAAGCTAATATTATATAGTTGATTATGATGGATCACCATTCCCCTATATGGGTAGGGAATCCGGGAACAAAATTGTAGTAAAATGACTTTAGGTGGCAGTTCTGGTGGACGGTGATGAACAAAGACAGTTCAGGGTTCATATCTTAATGCCTTACCTATTAGAGGGTGAAGGATGAGAATCAAAAAATTGTTTGATTTCCCTATAAACATATAATACTAATTTTGAAGGGGTATTATAACATGATGATCTTTTTGATGGGGTTACCATGGACTATGGGAAATCATGACAAATTTTGGGCGGTTATTGATAGGTTGATGAAATTTTCCCACATTTTACTAATCATAAAGACACAATCTAATGAGGAGATAAGAATTATATATGTCTATGGTATCATATGATTTTATGTAGTCCACAAGTGCATTATATCAAACTATGATTCATGTTTTATATCACAATCTTGTTAGGGTTTGTAGAAGGCCATAGGGACTCAGTTAAAGTTGAGTAGGATGAACTGTCCATATACAGATGGATAATCCATGTGGAATATATTAATATTAGAGTATATTATTTGATCATGGATGCTAGACTTCAAAGGATCACGAGATAAAAACCTATCCATGGTTGAATTTTCATGTAAGAATAGTTAACATGATTCATTTCTAAAATCACTTTACGAGGATCTTTATAGGGCTCCCCCAAATCTATTGGTATAAGGGATGTGAGGTAGTATTTATGAGACCCATCAAGGTTTAGGTGACATTTGGGAGTGTTTGGTTGATTTGAAATAGGTTTAGCATTTATGTGATCAAAATAATATCTTATTCCAAACATAAGAGGAGGCCTTTGGAGTTTGATTTGGGTGATAGGGTCTTCTAGACAGTGATTCCTTATCTTAGGAATGTTGTATGAGGAAGTAGGTAAAACTAGGACTACAGTATATAGAAACCCTTCAGATAATGAGTGGACAAGGATAACAATTCTATATTTGATTATTCATTCTTTCTATTGAGGCATGCACAACATGTTTCATGTGTCACAACTATGGAGGTACATTACTGACCCTATGCTTGTTATCGATTATGAGGATATTGAGATAGAGAATGACACATCATATGAGGATCATCCATTGTGGATTATAGACCAGAGTAAGAATATTATTATTGGTAAGGTGGTAGAACTTGTCTAGACTTTGTAGCAACATGGGAAGATCGAAGAGGAGGCCAGGGAGTGAAGGAAAAATAAAGGGGTTTAGTGGCCTGATTTTTTTGAATAGGATAGATAAGGACAATTCTCAATGATGATATTTTAATAAATGGGGATTGATATAAATCCACATTATCCTTGTCATATTTTATGGACTAAATTTCACTTTTCCATGTTAATATTGATTTTTTGATTTAAAAGTAACAACCAATCATTATAAATATTGAAGGAATTTGACATTTTTAATATTACAACCCAATATATTTACCCAATAATATATCATATTAGACCATACGTGGAATGATCCGGCTAGTTTTACACCAAAACATATCTGTATCCTTGTAGTTTATGATAGATATTGGTCTCTTATAATCAGATCGTTATTGAATTCCAAAAGGTCGTTACAAGGGGAATTATGGGGTCCTCAATATTTTTATCGTAAGATAGGTGTTATGCTGGGAAATATCATGTGTGGTTGGAAAATAAAATCCCATATAAATACCCTATATCCCTATCACCATTCGACATAATTCATGGGATTCCATAAGTGCACCATAATAGAACTCCCTCACCCTACTCAGTAGTCCCAACCTCCATCACTATGTGACCATGACCCTGTACAAAAGATGCAGCACCATTATCATTTTTCATCGTAAGGATTTTTTTCCACCAGATGTGCATGGTTCTTCATACACTATAAGACTACCATTTATTCTATAATGGGTGTGAGCTAGATTTTAAACTCCATGTTAGTGGTTTACTCCATATGTGGAGTGGTCCTCCAATACAAGTGGTCTTTTATATTATAATCATATATGTTTGGCTATTCTCATTGTCTCATTTTACCAAATCATGATCTTGGATCCTTGGTATGATGATTTAGAGGTTTTAGGAGTCGTTAGTGTTTGATATTTCTCTAAGATGGTGTATGGATATGGGTTTGGGTGATGATATCCTTGGAAAACCAAATAGTTGACCTAGAAAACCATGAGGTAGGATGTTCCAGACCTTCTTAGGATTAAATTGATAGTTATTGTTATTATATGATTATATTTTATGCAATTTTATATTGTTTATGACTAAGATCACATGTGTCTGTGTGTGTAGCCCATCAGATCCTTTGTGATATTGATTCTAGGAGTGATATTATAGTATATTATTTCCATATTGGATTTTTATTACAAAATATTATGTATGATGTTATATACTCATGATGATAGTATAAGCCAACCTTTTTCTTACCCTGTATATGTGATTCCATTTCTATGGAGGTTGTGATCAGTACATAATGTAGTTAGACCATCATGATATATTATTTCATTGTGGGAGAGTGTGCATGATTGGAGGTATAATGATGAGAGACCCAAGGATCTGGAAAAGGTATGAGGTAGCCATGGTTTCTGGGATTTATTGATATATACTAGATTTTACTTGTTCTATTACCTACATAAAAACATTATTGACGTGAGTACTAGATATTCTCAACTATAGAACTCAAGTGACATGGTCCTCTTGAAGGATAGATGATTCTAGGTATCATCTTTACAATACCATGACGATTCCATAGAGGGGTTGTTTGGGTAACTACCTACATCTTCTATTATATTTCTTCTATAGATATGAGGATGTTATAATCGAGGGTTTGTTAATGCTTGGTATACAAACAGTCAGTTGTTTTTTTATTACGTGTTTGTTCCTATTCTATATTTATTATCATTATTTTCATACACTTATTATAGTTGAGAATATCATGTAAGGACCCATTTGTGGTTTCATTCTATGCATTTTAATCACACCCTACTTGGGCATTTCAGTTTGCTTTTAGATTTCATGAGAGGTATGATGAAGAGAAATGGCCATGTGGTAGAAAACTATGAAATGGAGAATGGAGATGGTAGTGGGAAAGAGTGGAATCCAACAACACATAAAATTTTTATGAGATTATTTATCACCATTCATTTCCATGGATAGGTTTCCACATTGGGAGGTTTGCTTTATATGACATACATACAATCTTTTTTATTTGACAGGATTACTCTGAGGATTTGTAGATTTTACTTATTTTATATCAATTATTCCCAAGTAATGACAAGATACAACGGGTATTGTCTCCCTACATTCAAACATAGACCCTTCCTGCCATTCGGAAACCTATTTCGTTTTGGTATGCAAGCATGAGGTCTTGTATCATTCTGAATCAGACAAAAAAGATTGGGTCGGTTTGTTACAATGGTTTCTGTTATATCTTTTTCGTTTCATTATAATATGTTGAACCACTGTCTATATTTTTTAGGATAGGTAATGTCAATCTGTGAGTATATGTGTGATTATTATAGCTATGTAGTTCCCTTATTTGTAGGATTCATAGGTATCCATAATATTTTTTTACATTCACTTGGTTCCTTGGTGATAAACACTTGGTGGGTGAATTTAATTATTTTAATGATTCTGAATGAAATAGATTTTGTAATTTAATGTGTCAGAAACAAACAATATGTAATTTTCACATATATATTATAGGTTTAATTATATATAACCAAACCATGTTCCCCTAGGATACAAGATACAAATCATGGTAGGGTGACTCCAAAATAAGTACATATTAAAGATAAAAATTTGATCATAAAGGGGTGACCCCCATGTGTGTAGGTCCAGTCAGAATCAATGGGGGTTATCAAATTATCAAAGGTGTATTCCCATATGTAGTGGCTCAATAAGAATAAAATCCTTAGTGGAGAATTGGTTTTTCTATATTACACATAATTAATATGTATATGTGAGACCCTACAGTGGGTATTTTGGCATGTGATTTTCAATTTGACATCAGGTTGAGAATAAAGATGACTACCATTATATATGACTTACATGAGATAAGACCTTTTAGTTTGTTAGGGAGTATAGTTTGTTTGAGATATGAATCCATGTTAGTGAATGAAGTGATATATTTACTTTGATATATTCTATATATGTGTAACCCACAAGAGGGGTCATCCCGACCCTGTGAGTGACTATGATATGATAAGCATAAATAGATGATTTATGTTTTTAGATTGATGTATTTGAAGTTCTACTAGGTATAGGATATACGCATGGAGATTCATTAAATATCATGTATTTGGATGAAATATATAGGATTATTTCAATAATATTTATAATTAGATGTGAATCCATGTATTGAATAGCCATAGAGATTCCTATGGAATATTATCAGGAGTGAACCTTGAGTGCTAATGCCATCGTAGAATGTTTCTGTTTCAATGGAAGTAACAATATAGTTCCTAGTCCGGTATATTAGGATGAATTCTCAAATGGAGAAGTGATAGAGCATGGATAGATTCATGTGACTATGAAATGATATTAGTTGGTGTGTTATAATTTATCTTCCCACAACATGTGATGAATTTTATGTTATATGGGAAATAGGACATGGGTTCTTTAGATTAAATTAGACAAACATAAAGAAGATTATGATCAGTGTGTTTAGGTCTATGTGTACATGATTAATGATGTAGGACTCATAAGATAATGACTTAATTAATGAATTATGGTATTATACGGTTGTACACAAATTAATTATTAATGAGATTAAGGTAGCACAAACTAGATACATGTGAGACTATAAAATTATTAATAAATGAGATGCCATATGTGTTATGGGGATAGATTATTTGGATGAAATTATATTGGAATTTTTTCCTAAGCGTATTGATGAAATAGGAAATGTACCTCCATGTTAGAGTAGACACCTAAGATGGATCAAGTGTAGTGCCATGTTCAATCCTATAGTTGATTAAAGGAATGTGTTTCCTAGGATGAAATTACACTTGTTTGGGAGTATTTAGACACATCTGATGTAGAATCCAATTTAGTTTATGATTTAGGATCAACATAAGGTGATACCTATGGTGGGAAGTACAGAATTTTGCATTTTTCTATGAATCCATGATTTTAATAATTACATTTCCCTAATTAAAAACATTTTGAGTAGTATGTCTTGCACCTCACACATAATTAAAATGAAAAAAATCATCCAGGCTAAATAAAATTATTTAATATTACTATTATATTGTAGCTATTAAACTAAAGGATATCACTAGAACAAAAAAATTATAAAAACTATATAATAGGCTATACTAAATGAAATTTAATTTCATGCTTCAATGATATATGTTTATTAAAAGTGTTTTTATGAATAATGTGAAATCATATTAGAGTTAATTTTTTTATCATTTTAAAATTGAATAAAATAAAAATGATTTTAATATTTCTAATAAACTTGATCAAATTGTTTAATTTTGTTAAATAAATTTGAGGAGAACAAAACATGTTTCCAAAGTAAATATTAGTTATCATAGTGAAATGATTATTTTCCAATGAATTCTAATTTTTAATTTTTTTAAATAAAATGAAACTATTCAAAATTAAGACACTATTAAGATGTCTAAAAATATATGAAAATTCATTAAAAATGATTTAATTATTAATATAGTTTTTAAAAAAATAACAAAACTTAATAATTAAAATTAAAATTCACTAATAAAATAGTGTTTAATAAAATTACATATTTTAGTACAAAAGTTATTTTTTATCATATTTAAAAATTAAATGTGATTAAATGAATTCCAACTTAATAGTTATCATGTTGAAATTTGGAAGAAGGTTCATATTTTATTTTTAATAACAATTTATGTACCATGATTAATTTTAACACACATTAATATGTGTAAACATGGGACAATGGATTTTATAAAAAAAATAATTATATTTTTACTGAATCCTTTTTGAAAGAATTTTTAGGTATAAAATTCCTTCCCACATATATCATATAAAATTTCTCTAATTAAATCAACTCACTCACATTACCCACCAATAACCTATATGATACCATTATTTCCCCTCACCTAAAATTAGTTTCAATGAAAATTTTCCTCTTTTCCCCTATAAATTGAGCACACTCCCACCATTTATCTCATATATATCTACCCCAAAAGAGTTTATTAATATGTTCCCTTCCCCCTATCATTAAATAACTCCCATATAGTTCTACAACTATACGTTGTCCTACCAATCTTTTAAGGTCTATTTAGAATGTTAAGGGGTTTTCTCTTACACATTTTGAATCAAGTACATCATTCATGATAATAATTTCTAATTTTTATATGAATATCCATCCATTTATTCATAATAAATACTTTAAAATCCAAATTATTCCATTTGGAAGAATGATTACCCTTATCTCTCAATAATCCCACTTCATAATTCCATTTTTATAACCGTGTTGTTGCCAAAATCACTCCTTTCCTCGATCCCTATTCTTTTATATTCATGCACTTCCATTATTACAATCCTTTTCTATTTGAATTTAATTATTATTTCATGTTTTCATAAATAAGAATTTAATATCCATATTATTTCTGATTTATTGAGTTACTAACTTTTGACTCATTAAACCCATTATAAAAACCTTTTGTATACCCTTCATTATCCAAAAATCAATCATTTATTTTATGTCTTCATGTTTGGAATTCCCAAATCCAACATAATTCTAGGGTATCCATATATAGAAAGATTAGAAAAAATCATCTATATGAAAATGATTCCAATATAGGTGAAATGATTTGTTATGTCAGTTATATAGGAGGTTAGTTTGTGAACAACTATGCAAGAGTTAAAGGGAGGAGTTTTATCATCTCCAATTATAGTTCATTAAGCTATAGATTTTTGTAATTTATTATACATTTTCTAAATTTAATTTATCCTTCCATTTCTCTATATTATATGTTGTTTAATTTCCTTCTCTGGGAATATTACATATCATCACGAACAAACACTTTTTGATAAAACATTCCCTAGAATGAACATGAAACATTGTTATGAATAACAAACTTTTAAATATATGATTCTATTATCCCATGTCTATAATTTTCTTCTCATAATTTTCCTAAAATTTTCCTTTTAGATATAATATAGATAATTTATATTATTCTGATAAATATTTTTACCCCTTTTCAAAATTAAAATTTACTTACCTTTTTAATAATGTGTGTTTTCCAAAAAAATGTATTTTAAATGATTAAATTTCTTTTGTCCTTTAAAAATGGAAATTTTTGATATTCCACATCAAAATTAAATTGATAAAAATTATATATAATCAATTATAATTCATTTGGAACTCTTTAAAAAATTATTTAAAATATTATTCCGTTTATGTGTTCAAAAAATGGAGGGTTTTTAATGTAATTTTCACATTATCTTGTATAATAATGTTTAAAATGGTTTGTGGATTCTTTTTTATTTCCATGTATATTTTTCTCTACGATTTAACACTATTTAAGATATGTTTTTATCATCTAAAAACATTTCATTATGTTACGATTCATTTTTCAAAATGAAATTTTCATATTCAATGACTTCTTAATTTCAGGTAATGTGATATGTTTAAGAAACCCATTCTTTTTCGATAGGTTCATTAAAATATATTTATGATTGATTTTAAGTGGAACACATATATATAGATGATGATGGTTGGAGTGTTATATCTATCTAAAATTAATTTTTTTTATAATTGTATCTCTCGAGATTGTGAGGGATGGGTATAATCAGTTTGTTTACATAGGAATGGGAACACTACTAGAAACTGGTACTATACCCCTGAACACACGCAAATTATTTTGTAAACACCATTGGTATATATTGTTTATGGATAAGATATACCACCAATTTTTGTAAAATAATATGTATAGGTTATTTAAACATACCCAATTCTATGTGATTTTCCAAAAACCATAAAAATATGTGAGGGAATACCAATGGTTGAAAGAAATAATTTGTATATATTAGTATAAACCAAGCACATACCAAAAATTCATGGAAACCATTTGAATATATATTATTATAATAATTGTTTTTAAAACATTTGGTATATAATCTGCACAAATGACGCTATTCCAATAGTTTCATTATAATCTGGGTATATATTCTATTATAACTACAGTTTTTAAAATCCATTGGGATATCCCTCTTCCCAAATGCCAGTGTGTGGCCTCCTCCTCCTCATCCCAGTGTACTCTATTCCAGAACCCTATGAGTAGTGTTTAATTTTCATACCCAACCATAGCGATCTATCCTTAGTTTGGGTTTTCACTTTACTATTCTTCAACATAATAATTGGGGGTTCCAAGTTGGACATATATTCTTTGATGATTAAATTTATTTTATTTCTAGGTATAAAAAACAAAACTAGTTTTTTATAGTAATATTATATTATATTCAATGAATACGAGTAATTTTTTTTATATTTTAATTAATTTCTAAAATGAAATATATTTATTATTATTAAAATATTCAAAATATATTTACTACATATATTTATATATACAATGATTTCCACCATGCATTTTCACTAGATTTGATTTTTTATCATTAAAAAAACAATGAGCCTAAAATTGATTTTTACTAGAACTCATGGATTATAGTGAAATACATGGTACTTATTTTAATGGATTCCCAAAAATGAGTCTCTAGGTGTTCTTATATAAATTATAGAAATTTATATTATATGAAATCAATTATTATAACATTAATTCACACAAGAAAATTTCATGTTTATTCTATGTATTTGTTATTTTTATACAAATTATAATAACTCATACTAAGTGTGAGACATTGGATAAGTAAGGTTTTATTCAACCTCTTCGACCCTGTTGAGTCAATAAGGTTTTCCTTATGACTTCTCCATTCCTTCATACTTGGGGGAGATTGTTTAGTCAATAAGGTTTTTTATGACTTTAAAATTCCTCCTTGTTTTGAAAATCACAAACACCTTATCTCAAGGAAAATATCTTTTTACCCAATTTTATACTTCTATAAGGAAAAATTTCCTTCGCAAAAGAAATTTATCCTTCTCATTTTTTCTATGCTCATATCATAATTTTTCTAAGAGTAAAATATGGTTTGAAACCAAAACCTCGGAATCCTATAATTACCTAGTTATGAAGCATTCTCTTTTAGGATCCGAATTCTAAGAATTTTGGTTAAGAACTCTTCTAAGTTCTGATTCCGAGTTCTAAATAAGAATTCTGGTTATGAACTATTCTATGTTATGACTCTGAATTATGAATAACAATTCAAGTTACAAACTCTTCTAAGTTCTGACTCCAAATTCTGAATATGAATTCTTGTTACGAACTCTTCTGAGTTCTGAATCTGAATTCTGAATACAAATTATGGATACAATGTTTCTGAGTTCGGACTCCGAATTCCAAATAAGAATTCTGGTTATGAACTTTTTGAGTTTTGACTCCGAGTTCAATGAATTTAGACTCTGAACTCCTATGAGTTCTAACTCCGAATTCTCATGAACTCTGACTCCGAACTTTGTATGTTATGGTTCTGAATTCTTATGAATTTAGATTCCAAATTTCCTTGAAATTCAGACTCTGAAATTCTATAGAATTCCGGTTCTGAATTCCTTCGAAACAGAATTTTAATATCCTTGTATTATAGACTCCGAATTGAATTTCAGTTAGACTCTGAACATTCCTTTACATACGTTCCAAATATTTTATTTTAGTTATGTAAAAATATTTTTACATACACTTGTTTTGTTATAAAATGATGTCATTCTTTCAGTTACTAACTAACCGTTGTTTGAGTGAAACGTGTATAGGTCCCTCCTAAATTCAATGAAAAATATGACTGTTAGAGGAGGGAGCCGACCGTTGAATTTGTGCCTATAAATAGGAGCTCATTTGAAAGAGCTCACAACCAGTTGATGAATCTAGAGATTACATGCTACTGAAGTTATTTCTAGAGAGAGAGGCTTTATTTCTTAGTGTGTACTGAACTATTTGTTCATATTTTATTTATGTGACTCTGAATTTTTTTTGTGTACAATTGAGGGATTCCGGGGATTAGAAGATAAAGGTGCCGACTACCTTGATGTGGAGGGATTCCTTGTTGAGGAAGAAAGAGGTGCCGACTACCTTGAAGTTGAGGGCTTACAGGGATAACAGGACTGACTCTGATCTTCATATCTAGGCCTAGTGTGGGTAAGAATGACTTTCATGAAATTAAAAATCATGAGACCTTTATCCAAGGTTGTTGGATACCCTTCTCATTGGGTTAAAAGAGTTACTACTTGTTACTTGTAGTATTTCTATTTTTTCCACTGTACTTTCAATTTTTGAGGAAAGTATAATCTTCTTATACTTCGTTAGACTGGTACTCTGATTATATAGGATTCTATATGCTTTAACGTAGAATCATATTTGTTGTGAACTTTTGATAAGTTTCTTTTTCGGAATAACTTTTCTGAAATCAAGCAAGTTATTAGAGGTTAGAGGTGTTGTGAATTTTAGTTATGAAAACATTTCCGTAGGGATTTTTAAAGTACACAATTCACACCCTCTTGTATTTGATCATACCAGGTTTACATATTCGATCCAACATTTGGTATTATAGAGTATATCATACTCACATACCATCTCATTAATTGGTATCAGAGGAAGTTACCTTTGAATTAATATCACGATTAGATTCACAAGATAATTAGTCTTCTTCTTATTTTTTGGAATCAGTTTTTTTGGACTCATACAGTTCGGATTTATTTTTTCTTAGAGATGCTCTTGTTCTATATTTTCCATGCTTAGTAATATTCTCCTTGTTTACAAACTTTTTCTATAAACATGTTTTTTTGGAATGAATTTTATTTAAGATGGAAGGAATCAATGTTGGTTCCATAGACAATATCAATCCAACTAGACCACCAATATTTGATGGAAATGAATACGAATATTGGAGAGATCATATGAATACTTTCATTATCAATACTATAGTTGATAATTTTTTTTTATTCTTACTAGGATATAAAATCCCTGATAAAGAAGTTAGTACCTTTACCAATCAAGAAAAGCATTTATGTCAACTGAATTATAAGGTACACAATAATTTGCTTTTCTCCATGAGTAGAAACACATATAACCAAATTTCATCTTGTGAAAAAGCAAATTGTATTTGGATGATACTTCAAGTTACTCACTTTAGAAGTTCCAAAGTTATTGAAACTAGAAGAGCCATGCTCAGAGCTGAATATCATGGTTTCTGTTTTCCTTATGGAGAACCCATATATAAGGTACAATAAAGATTCATGATTATTGTGAATAGTTTACAATCCATGGGTGAGAAAGGATTAGACGATGAAGCTCTTGTTGATAAGATCATAGAAATCATTCCCAATGAGTGGGAATCCAAAAGGACTACTATTTATGAGAACATAATGGTTACTCATATTTCCATAGATGAACCCTATGGAACTCTTCATTAGAATGAGACTAGAATGAAGAGAGATGCTAATGACGTAATGAAGAATAATGGAAATTGTAGTGTTTATTTTACTACAACTTCTAATTATATAAAATCCAACACTCCTGAGTGGTTTAGTAGATCCAAATCTCAGAAAGCTGTTATCCAATCCAAATCTATTAGAAGTTAATCCTCAGAAAATGAATTAGCAAATCTTGCTAGAAGGATGAACAAAATAGCTAGACAGAAGAACTTTCAATCCAGATATAAGAAAAAGTAAAAGAAAGATAAGAAAGATTCAGAAGTCACATGTTATGAATATAAGAGAGATGGACACATAAGACCTGATTGTCCTATACTTAAGAGAAAATAAGAAAGGAAAGGAATTCAGAGAGAAACAAAAATAATTATTACAAGGATAAAGCTATGAATGTCTTGAAAGCTAATGACACCTGGAGTGCTAGTGGTGGAGACTCTTCAGATGAATCTTCAGATTATGAATCTTCTAGACAGAAGAATCTGGGTCTAAAAGCCAGACTACTTATTAACAATCATTGTTTAATGGCCAATGTACACAATGGTGAATCATTGAACAGTATTTCTCTATATTCATATTATAGTAATTATAAATATTAAAACTCTTCGGATGAAGAATATTCATCTGATGAAGATAATATTTTTCCTTCCTACGAATAAGTTTCTAGGTTTTCTAATCTTCTTAAGATTGAGAATTCAAATCCCATGAAAAAACTTGATAAGGAAAAATCAAGGAATACAATTCTTACTAAGGAAATATCAGATCTTTGTAATGATCTTGATAAGAAAAATGTTGATTTTGAAATTATTTCAAAAAATAGTGAGGAAGTAAATTCGGAGAAGAATAAACTTTCTAAAGACCTAGAAAATTTAATTTCATAGAAAAATGTTTTCAAGCCTAACTCTAGTTAAAAAACAAATGTTTTAGAAGAAAATAAAATTGTTATGAAACAAAAATCTGAATTTTTTTTTCTTGAGGAAGTGTTTGTCAAACTTTACCATAGGTAATGAAAACTTTGATAAAATGTATTCTCAAATCCGACCTCTAATGAATAGTTCTGGTTTCGATTATACTAGTTCTAAACAAATTTTTATTAACAATTATTTAGTTTCTCAATGTTCTCCATTCTGTACTAAGTGTCAATGTGGTGGACACTAGTCAACTAATTGTTCTCTAAACAAAACCCAGTCTTTAGGAGTTCATAAAGCCTATTTTTTCTAAGAATATGTGGGTACCTAAAATGTAGATTTAAAAATTTCCAGATCAAAGAAAGATTGGATTCTGAAAGTCTAACTCTTTTGTTTTCAGGATTGTAGAGAGAGAACCAATAGCAATACCTGGTAGATGGATAGTGTATGTTCCTGGAATATGAATGGTAAAAAAAAAACTATTTTGAAAAGATTATCAAGACGAAAGGAGGAAAAGTAATTTTTAGAGATAATGCTCAGGGAGAAATTATTGGTATAGGTAACATTGTTCTTCATGGAAAAACGCTGATTTCAAATCTTTTGATTGTTAAGGGTCTTAATAACAACCTCATTAGTATAAGCCAATTATGTGATGAAGGTTACCTTGCGAATTTTAGGAATGGAAAGTGTTTAGTACACAATTACATGGAAGAGTTTATTCTTTCTACCCATAGGATAGAGAATGTTTACACACTAAACATAGAAGACCATATGAGTGAGGATCTACCTTGCATTAGTGAAATGGATGATCATTCTTGGTTATGGAATATAAGGTTGGACACTATAACCGTAGGAACTTATGCCAACTTTCTAATAAATGATTATTTAAGGATATACCATACCTTAGATTTGATTTTTCAAATGTCTTTGACCCTTGTCAAAATGGAAAGTAACATAAATAATGTTTTAAATAAGTCAGTGAAGTCTCTACTACTGATGCATTACAGCTAGTGCATATGGATCTTTTTGGTCCAACACAAACTGGAATATTTGGAGGCAAGTACTATGTATTTTTCTTGGTTGATTATTACACTAGATTTACGTGGGTCTATTTTCTAGCAAAGAAGTATGAATCCTTCTTGTATTTCAGAAGTTGTAGAGCCCGAGCTAAAAATGAGAAAAGCCTTCCATTGAAAACTATTCATAGTGATCATGGAGGAGAATTTAAAAATTATGATTTTGAAACTTTTTGTAGTAAAAAGGCATTACTCATAATATCTTAGCACCCAGAACACCTCAACAGAATAGTGTTGTTGAAAGAAGAAATAGAATTATTCAAGATATAACTAGAACCATGTTGAGTGAGTATTCTGTAGCCAAACATTTTTGGGCTGAAGCTGTATGTACTGGTTATTATACTATAAATCATGTTTTGATTAGACCTTTTCTTAATAAATCTCTTTATGAGTTATGGAATGGTAGAAAACCTAGACTTTATTACTTGAGTTTTTTGGTTTCAAGTTATTCATTATTAATACTAAAGATAATCTACATAAATTCGCACCAAAATATGATGAAGGAATTTTCTTAGGCTAGTCCACAACTTCTAAGGCATATAGAGTTTTCAATAAAAACACTTGTAATGTTGAAGTGACAGTACATGTTAAATTTGATGAAACTGGTCCTTTTGTTTTTAAACAACCCCAACCTAAATTTTCGGATGTGTTTTCAAAAACTTATTATCAACCTTTTATATAAGATCCTCATGATAAAGAACATGTTCAAGAAGATACTTCTAAAACATTTACCCCAGATTATTTCCTACCATATAATGATGAACATGTCTTACAAAACCCAAATCAGCTTTTTATAAAGAATTATCCTAGTGATAGTATCATTGGTGATGTAAAATAACATATTTGGACTAGAAGGTCCTTAAGAAATGAAGTAGAACATCTAGAATTTCTTTCCCAATTAGAACAAAAAATCACTGATGAAGCTTTAGGTGATTATGATTGGATTAAATCCATACAAGATGAAGTAAATGTATTCTAAAGAAATAAAGTCTATACCTTGGTTGAAAGACCTATGGAAACTTATGTTATTAGAGTAAAATGGGTATTTAGAAATAAGTGTGATGAAAATGGAATCATTGTTATAAATAAGTCTAGATTAGTTGTTAAAGGCTATAATCAACAAGAAGTAATATACTATGAAGAAACATATTCTTTAGTAACTAGACTTGAATCTATTCGTATTTTACATTCCTTTTTAGCATTCTTCAATTTCAAAATTTTTCAAATGGATGTGAAATGTTCTTTTCTTAATGGATATGTCCAATAGGATGTTTTTGTTGAAAAACCTCCTGGTTTTGAAGATATAAAACATCCTGATCATGTTTTTAGACTTACCAAAGCTCTGTATGGGCTTAAAAAGCCCCTTGAGATTGGTATGATAGACTTATAGGATTTTTTTCTTCAAAATAAATATGTTAAGGGAAATTCAGATCCAATCCTTTTTATATGTAAAGATAAGAAAAATGTTTTTATTGTTTAAATATATATTGATGACATTATATTTGGTTCAACTCAGCAATATTTAACCGATTACTTTGCAGATCAAATGAAATCTGAGTTTTAAATGAGTATGATGGGCGAGTAAACATTTTTCCTTGGTTTTAAAATTTCTCAAAAACCATAAGGAATTAATATATACAAACATAAGTATATTAAACTTCTTCTTAAAAAGTGTAGATATGTCAACAATAAAAGTATTATTACTCCTATTGGTACCTCAAACAAAATTTATCATGATGAAGATGGGTAGCCAATAGATCAAAAAAAATTTAGAGGAATGATAGGAAGTTTACTTTACATGACAGATAGCTGTCTAGACTTAATGTTTTCAGTATTCTGATGTGCAAGATGTCAATCCAATCCCAAGTAATATCATTTAAAGGAAGTGAAAAATAAATTTCGCTACTTAAAGGGAACCATGGATTTAGGACTCTTTTATATTTCAAGAAATGTTTTTTTAAAAAGTTTTTTGGATACTGACTTCGGTAGATGTTGAATGCAAAGAAAGAGTACATCCGGAACTTGTCATTTATTAAGAGATTCATTAGTTTCTTGGTCTGGAATGTAGCAACACTTAGTAGCACTTTCCACTACTGAATTTAAATATGTAGCAGTTGGAAGTTGATGTGCTCAAGTGTTGTGGATGCAACACACACTCACAGACTATGGTATGAGTTTTTACCAAAACAAAAATTTTGTGTGATAATACAAGTTCTATTGCCCATATTAAAAACCCTGCACATCACTCTCGTGCAACACACATAGATTTTAGGAATCACATTCTTAGGGATGCCACAAAAAAATGAGATATTATTCTTCAATTTATTGGAACACAAGATCTACTTGCTGATATTTTCACAAAATCTTTACCCTCAGATAGATTTGAATACATTAAACAGAAGTAAGGAATGGTAACCGTAAGGTAATATTTCTCATTAACTTCATGTTGAACCAATCTCCTTATATTAATAAACTCATTTTCATTGGGGGAGTACATTTGTTTGATAGTTTTTCAAAATTTTCGTAGTTAAATTTTCCAAAAAAATTTGTAATGAATTTTTTCATCTTTTTCGTAATGAATTTTTTCATTTTTTTTGTAATGAAGTTTTTCATATTTTTCATAATGAAGTTTTTCATTTTTTTCGTATTGAACTTTTTCATATTTTTCGTAATGAGGTTTTTCATATATTTCATAATGATTTTTTTTTTCATATTTTTCATAATGAAGTTTTTCATATTTTTCGTAAGGAAGTTTTTCATATTTTTCATAATGAAGTTTTCCTTATTTTTTATAAGGAAATTTTTCATATTTTTCTTAATGAAGTTTTTCATATTTTTTTAATGAATTTTTTTTTCATATTTTTCGTAATGATGTTTTTCATACATGAAATTTTTGTAGTGAAGTTTTTCGTACTTGAAATTTTCATGGTGATGTTTTTTTCGAATTTGAGATTTCCGTAATGAAGATTTTCATAATGAAGGACTGCGTTTTTTTCGTACTCATGTTTTTTTTCGGAATCTAAGGTTCTTCAAGAAGAATTTTCCTCAATACGAACAATTCTTCTGACAATCCAAAATGTATGATTCTTTCTTGAGTTTTCGTAATTACCTTTTACTTGCTGGTAGTTTCTTTTGTTTTTAAAATTTCTTGGATTCTAGTTTCCTTAAATCTGAATGTTTTCTTTTAAATACCTCAAAAGGTCGGATCCTACCAAATTTTAATTGCGCCAATCATTTGAACCATCAGATCAGATCAGAATAATTCTCAGCCATTGGATTCAGATGGGAAGTTCAAGCATCACTTCAAAACCTATAAAAAGGGAACCCCCGATGGTTGTCCCACATCAGTTTTCAATGCTTTTGTGCATCGAAGGTCTTACCAACATCAAAATCCCATTACAGATTTTCAATGCTTTCTCATGTATGAATGTCTACTGAAGTTCCTTCTCAAGAAATATCCTCTATCAAGCCGATTTCAGAGTGGAAAATTTATAGGGAGAGGTTGGTGCTTCCGAACATCTTCAATAAGTATGACTCTATTATTTCAAATAATATCAAGCTTAATAGATGGGAGAGTGTATCTTTATCAAAGAATGGAGCTTAGGATGATGTGTGTCCAGATCTACTTATTGAATTTTATGAATCAGTTTTCTTTTTCAAGGAAGATGGATGAGAAAAATTTTCTTTTAAGAGTTATAAATAAACAGATGCACTTTCTTATACCAAGGCTACTAGCATAGTAGGGATATCTTATGAAGGGGAAGCCAAATTTTTGTTCCACAAGATACCAGATGTTCATGGGAGTTTGGTAAAAGTAAAGGCTCTGCAATTTCTTGGACTTACAGATGTCAAGACCAAAAAAATTTCTCACTTGTCTTCCAAGAACCAGATCCTAGAGTTATGGGTTTAGGATCTTATCGTACCGAGAAAGGGTGACAAGGAAACTCTTAAAAAAGTGATATGTATATCTTATATTTTTTGTAAATCTATGGAAAATCAATCTAATGAAGCATATTCTCATTAAGATAGATAATATAAAAAATCAGAATCTGAGAGCACAAATAATCATGTATCCTGCCCTCCTCTCCAAATTGATAGTTTGGTGCCCTGAATCTTACAAGATCCCTAGCAGTTCCAAGACGAGGAATTGAAAAGTATTTTTAATATGTGATGATACACTCAAGAGGATGAATGTTGGTTTCTCTAAGGAGTCAGGTGAGTTTTATGATCTACCAGAGGATGAAGCAGAAGTCATTCTAGAAATTGTAGAAGAGGATGAACCATCAAAGAAAGCTGGAAAGCAGAGGAAACTAATGGAAGTGGAATAAAAAAAGAAAACCCCTAATGCCAAAGAAACCGAATTCGCACCTCCAAATCCAAAGAAACAGAAAGCCTATCCGGATGAGGTAGTAGCCAAATAGAGGGAGGATAAGAAGAACCAGAAAGAACGGGAGCCACGGTTTGGCCTAGACCCCGCAGAGGCCAAATCATTGAAAGAGAAAACTGCTGAAGAGCATGAGAAGAAAGCTAAAGAGAAGAAGCTTAAGAAGAAGATGTCTGAGTTAGATATTGTCCAATCTCTTTTTAAGGCTACTGAAGTAGCATCCAAGAACATTCCTATTTTGAAAACATTCTTAGTTGAACCCTTACCCGATACACTGAGGAATAAGAACAGGACTCTGGAAAAAGCACAAGAAAAGGTTTCTGAATAGATAGAAGCTTTGGAAGAAGTGAATTAGAAGGAAGAAAGTAGTAATTGAACTGATGACCTGATTAAGCAAGTTGAAGATTATCATGATAAGGAAAGTGCTTCTGAAAAATTGTCAATCCAGACGTCTCGAGCTGGATCTTCGAAACTTGCTACTCCTGGAGTTGATGAGAAGGATGAAGAGTAAGTAAACATGTTATCTGTGGAAGAGAGTCATAATCATGACTTTATAATCCCTGAAGATATTGAGGTAGGAGCTGAGAAAGAAAAAATTGATGAATATAGGATTGGTCAGTTGTCTGAGAGTGAGCAAGAATCTCAAGATGAAGAAGCTATTCCGAAAACCAACAAGGGGAAACAAGTGGTTGTTGATACCACAACCAAAGCAATTCTAAGGAAAAAGGAAGCTGGAGGATCCTATAAGAGGAAGCTTGTCAAGTCAGAGAAAGAACCACAACCTAGATGAGTGTAAGACATGGAGTCATTATATCTAGGACATGTTTTTTTAGTTTAGTCCCTTATGAAGCTAGTGGACACCATTCCGATCATTCCAACAATTGACTCTAGATGCCAGATTCTCTAGAATAGCATAAATAAAAAACCAGAATATGTATCATTGGTGATGGATATGTGTGTAAAGATTGATGCTGAACAAAATAATTTCCTTATCAACTATGAAGCCCACTAAAAATCATGCAAGAAAATGACCAGCTGGTCGAAGAAGATCGTTGAAGATTTGAGAGATCTTGATCAATTTTAAGAATATTTCAAGGAATCTTTTGATACCAAAGACACCAAAATCAAGGATCTTACAAATAGAATTGAGGAAATGCTAAATCTTGAACAAAATACCTGAATTCAGGATGTCAAAGATCTGAATGGGAAGTAGAATTATGTTGTCCAAATTTGGAAAATAGAAAGGGATCTGTGGACCGAGATTCAAGAAAATTTAGTGAAGCAAGATGACCTGCTGAAGGCTCAGGCATAGGCCATGAAGGCTCAAGATGATAGGATCAAATCCTTAGAGATGCAAGAAGAAGATGATCACAAAGAGCTAAAGAAGATGAACAACATTGTGAATAAGAAGATACCCAAGGAAAAAGAAGAAAAATATATCCAAATCCGATCTTTTGTTGTATCTGTTTTTCCTCGTACAAATTCTTCCAATCATAATGAAATTGGGGTTTCTAGTTTTGTTTGGATGCTTGTACGAATATTTCAGGTACCATTTTTTCCATTCCCACAAACTCTTTTTGAAAATCACAAAGGGGGAGAAATGAAAATGAATTCTAAGTAAAGAGGAAATATCCCTAAGGGGGAGTTTATCTGGGGGGGGGGGGTTCTCATTAAAAAGATTTCTATACTCAAGATAATGAAAATTCTCATTTCAGAAATTTATTATATGATCCTTAGTGTTCCAAAGCCTATGCGGGAGTTAGTTGTATTCACCATTGACCATTAATAAAGGGAGATATGTTTTATTTTCAAAGTTTATTAAAAGATTTCTAAGTACTTATATTCTATTTTGTAAGGATGTTTCTTATTTCCAAAAAGGGGGATATTGTTGAGTCAATAAGGTTTTCCATTTGACTTTTCTATTCCTTCACACATGGGGGAGATTGTTTAGTCAATAAGGTTTCCTTATGACTTTATAATTCCTTCTAGATTTGAAAATCACAAACACCTTATCTCAAGGAAAATCATTATTTACCCTATGTTTTACTTCTATAAGGAAAAATTTCCTTCCCAAAGGAAATTCACCCTTATTATGTTTTCATTGCTCATATAATAATTTTTCTAAGTGTAAAATTCAGTTTGAAACCAAATCCTCATAATCCTATAACTACCTAGATATGAAGCATTATTTTTTAGGATCCGAATTCTCCGAATTCTGGTTAAGAACACTTCTAGGTTCTAACTCCTAATTCTGAATCAGAATTCTGGTTACGAACTCTTCTGAGTTCTAACACCGAATTCTGAATACGAATTTTGGTTACAGACTCTTCTGAGTTATGACTCTGAATTCTGAATATGAATTCTAATTACGAACTCTTGTGAGATCTGACTCCAAATTATGAATACGAATTCTGGTTACGAACACTTCTGGGTTATGACTCCGAATTATGAACATGAATTCTAGATATGAACTTTCTAAGTTCTGACTCAGAATTCCAAATATGAATTCTGGTTACCAACTTTATATGTTCTGACACCGAGTTCACTGATTAAAGACTCCAAACTCCTATGAGTTCTGACTCCAAATTATCATTAACTCTGACTCCGAACTTTGTATGTTTTGGTTCCAAATTCTTATGAAACCAGATTCGAAATTTCATTGAAATTCAGACTCTGGAATTCTATAGAATTCAGGATCCGAATTCCCACTATACAGAATACGAATATCCTTGTATTATAGATTCTGAAATCCATTTTAGTTAGACTTCAAACATTCATTTAATTAAAATCTGAATATTGGAATTTAGTTATATATCAATATTTTTACTTATACTTGTTTTGTTATAAACTGATGTCATGCTTTTATTTACTAACTAACCGTTATTTGAGTGACACGTGTACAGGTCCCTCCGAAATTCATGGAAAAATATGACCATTGGAGAAGGGAGCCGACCATTGAAGTCGTGCCTACAAATAAGAGCTCATTTGAAAGAGCACACAAGAAGTTAATAAATCTAGAGATTACATGCAGTAGAAGTTATGTAAAGAGAGAGAGGCTTTATTTCTTAGTGGGTACTGAACTACTTTTTAGATTTGATTTGTGTGACTCTGATTGTTGCTGTGTAAAATCGAGGGATTCCAGGGATAGGAAGATAGAGGTGCCGACTACCTTGAAGTTGAGGTTTTTCTTGTTGAAGAAGACAGAGGTGCCGACTACTATGAAGTTGAGGGCATGCTTGGGTAGAAAAACAGACTCTGATCTTCATATCAAGGGATTACCCTACTGTGGGTAAGACATAATTTCATGAAAGTGTAAATCAAGGGACCTTTATCCATGGTTGTTAGATACCCTTCTCATTGGGATAAAAGAGTTAATAATTGTTACTTGTAGTATTTCTATTTGGTTTTCCACTGTACTTTTAGTTGTTGAGGAAAGTATAATCGTGTTATACTTCTTTAGACTTGTTCTCTAATTATATAGAATTCTACACGCTTTAAGGTAGAATCTTAGTTATTGTAAACATTTTTTATGATTCATTTTCAGAATCACTTTTCCGGAATCAAGCAAGTTATTAGAGCATAAAGGTTTTGTGAATTTTGGTTATGCACAAATTTCCTTATGAATTTTTAAAGTATACCATTCATCCATCCCCCTCTTGTATTTTAGAATCTCATGTTTACATATTCGATCCTACATTTCGTATTATAGTGTATATCATACTCAAAAACCATCTCAACAAACCCTACCAGGAGATATCATTCTGTTAGTTAAGAATGAAATTATTTCTCCCCTGTACTATCTTTACATTGGGTATTGTAGGATGTGTTCTATAAATACATTGATATATGATCTTAATTTGAATGAGATATACATTATATATATATATATATATATATATGATTTTGATACAGTATATATTAATTATTTTATGTATAAAAATTTGATTCATGAATTTATAAATGTAAAGCTAATAGAATTAGTTTGTGTATGAGATAAATATATTTAAATGGTGAGAATAATTTTCTAAAACTATCTAATAGAATATTATGTGTAAGATAAACTTTAATGTTTTTTCAAATCACAACCTTAATCATTATAATGGGTTGGTAAGGTAGAAATTGAGATTTATGATCCATTATATTTAAATAATGTTGAATAAATATTATTCATTATGAAAATTTGGTTTACACTCCACCTATTCTACATAACTCATTGATGAAAATATAAAACCATTTCATTAAACTAGTAACTAATATGGAGTTCATGTATTAATGTGGTGATCAACAAATATTATTTTCAAGTGTTTCCTAAAAATATATATTTTTTCTATGTATGCCAATATTATTATCAAAATATGATATTTTAATATAAAAATATTGGTTTATGTATTCTTCCAAAATAAATTCAAAACCATTATTTTCAATGGAATTTAATTATTCATTGACTTATAATGTAAGAAAAACTAGGATAATAGAAAATTCAAATTCAAATTCTACATATTCAACCCCAAAAAATCACTTATTACTATTTAGATAACATTTTATTGAAATAAATAAAAAATCTATTTCAGAATGTATAAAAATTAATTTTAAAATAAATCCCATTACCAAATAATTAAATTAAAATTTTTCCATGTAACTCATAGTTATCAAATGAATTAATATTTTCAAAGTCATTTCTCTATCCATATTTTAATTCTATTCAAAATAAAATATTTTAAATATAAATTGGTTTAAATAACACATTTTAGTAGCCGCATCATATGTATCGCAAAAAATTTCACTAAATGAACTTGTTCAACAAGTTAAATTTCAATTTCAGCGTGATAAATTCCATTTTTAGTAGTGAAAATCGGTGAATATTTGGATTAAAATCAATTCAATTCACATTATAATCATAAATTTTATTAAAAATGATCTAGTTCATGTTCAATTTATCCTTCACAATTTTCCTCTTTATTATTCACATAAAATTAATTTTTTCTTGACCGTGGTTCTCATCACTTCCATTTTTATTATTTTAAATAAATAAATATCTAGTGTTTTATTATTCCTAGATATGAATTTCTAAAATTGATAATCTCATTTAAAAATATGTTTCTATACATTTATCATATTATGTGTCCCATAAAATCAAATTTATATTAAACATTTAATCTAATGATGATTATTCTACACTTGGAGAAACTTTAAATTCATAAAAATTATACTCATAATGGAACACTAATGTTTTGTGGGTTGGTTGAATAAATCCATATTCACTTCAAAATATTTCATTTCATTCTCATACAAAAAACACAACATTGTTGATGAAATTTTATAGTACAAAAAATTTAAATGATTATAAATTTCAGGTTTATTAAGAGATAATATTGAAAAATGTAAATCATATTCATCACCCTTCCATGTATCAATATGAAATTCTATCTTGATCAGTTCCATTCAGATGAATAAAACATGTTGAGGCAATTTATATTGTCTATATGTTCTTAAACTATTAGTGAAATCCCTTCATCATATGTATGAGATGTTAATTTAACTAATGATGATGTGAAAAATGGTTCCTCTTCATTTCAAACATTAATTTGAGGAATGTACATATATATTTTACTATATTCATCGATGAATGTCTCCATGATTTAAAACTAAATATTTAATAATTAAATTTAATGAAATCTATCAAGATATTCTCTTTATATACATAATCTTAGAGACATCAATTGTTTATATGAAAAATTTCAACTAATTATTACAAAGTGAACTCTTCTTCCTCATCATAATCAAAATCCATTTTTAAACCCAGGGGAAAACATTAAAAAAAGTATATGATTCAATAATTTCCTTTAAAATAATGATGAAAAATATGAACTAATAATTATTGATGTTGAACTAATTATTGATTAAATTTAATGCCAAATTAAATTTACCAATTTTTAAATAATTCCACTATAAATCTATGAAAAACACTAGTGCAGAAAACATTATTTACATCACCATTTTTTATGTCGGTTATATATAACCGATGTGATAATCTGTGGAACGTGGTTTTTTGTAAAGACCCGTAAATTTCAAGGAAAATTTTTTCTTAATTTTCTTTGGAATTTTACAAGAGCGCAGTTTCTGACGGCACCAGATTCCGAGGCCCGGTGTGCCGGGAATCATTTTCCGAAGTTTGGCTCGGGTACGTTCAGTGAATAGACGAGCGGGTTTTTTTAACTTTTGAACCGGTGCTCGGAATCGAATTCTAAGGGCACCAATGGAATAGTAGCGCCGGTAATTGCTTAGAAACTCCTCTTCCGGAGTTGCGTTTGCTTGGGTGTGGTTTTTAATTTTTGGGCTTAAAGTTAAGAAATAAAATAAATTGTACGAAAAACTTTATTTTATTTCACTTAAGCCGCTTGGAAGCCACTTGAAGCCACTTAAAGCAACTTAAGCTGAGTTGTTGCGGATAAGGTGCTATCCAAAAATATCCTACCCTATTGGTAGGATATTTGTGAGGTGGGACCCGCATGAGCCCCACCGTTTGTTTTCTGCTAAGTAACGCACCCGCGAAAACCCGTCATTATGAAATTTAACTGACGCGTTTTCTTAATTTCTTAACGCATCACTTAATTGGGCGGTTTTCTTCGTTGAATTAATTGGGCGGTTTATTTCGTTGAATTAATTCTACGAATTAATGGGTCGTTACTTATCTCTTTATTCGTTTCTTAACTAGTTTGAAATCTGTTGGCATAGTAATAAAATAAGACCAAGGCCACATCTTGAGGATTACACGTTGGGAGGCTTTTGACAGAATTCTTGTGCCTTCACTCTTCTTCGTGAAGAATGCAAAGAACGCAAATAACGCCGACCTCCGACAAAGAACGCTGAAACCGCGGAAATCGACGACGCGACGCCGTGTGCCGCGACGCCGACGTTTCCTCTTCCGCGACGTTTTTCTGCGACGTTCCTTCGTCCGCAAGGAAATCTTCGATCTTCTGTTGGAGGTAAGAGATTTCAGGTTCCTTTTAGAACTCCTTTGGGGTTTTTATCAACGCACAGATTTAATTATTATTAATTAAATCCTTTTTTTCTTGAACCTCGGAGTTCGACGACGCGACGCCCTTCCGCGACGATGCGACGCCCTTCCGCGACGGCGCGACACCTTCCGCGACGCGATGATCACCTCCTTCCGCAGCAATCAAATCTGCGAAGAACCCGCGTGCGACGACTTGACGAGGTAGGGATTTTATTTTGGAATACCTTTATATTCCCGTGAACGTTTCTTTAAAATTAAAGAACCAGTTTCATATGAACAATTTTAATTTATTAAAATTGTTGTTTCATGTGTTGAATAATTCTCCCGTTGATATTATCTAATGCGGAGGGTGCAGGCCAAATGAACACGGCCCGACAACCCTCCGCAGATTGTTTATTGATGTGTGGATCGACGGGCGATGACAAACAAGGCCGCAAGGTGATTTTGAGGCCTCCCCAGTGAAGGTCAGGTCCCGGGAAGACTATAGGTGAAGACAGCAGGAGAAACGGACCACCGGAGCGCGTCCGGTGGTCCGCGGAAGGTGGCGGGGGCGCGCCGCCGGAAGGGAGGCGGCCGGCGGTTCGCCGCCGGCCTCAATCAGCGGCAAAGGGTGGGGGAGCCGCGCACCCCGCCCGCGGTGTCCGCTCGGCCGCGCTGGCCAAGCCGCGGCCGGCCGGTCGGGCCAGACCGAACTGGACCGTGCCGGGCCGAGCCCAGCCGGGTCGACCAGGTTCAGGTCGACCCGGTTCGGGCCGACCCAGGGGGGGTCGGGCCGGGTCGGCCCGGGCCCAGACCCCCGTTTTCGGACCACTTTCGGTCAAATGCTCGTAACATGAGCTACGGGCCTCCAAATGACTCTCCGTCAGCGGCAACACGATCCTTGGATCGAGACGGTCGTTTCGGTATATTTCACTCAAGGTTTCGGGTTACTTTGGGTTCGGCCGGGTTGGTTCATCCACGAAACCAACCGGGCCGTCGGAGCGGAAACACTTATATCTTGAGTTCCGGATGTCCGATTGACATGCCATCGACTTTGATGGATTCCTCTAAGTGATCCGGATCTTTTGGATTACTCCGCTCGAGGTTTGGACACAGTTGGAGTATGGTCGGGTTGGTTTTAACTTAAAAACCAAACGGGCCCCCGGGACAAAAAAGCCAATAACTTCCAGACCGGGCATCCAATTGATGCGCCGTCTGTTGCGTTCCATTCCTGTTGACGATACGGAACTTTTGAAATCCTTCTCCCGAGTTTTGGATGCAGTTGGATAGTGGCCGGGTTGGATTGTACCCGAAATCCAACCGGGCCCCTGGGACGGAAAAGCTGATATCATTCAGACCAGACGTCCGTTTGACGAACCGTCAGCAGAGTTGGTGATCACGTTGAGAAACGGTCCCCATGAGTATACCATATGAGTGTTCGGGGTATATTTGAGTTACGACCAGATTGGTTCGCACACGAAACCAACCGGGCCCCTAGGACAAAAAGGCTAACAACTCACAGACCGGGCGTCCAATTGACGCGCTGTCTGTTGCGTTGAGACCCCTATGACGAGGCAGTCCTTTGAGATACTTCTTTGTGGGACTTTGTGATACTTAGAGTATCAACCAGTAGATCGTGGAGTGGAGCCTCCCGGAGACGAGCGTGCGGAGTACGGAGACCGTGTAGCTGGCAGAGACCTGACGACTACTTGACCGACTCGACTTGGAGTGAGTCGACTAGCCCAGTGGACGGAGCGCCCAGTATTTGGAGACAGACCCATGGTGGACGGAGCACCCGGTAGTTGGCCGCAGACCCGCGGTACTCGACAGGAGGAGTACCTCTGTAGGCTATTGGGGGGAGCGCCCGGTATTTGGCGACAAACCCACAGCGGACGGAGCACCCTGTAGTTGGCCGCAGACCCGTGGTACTCGACAGGAGGAGTACCTCAGCAGTCTTAGGTTAGTGAGCAGTACCTCGGAGTCATGACAGGACCACTATACACTCCAGATACGGAGCTCTTCAGCAGTTACGGTTTTGATAATGAAAATCCTGGTTTGAGCTGAATCTTTTGACCTTTGTGTTTACCTCATGATTGGGATGGGTCACTTGATAACTTAGGTATATGTATGGGCATATACCTAGGTAGTGGTTATCCGTTGATTTCACAATCCTTGTGTTTCCTCATGATTGAGATGGGTTTCTTGATAACTTAGGTATATGTATGCGCATATACCTGGGTAGTGGTTTTCCGTTGATTTCACAATCCTTGTATTTCCTCATGATTGAGATGGGTTACTTGATAACTTAGGTTTATGTATGGGCATATATCTAAGTAGAGGTTATCTGTTGATATCTTTTTGTGGTTATCCTTGTTGGTTTAGTGAGACCTTGAGGGTCTCGGGGTCCCTACTGAGTATCGTTATACTCACCCCTGCACGGGCTATGCCCGCACCTTGTTGTGTTGGTTGCAGACGATGGGCAGTGCTGACGGAGGCTGAGTGTTCGAGGACTGGTCGGTACCCATAGGTGGACTACACGACGAGTCAGTACCCGGAGGTGGACTACACGACGAGTTAGTACCCGGAGGTGGACTACACGACGAGACGACACACAGAAGAGGTTGACGGACGAGAGCGTGGAGGATGCTATCTGTACCTACCCTTCAGGTAGGATCCATGGTGGACGACCAGGAGCTACGCTATCTGTACCTACCCTTCAGGTAGGATCCGAGGAGGACGACCCAAGAGCTACTTCCTTCTTTCAGCTGTTTGTCTTTTGCTGTTGTACCTTGTTCAGTTGTAGTTGTACTATCTTTTGGGTTTGTATTCTGGCCCATTTTTCTTTTCATCATTTCTTTTGTACTTAGTGTTTTTCTTCCACTTGTACTCTGTGGTGCTTGTTTTCTTTTATAAAGGCAATGCCTTCCCAGTTATCGGGATTTATGCCTTTGGTGCTAGTTGCCAGCCCCTGGTCTATGGAAGGTGGGCTTGGGGTAGTCACGACACGGGCCCCGAGGATGGGTCGTGAAAAATTGGTATCAGAGGCAGTTCGGTTCTACCGCAGAACTTATAACTCTGATGTTTCTTTCTGTGAAGAAATAGTGTTAAGAGTACCGAGTGTGGTTTTCAGTTCAGTGAGTCCAGTGTTGCTGCGGGCGGCCGACGTATCCATACACCAGGACCCTGACAACTGATTTCAGACTTTGTGCACGAAAACACTGATTGTGTGTGTGTTTTCCAGAAGTTTTATTTAAATGTCAGCTCAAACAAGGTCAGCTCACCAGGTATAATCTTTTGACCATGTCACATTGTTTCTTTCAGGATGCCTCCCCGTGGACGACCAGCTAGAGCTCCGAGAGTGGTACGTACTGACATCCCGCCGAGCGACAAGGCCTCAGTACAGGGCCCTAACCCAGTTGAGGCACCAGCAGAGGCACCAGCGGTACAAATACCCGTTGGGCCACCGATGCCACCAGCCCCAGCAGCAGAGGATGCACATCGCTTGAGCGCACTGCATGAGTTCCAGCGCCAGAGGCCACCCAGGTTTCAGGGAGGGACGGACCCGCAGGCGGCTGAGGATTGGCTGGAGGCTGTGGTGAGAGTCTTCAGGCTAGTGGGGACGCTGGCAGATTTCATGGTGATCCTTGCCGACAGCCTTCTTCAGGCAGTAGCAGGCAGATGGTGGAGCCTGATGCTTCAGATGCATGACGAGGCGACACTTCTATGGGCAGACTTCGAGAGCCTGTTCCAGGCAGAGTTTATACCAGCCACCCTTCGAGCGGTGCGTATATAGGAGCTACTTCAGCTACAGCAGGGCAGCATGTTAGTGGCACAGTACTCAGCGAGATTCACAGACCTCTCGCGCTACTCAACAGATATGGTACGTGACCCGTTCTTCAGGGCCCGAACCTTCGAGTAGGGGCTCAGGCAAGAGATTAGAGCTTCTGTAATTTCTCATAGCATTCCGACGTAGACAGGGGTGTTGGAGAGAGCCCTCTTAGTGGAGAGTTTCCTTGCTGAGAAGTATTCAGTAGAAGGACCCACCACTAGCCGGCTCGTGGCAGAGTCTTCTGCAGTAGGCAGTAGACAGATGACGGAGAGGTCCAAGAGGACCAGACCTACCGATGGCCGACTGCACGAATCAGGTTCAGTTGTGCGGGGAAACCGAGGTGGAGTCAGAGCCAGACGTGCCGAGAGTGGACAGTGTTACTCTTGCTGCGGAATTGGTCACATGGCACGTGACTGTCTGACCCTCCATGCAGATGACCAACAGTTAAATGAAGAATCTCTGAGGCAGAGGTAGAGGTTCGATCAGGGCAGACCGCAAGGAGCAGGCGGCCATGGCAGAGGAGCTGGTCATGTAGCTGGAGGTGGACGATGCTTCAGGATGTTGCCACCACCACCAGGAGGCCCACCCCGACCGCAAGGGATAGGAGGACATGGGAGAGATCAGCTTCAGGCAGCTGAGGCCTATGGTCATGGAGCTCCGGGAGCAGATGGATAGGAGCAGGACTAGCTTCCGACCTGGAGGCTATTGATCCTGTTGCTTCTGGTTTTGTTGATGTTTGTCTGTAGTTTCTTTGTGTCTTGTACTATGAGCTGCAATAATAAAAAGACACTTATCTTTTTTTGCTTTCCTGTCCTTTTGTTTGGTTGATACTGAGTGGTCCCGGTTAAGATGTTGACTTGACCCTCACTTTCTATATTTCTACTGGAGGAGACCCAGTGACCTCACACTGATGCCGACAGTGTGACTCGACCCTTGGAGGCGAGAGTGACAGTTGGATCTCTTGGTAGTTACGTCGAGGCCTTACGACATCATCCATGACATGAATGCATCATTCATGTCAGGATTGACTGCATTAGGCAACGAATGTGGTTCATCCAGGGGGTGAGACTAGATTTCTCTTCTCGACGAAGAAGAAATCATAGCAGCTCTTGGGAGACTAAAGAAGGTCTAGTTCATCCAAAAGTGGATGAAGACTGCACAGTGCAGTAAGAAACAGGAAACCGGTGCCAGTCTTAGAGACTCGGGCATGTTAAATGTTTCAAGAAGTGGAAGCTTTAAGGATAGATGAGTCTGCGAAGCAGCAGACGTGGAGGCAGAGCTAGGAGAGCAGTATGAGGTGGTGTACATCTTAACATGCTACAACCACCCGCCTTAGTTATCCCCGCCAGGCTCAGGGAGCTGGAGGGCGATGGAAGAGTGCGGCTGCGTACGGTCAAGGAATGTGACCCAATGGATCTAGAAATGATTCAAGGGACAGTTTGTGTCCACGACTAGCTGCTGTAGTAACGGATGTCGATATGAATCATTCCTTTCTTTCACAAATCTTATTCCAGACCTAGAGTTTCCGGTAAGCCGTGGACTTGACCCTCACGTCTGGAGATACCTTGGGAGGAGACTCGATAATCAAACTTACGCCGACGGTGTGGTCAGATCCTCGAGGCGAGAGTTTCGGTTGAAATCTCTTAGTGGCAGCGTCGAGGCCTTACGACGTTGGTTTGAGTATGGACTGGGCAATCACAGTTCATACACAAATTGACGGTATTAGGAAAAAGGTTTTAGTTTAACTACGACGTCGGGATGGGTTTTCCTTGGTCGGCGAAAAAGGAAACCCCAGGCAGTGTAGGGTAACTCTTGCACAGGAGGCTGCGACCGATCACTCTTGAGTCGGTCAACCTTACCCTTGTAGCAGCAGTTGTTTTGAGTTTCAGTTATAAAAGAAAATGGAGACCTCTAGAGTTTGAGGATGACGACCACGTCTTCTTACAGGTCTCACCTCGACGAGGTTTACGGAGATGTGGCCAGGGAGGCAAGTTATCTCCGAGGTTCAACAGACCTTTCTGGGTCCTCAGTTGGGTAGGCGAGGTGGTTTACCGCTTGACCCATCCACCTCAGTTGCACTAGATGCACGACGTTTTCCAGGTATCTCAACTGAGGAGATACATGCTCGACCCTTCGCATATCATCGACCATGAGGAGCAGGACAATGGCGATGGGGTTACATCCACGGAGGTTCTAGTGGGGATCAAGGATCGATAGGAGCAGATCCTACGGGGACGATCGATTCCTCTGGTGCACTTTCTTTGGCAGCACAGGAACCTCCAGGTGAGCACATGGGAGTGAAAGGCTCAGATGCATACTCAGTACCGCCTTTGTATCTCTAAGTTTGTGATGAAGCTTTACAGGGACGTAAAGCCCTGTGGTGGGAGTAATGTAAAGACCCGTAAATTCCAAGGAAATTTTTTTCTTAATTTTCTTTGGAATTTTACAAGAGCGCAGTTTCTGACGGCACCTGATTCCGAGGCCCGGTGTGCCCGAAATCATTTTCTGAAGTTTGGCTCGGGTACGTTCAGTGAACGGATGAGTGGGTTTTTCTAACTCTTGAACCGGTGCTCGGAATCGAATTCTGAGGGCACCGATGAAATCGCAGCACCTGTAATTGCTTAAAAACTCCTCTTCCGGAGTGCGTTTGCTTGGGTGTGGTTTTTAATTTTTGGGCTTAAAGTTAAGAAATAAAATAAATTGTATGACAAACTTTATTTTATTTCACTTAAGCCGCTTGGAAGCCACATGAAGCCACTTAAAGCAGCTTAAGCTGAGTTGTTGCGGATAGGGTGCTATCCAAAAATATCCTACCCTCTTGGTAGGATATTTGTGTGGTGGGACCCGCACAAGCCCCACCGTTTCTTTTCCACTAAGTAACGCACCCGCGAAAACCCGTCATTATGAAAGTCAACTGACGCGTTTTCTTAATTTCTTAACGCACCAATTAATTGGGCAGTTTTCTTCATTGAATTAATTGGGCGGTTTATTTCATTGAATTAATTCTACTAATTAATGGGTCGTTACTTATCTCTTTATTCGTTTCTTAACCGGTTTGTAATCAGTTGGCGTAGTAACAAAATAAGGCCAACACCACATCTTGAGGATTACACGTTGGGAGGCTTTTGACAGAAATCTTGTGCCTTCACCCTTCTTCGTGAAGAACGCGAAGAACTCGAAGAACGCCGACCTCCGACGAAGAACGCCGAAACCACGGAAATCAACGACGCGACGCCGTGTGCCGTGACGTCGACGTTTCCTCTTCCGTGACGTTATTCTACGACGTTCCTTCGTCCGCAACGAAATCTTCGATCTTCTGTTGGAGGTAAGAGATTTCGGGTTCCTTTTAGAACTCCTTTGTGATTTTTATCAACGCACAAATTTAATTATTATTAACTAAATATTTTTGTTCTTGAACCTCGGAGTTCGACGACGTGACGCCCTTCCGCGATGACGCGACGCCCTTCCGCGACGACGCGACGCCTTCTGCGACGCGACGATCGCCTCCTTCTGCGGCGATCAAATCCGCGAAGAACCCGCGTGCGACGACTTGACGAGGTAGGGATTTTATTTTGGAATACCTTTATATTCCCGTGAACGTTTCTTTAAAATTAAAGAACCAGTTTCATATGAACAATTTTAATTTATTAAAATTTTTGTTTCATGTGTTGAATAATTCTCCCGTTGATATTATCTGACGCGGAGGGTGCGGGCCAAACGAACATGGCCTGGCAACCCTCCGCAGATTGTTTATTGATGTGAGGATCAACAAGCGACGAAAAACGAGGCTGCAAGGTCATTTTGAGGCCTCCGCAGTGAAGGTCGGGTCCCGGGAGGACTATAGTCGACGACGATAGGAGAAACGGACCACCGGAGCACGTCCGGTGGTCCGCGGAAGGCGGCGGCGGCGCGCCGCTGGAAGGGAGGTGGCCGGCGGTTTGCCGCCGGCCTCAATCAGCGGCGAAGGGCGGGGGAGCCGCACACCCCGCCCACGGTGTCCGCTCGGCCGCGCTGGCCGAGCCCCGACCGGCCGGTCGGGCCAGACCGAACTAGACCGCGCCGGGCCGGGCCCAGCCGGGTCGGACCCGGGTCGGGTCACCCCGGTTCGGGTCGACCCGGTTCAGGCCGACCCAGGGGGGGTCGGGCCGGGTCGGCCCGGGCCCAGACCCCCGTTTTCGGACCACTTTTGTTCAAATGCCCGTAACTTGAGCTACGAGCCTCCAAACGACTCGCCGTCAACACGATCCTTGGATCGAGGTGGTCGTTTCAGTATATCGCACTCAAGGTTTCGGATTACTTTGGGTTCGGCAGGGTTGGTTCATCCACGAAACCAATCGGGCCCTCGGAGCGGAAACACTTATATCTTGAGTTCCGGACGTCCGATTGACGTGCCGTCGACTTTGATGGATTCCTCTAAGTGAGATGGATCTTTTGACTTACTCCACTCGAGGTTTGGACGCAGTTGGAGTACGGTCGGGTTGGTTTTAACTTAAAAACCAACCGGGCCCCCAGGACGAAAAAGCCAATAACTTCAAGACCAGGCGTCCAATTGATGCGCCGTCTGTTGCGTTGCATTCCTGTTGACGATATGGAACTTTTGGCATCTTTCTCCCGAGTTTTGGATGCAGTTGGATAGTGGCCAGGTTGGATTGTACCCAAAATCCAACCGGGCCCCTGGAACGGAAAAGCTGATATCATTCAGACCAGACGTCCGTTTGACGAACTGTCAGCGGCGTTGGTGATCACGTTGAGAAACGGTCCCTATGAGTATACCCTATGATTGTTCGGGGTATAGTTGAGTTACGACCGGATTGGTTCGCACACGAAACCAACCGGGCCCCTGGGACAAAAAGGCTAACAACTCACAGACTGGGCGTCCAATTGACGCACCGTCTGTTGCGTTGAGACCCCTATGACGAGGCGGTCCTTTGAGATACTTCTTTGTTGGACTTTGTGATACTTAGAGTATCAACCAGTAGCTCATGGAGCGGACCCTCCCGGAGACGAGCGTGTGGAGTACGGAGACCGTGTAGCCAGCTGAGACCCGACGACTGCTTGACCGACTCGACTTGGAGTGAGTCGACTAGCCCAGTGGACGGAGTGCCCGGTATTTGGCGACAGACCCATGGCGTACGGAGCGCCCGGTAGTTGGCCGAAGACCCGCGGTACTCGAATGGAGGAGTACCTCTGTAGGATATTGGGGGGAGCGCCCGATATTTGGCGACAGACCCACAGCGGACGGAGCGCCCGGTATTTGGCCGCAGATCCGCGGTAGTCGATAGGAGGAGTACCTCAGCAGTCTTAGGTTAGTGAGCAGTACCTCGGAGTCGTGACATGACCACTGTACACTCCAGAGACGGAGCTCTTCAGGAGTTACGATTTCGATAATGAAAATCTTGGTTTGAGCTGAATCTTTTGACCTTTGTGTTTACATCATGATTGAGATGGGTCGCTTGATAACTTAGGTATATGTATGGGCATATACCTGGGTAGTGGTTATCCGTTGATTTCACAAACCTTGTGTTTCCTCATGATTGAGATGGGTCTCTTGATAACTTAGGTATATGTATGAGCATATACCTGGGTAGTGGTTATCCGTTGATTTCACAATCCTTGTGTTTCCTAATGATTGAGATGGGTTACTTGATAACTTAGGTATATGTATGGGCATATATCTAAGTAGAGGTTATCTGTTGAGATCTTCTTGTGATTATCCTTGTTGGTTTAGTGAGACCTTGAGTGTCTCGGGGTCCCTACTGAGTATCCTTATACTCACCCCTGCACGGGCTATGCCCGCACCTCGTTGTGTTGGTTGCAGACGATGGGAAGTGGTGACGGAGGCCGAGTGTTCGAGGATTTCTCGGTACCCAGAGGTGGACTACACGACGAGTCAGTACCCGGAGGTGGACTACATGACGAGTCAGTACCCGGAGGTGGACTACATGATGAGACGACACACAGAGGAGGTTGACGGACGAGAGCGTGGAGGAGGCGATCTGTACCTACCCTTCACGTAGGATCTGTGGTGGACGACCAGGAGCTACGCTATCTGTACCTACCCTTCAGGTAGGATCCGAGGAGGACGACCCAGGAGTTTATTCCTTCTTCCAGCAGTTTGTCTTTTGCTATTGTACCTTTTTTAGTTGTAGTTGTACTATCTTTTGGGTTTGTATTCTGGCCCATTTTTCTTTTCAGCATTTCTTTTGTACTTAGTGTTTTGCTTCCGCTTGTACTCTGTGGTGCTTGTTTTCTTTTATAAAGGCAATGCCTTCCCAGTTATCGGGATTTACGCCTTTGGTGCTAGTCGCCAGCCCCTGGCCTATGGAAGGCGGGCTTGGGGTAGTCACGGCACGGGCCCCGAGGATGGGTCGTGACATTTTTTACGTCGGTTATTTTATAACCGACGTAACAAATGCGGTGAGTAGATTTTGAACATCGGTTATTAAAATAACCGACGTTACAAATCGCGCATGTTGGGTTTTTACGTCGGTTATAAATTAACTGACGTAAAAAAAAGTGCGGGGGTTTTTTACGTCGGTTATTTGATAACCAACGTAAAAAACCAAAGCGCCGGGTTTTTTACATCGGTTATAAAATAACCGACATAAAAAACGCGGCTTTTGAGGCCTTTTTGACGTCGGTTATTTTAAAACCGACGTGAAAAACTATGATTTTTTATGTATTTTTAGGTCGGTTATAGAATAACCGACGTAAAAAACCAACACGCAGAATTTTTTACGTCGGTTATAAAATATCTGATGTAAAAAAGCTGTATCTGATACATTTATAACATCGGTTATTATAATAATCGACGTTATAAATGTAAAAAAATAGTTTATAATGTCGGTTATTAAATAACCGATGTTATAAAACATTTAAAAAATTAACAAGCCCCGTGGATTGTCATTTACGATTTTTCGATCAACAGTCCGAAGACTCGTCTCTCTCTCTTGGTAAACCCTAATCAACTCATCGATCTCATTGCGTTAAAATCATTTTTCCTTCATCGTTTATCATATTTATTCTCCTCGGATCTATCATCTCAACTCGCATCACCCAAGTAAGCCTTCCACGAATTTATTTCGTTCATTTGTTTCTTGGATAGTCTATATTTATGTTTTGCGATTTTTGTGTTTAAACTAGGTAAGATTCTTTGATTTCGAACCCTCTTACCTCTTTTTTCCATCATCATCTTATTTATCATCCCTAGATCTATTATATTGACTCACAATATTAATGTAAGCCTCAACTACTTCTATTTAGTTTGTCTTTATTTCGCAAATGCCCGACATTGATGGTAATTTTTGTTGTCATTGAAAACTAATGATCTCATTCACCTATATTACTACCGAGAATGGTTATTGATTAATTGTACGAATTCAGAAATGATATTTCATGTGTTGTTTCTGCTTATGTTTATCCTCTTTTATATGAGAATCTATTAAACATATAATGTAATGGCTGTTGACCTCTATGGCCCTTCAATGCATCGCTATGTCTCACGATTCCAAATAAAAATGGGTTCTGCTGAGGGCTTACACTAGTATTTTTTGAGGCCTTGGCCAAGGCCTCGACAATATGTTTACGATTTCTAGAATTATCCATTACCTCATTATGATACTAGTTATCGATAAAACTTGTGATCATTTGAGTAGTTTAATATCAATGGATATTTTTAATTATCATAAGATCATTTAAGTAGCCATATTTAATAATATTTAATTCCATCTATTTCATGCTGAAGTATATATTAAATTCATGTGTTTTTAGTTGTTCACCATGCCTAGTTTTTATATGTAAACCATTTTTTGGGGGGTTGTCCGTGGGGGGGGGGGGCTTTCCAGAGGGTTGGGGGTGTTCAGGGGGGTGTCGAAGGGGGTGGGTGGGTGTGGGGGCTGTCCAAGAGGGTGGAGGCCTGTCTAGAGGGTTTTGGGGGTTGTCCGGGGGGGGGGGGGGGTGGGGGGCCTTCCAGAGGGTTGGGGGTGTCCAGGGGGGTGTCCAAGGGGGTCGGGGGTGGGGGTGGTGTCCAAGAGGGGTGGGGGGTGCTGTCTGGAGGGGTGGGGTGCTCTCTAGGGGGTGGGCGGCTGTCCAAAGGGTTGGGGGTGTCTATCGGGGTGTCCAAGGGGCTAGGGGGTGGGGGTGGTGTCCAGGAGGGGTGGGGGTGTTGTCTAGAGGGGTGGGGGGCTGTCCAGGGGGTTGGGGGCTGTCCAGAGGGATGGGGGTGTCCAAGGGGGTGTCTAAGGTGGTGGGTGGGTGTGGGGGGATGTCCAGGGGGTTGGGGGCCTATCCATAGGGTTTTGGGGGTTGGACGGGGGGTGGGGGGCTATCCAGAGGGTTTGGGTGTCCAGGGGGTGTGTGTGTGTGGGGGCGTTGTCCAAGGGGGTGAGGGCCTATACAGAAGGTTTTGGGGGTTTTTCGGGGGGTGGGGGATATCCAGAGGGTTGGGGGGTGTCCGGGGGGGGGGGGTGTCCAAGGGGGTAGGGGTGGGGGTGGTGTCCCGGAGGGGTGGGGGTGCTCTATAGAAGGGTGGCGGCTGTCCAGGGGGTGGGGGGCTGTCCAAAGTGTTGGGGGTGTCAGGGGTGGGGTGTCCAAGGGGGTGGGTGGGTGTGGGTGGCTTTCCACTGGGGTGGGGGCCTGTCCAGAGGGTTTTGGGGGTTGTCCGGGGGGTGGGGGGTTGTCCAGAGGGTTGGGGGTGTTCAGGGGGATTGAATACTGCATCGTGGTTTATGAGATTATGACATGATGATTGTGCCGTGATGATTGGATTTACATTGTGATTTTCTCCATCGGAATTTTTATTTTAAATATGATTTGATTCTCAGGTTTACTTCATTCTCTCCAATTTTCTATCAACCATGTTGGCACCATGGTTTTCTTTTATTCAATGGAATTTAAAACTGTTATATCTAACTGTATTTTGTTTTAATAATAATATTCCAGCATATTTTTTTAAATACGCATAGATTTGTTTTATATTTCAAAATTGTTTTACATTCAAATTATGATTTTTTTAATATAAACTTATATTTTTCTTATCTTAAAAATATATATATTTGTGATATTTGTTATAGGTAATAATGAGTCGAAGATGGATTATATCACATCGAATGAGCAATTAATATGTAGAAGGTGTTGATGCCTTTTTGGAATTTTCTAAACGAAATGTTCCAAGTAGTGACATTTTTTTCTGTCCATGCCTGAATTGTATGAATATGAAGAAAATGAAAAGTAGAGAGATAAAAGATCATCTGAAATGTCATGGTTTTAATCCGAGTTACAGACCTTGGATTAGGCATGGTGAAACTGGATGAAATGTCACTGATGATGACGATTCACAAGATGGTAACTCCGATGGAATTGAATAAATGATTCCCGATATTGTAGCAGAACAAATTGAGATAGAATCGACAGTTGTGCATCTATATGGTGATGCTGAAAAACCATTATATCCTGGTTGTACAGATTTTATGGTTTTGTCAGCGGTGTTAAGATTGATTAACCTAAAGGAGAAACATGGATGGAGTGACATAAGTTTTACAGAGCTGCTACAATTGATGAATGACATTCTTCCAAAAGATAACAATCTTCTAGATTCACATTACAAGGCCAAGAAAATATTATGTCCAATGGGATTCAGATACAAGAAAATACATGCCTTCCCGAATGACTGCATTATATATAGTAAGGAATATGAATTTCTGTCAAAGTGTCTTAAATGTGGGACATCACGGTATAAGGTGAAAGAAAAATCACAGGCTGATGTAGAGATTACAAATCTCCCTTCAAATGTATTTTGGTATCTTCCTATAATTCGTCATTTCAAATGTTTATTTGCTAATTCTCATGATGAAAAAAGGTTAAGATGGCATGCTGATGAGCGGGTATGTGATGGAAAAATACGTCATCCAGCTGATTGTCCACAATGGAAGAAAATTGATGCGCAATATTCTATATTTGGAAATGAAATAAGAAATCTCAGATTAGGGTTGTGCACAGATGGAATGAATCCATAACGAACCCTCAGTAGCACACATAGTTCATGTCCTATTTTATTGGTAATTTAAAACCTCTCTCCTGAAGTTTGTATGAAGCGTAAATATTTCATGTTGAGTATAATGATCTCTTGTCCAAAGAAACCCAGCAATGATATTGATGTTTACTTGTCACCGTTGATTGATGATTTGAAACTGTTATGGGCTGATGGTATTAGGGTGTATGATTCTTATAAAATGGAATATTTTCAACTACATGTAGTGCTTCTGTTCACTATAAATTACTTCCCAGCATATGGAAATTTGTCTGGATACAGTGTTAAATGGCATAAAGCATGTCTAATTTTCGAACAACAGACGTCATATTGTCAATTGCATCATTGGAGGAAAACAGTGTACATGGGTCATCCAAAGTTTTTGCCTATGGATCACCCTTATAGAAGACTAAAAAAGGCATTCAATGGGTCACAAGAATTTGATACTACTCCAAAACCTTTATCCATGGATCTGTATTTTGAGAGGGTGAGAAACCTTGATGTGACATTGGGAAAGACACATAAATCTGGTAATGATAGACATATTTGGATGAAAAGGTCAATATTTTTTGAGCTACCATATTGGAGGTATCATGAAGTAAAACATAATATTGATGTCATGCACGTGGAGAAGAATATATGTGATTGTTTGATTGGAACATTGGTAGATATTAAAGGAAAGGCTAAATATGGGTTGAATTCAATATTAGACTTACTATCAATGGGAATACGTTTGGATTTATCTCCCACTCCTAAAGGAAGATGATCATTTCTTCCCTCGGCTTGTCATACATTATCGAAGAGGGAGAAAATTAGCTTTTGTCAGTGTCATCATGATATCAAAGTGCCTCAAGGTTATTCTTCAATTATAAAATTTTTTGTCTCATTGAAGGACTTGAAGTTGATAGGTATGAAATCACATGATTGTCACGTCATGATGCAACAAATTCTACTAGTTTCATTGCGTGGAATATTTCCCATTCGTGTCAGAAAGACTATGATGAAGTTGTGATATTTTTTCAATTCAATTTGTAACAAGGAAATTGTTGTGAATGCTTTGAAAATTTTGGAAAAGGTTGCAATTTTTATACTTTGTCAATTGGAAATGTATTTTATTCCAAATTTTTTTGATATAATGGTGCATTTAATGATTCACCTGGTTCGACAAATAATGCTTTGTGGACCTGTATATCTTCATTGGATGTATCCTTTTGAAAGGTATATGAAAATATTAAAGGGGTATGTTAAAAATCCATATCAACCTGAAGCCTCCATTATTGAAAACTATATTTCTGAGGAGGTAGCGGTGTTTTGTACGAGCTACTTGGATGCGGCGCAACACATAGGTTTGCCTCCATCTCGCCATGAATGAGTTAATAATGAGGGAAAGGGGATTCATGGATTGAAAGTCAAATCATTGTCAGCTGAATAAATGAAGAAGTTAGAATCATACATCTTGAATAACATAGCTGATGCTCAACCGTATTTCACATTGCATGTTAATGAGTTGAAACAATGTCATCCAAAGAAGAAAGAAATGTGGATTTTGAATGAGCACAACAAAACTTTTGTGTCATGGATTAAAAAGACCTTGCTTGGTAGATCAGATATATCAGAGACATTAAAATGGATAGTGGGTGGTCCATGTTTAAATGTGATAACATGGTCTGGTTATGACATAATGGCTATACATTTCATACGAAATCTCAGGAAAATAGAACTGGAGTTCAGAATAGTGGTGTACTGGTGTTTGTAGAAGCAATGCATTTTTCGAGTGCTAAGGACAAAAACCCAATTTCTGCGTCAAGTGCATATTATGGAGTGATTGAAGACATATGGGAGGTTGATTAATTTAAAATTAAAGTTCCTATTTTTAACACTAAATGGTTTATCAGTAAAAACAGTGTCAGAAACGATGAATTTGGAATGACACTTATTAATCTGAATAGATTGGAAGACACAATTGATTCTTTTATAATGGAAACACATGCAAAACAAATTTTATATTTAGTAGATCAATCAGATATGCAGTGGGATGTTGTTTTACAAGTGAAAAAACAATATTTTGGTGAGGATGAAGTTGATGAAGATGCTGATTTATGTGAGATCCCTACTTCCATGGAAAGATTAACAGAACATAATGATGAGCATGTTAAAGACATGGTTTGTTCCATAAGGAACGATCATGACAAAGGAATTTGGGAAAAAAATCCATTTTTACATTCCTAAAATTATAGGTAACATATGTTTATTTCTTGTTTACATTTATTTTTTTTCATAAATGTTAGATGTTGTAAGTTTTTTATTTATTAAAACATGTTTTAAAACAAAATAAGTATAAGTTTTTGTTTGTTTAAGTTTGTTTAGTTTACTTTATCATGTTTACCATTACATGAATTATATATCTATTATTTTTGTTCAGTGACAATTACTATAGCATGTTTACGAAGTTTACCATGTTTACCATGTTTACCATCTTGACTATCTTTACCATCTTTACCATTTTTTAACATGATTACCATATTACCAATGTTTACTATTACGTAACTTAGTGCACTTTTCTATTTTCTGATTATAGTAGTATTAAAATATTTGAATTTGTATATTTTTGAACTAAAGTTTGTTTTTTTTTATTTGAAGGATAATGACAGATCATTCAGTTGATCAACCACATGATTCAGGTGATGAGCATATTGGTCATAACTTTGGGGAGGAACATTCACATGCTCCTATTATGAAAAAGAGTTCAAAGGTTGGTAAATGTGGGTGAACACATTTACCAAAATTATCAGTTACCCGTACGCAGGATCAGAGGATAGTCATTGAGTTTGATGATGATGATATTCCTAGAGGTCCAAATGCAAAAGATTTTAAGAGTTTTGTAACAACTCAGGTTAAGAGCAAAGTAAGTAGTCTGTATGATGACTAGAGAAGTGTGGATAAAGCGATAATCTCTCAGTTATGGGAGACGATTTTGGTAAGATCTTTTTCTATTGTTTTAATATTATTTAAATGTTTCTAGTATATATAATATGTTTAACCTCTTCTTTATCAGATGACATTTGATATTAATGACACTGGAGGAGTCAGGAAGAAATTCTTATCGTTGGTTTCCTAGAGATGGAGGGATTTCAAATCAACCCTCTCATCTGATTTCATTTATGGTCATAGGAGTCCAGAAAATCCATGTCATATATATCCTTTTATAGATGAAGACACATGGAGATAGTTTTTTGAAAGTAGAAGAAAAGAGTCATTTTTGGTAAGGGCAGTGTAAACTATTGTAATATTTCTTATATAAACGATCTTATTAACGTTTTGTTAATGATTTCTTATTCTTAATTTACAACAAACAAGGAAAGCTCATCAAGATATCCAATCCAAAAATTTATACACTCATAGTTTATCTTGGGGAGGGTATGCATTATTGGAAGAATAAATGATGGCGGAAAAATTTCAACAACTAAGAGCTGAGTCTTCAAGCTCTGGAGAGGTGGCCCCTCCATCCCCTCCATCTAGACATGAAAAATGGAAGAGATCTCGAAAGGGAAAAAAGGGAAATATCTTTCGGATGAATCGAGAATCGTAGCTGAGAGGATTGTAATATATATATTTTATTTATTTAAGTAAACCATTTTCTTCATATAATTTCAATCATTACAGAAATGTTCAATTAATTAATACAGGACTCTCTTGAGGAGAAGAGTTCACAGGGGACATTTACAGCTACTGGGAGGGAAGATATTTTATCTGTAGCATTGGGAAGGCCCGAACATCCTGGTCGTGTAAGAGGATATCCGGCAGGTGTATCGGTAAGAAAAGTGCTGCCACGTTCTTCAACTTCAAACGTTGAGGGGGTTTATAAAAAAAATAGAGTCTTTAGAGGATGAAGTTCATAATATTAATGCGACGATGGAGGACAAGATTAGAGCGCTGGTGCAGTCTATGTTTACAGACATGCAAAGACAATTTCAGACTGTAGCTCCCACTCCTCCACCTCCCCCTGCAGACCACATTATTTATCCTCCACCTCCGCCAATAGCTCCCACTCCCCCACCTCAGCCTACTGACCCAATTTTTTATCGTAATCCTCCGCCGTAGCTTCCTACTTATTGCGAGTTGTATGTTGATTATTATCAACATCATATAGTATCATATGGGTTGGTATATTATATAGGAGATATAGTTCATCATCAAAAATTAGAGGTAGAGAATTAGAGGGTCACTGTACATGATATTATAGATAGATCAGCTCGGGTACCATTACCTACAGATGAGGTGGCGACAGTTGGACATAGTATCGACCATTTTTTAATTTGGCCATCCAGACTTCTTCGACTCATTACCATAGAGGTATGAATGTTATATCTTTTTTTATTAAAGTTTTTTTATCATTTGAAAAATAATATATTTTTCAATTTATTTTTACAGGAATACTTCAAAGGTGAAGAAATATTGTATAGACAACAACAAAGACAAATGGCTATGACATCAGATACAGATTCTAGTAGTCTTGACAGATTGTCAATATATTCAAAATTTTTGGTGGGTAATTATGAGTTTCCAATGGATGCTCACGTTTGTGGATGTGAAATAAATGTGGGGATTATGAAAACTGATATCATGGAGCTTGTTACTGGAGATAAGTTGGGCATCAACGTGGTACAAATTTTTTCCTTGTAAGTCTTAACACCTTTTACCTGTGTTATATTTATTAAAAATGTATACTTATTTCTGTTTTGTATTAGTTATCTTTATAAAATTTTTGAGAGGAATGAGATGACAAATGTATATGGATTCATGGACCCACGATTGATTTCCCCTGAAGCATGTGCATTGGATGAGGAACAAAGAATGATTTATATTTCTGAAATACTTGAAAAGAATATAGTCACACAATGTTGGATGATGCCTTTTTGTGAGATGTATGAAACACATCTCTCTCAGAGTCAATTATCTTTTAACATAAAAAACCACTAACGTTAAATTTCCTTTTATCAGTGATCATTGGATGTTAGGGGTTTTTTCCCAAGGGAGAAAGCACTTTATTGGATATTCTCTATCCATGATGATGTGCGGGAAAGTTTTAAGAATATATTAGAAAAGTAAGTTTCAATTTTTCAATAGTTTTATATATTATAATGAATTTTAAATTTACCCCATTACTATTATTTTCTAACAGGGCATGGGCCTACTTTCGAAAAAACACAAAGAAAAGGAATGCAATGATCAAATATGTAAATGCGAAGGTAAATATCCATTTATAATTTGTACTTTTTGATTTATTACATTAAAATAATATATTGAATTTACACTCATACAAACAGAATTGTCTTGAACAACAAGGCGTCATCGAATGCGGATATTATATGTTAAGATTTATGTATGAAATAATAACAACTGGGACAGTTGTGAATTTTGACCTAGTAAGATTTCCTCTTAAACTTTTCCATAATATTTCAATTTGATTTACTCATTATACACGTTAACTACTATAATTTTCATTTGTAGATTTTTGATGACCCTCAACCCTATAATGTTGAAGACATCAAACACTTACAAGTGGAGTGATCAAATTATTTTACAGGTTTGATTAAATTTTAGTTGTTTCTAATGTGAAATGAAATTTTGAATATTGTTATTGTGATTGGGTATTTGGTAGTCGTCTAGGTTGGATTTAGTTTTTTTTGAAGTTGAGAGTGTAATTTTTGAATGTTATATATGTGAATGTTTAATTTTTCTGTACATATTGTTTTGGTCTACTTATGATGGTTTTTCTGGTATGGATTCTGGTCTGGGGGGAGGGGTTTCAAGGGTGTGGGGGGGTGTTCAGTGGGGTTGGGGGTGTCTAGGGGTCTGGGAGGTCTGTTCGGTTGGGTGGGGGGGGGGGTATACATGAGGGTGGGGGGGTGTCGAGGGGTGTTTGGGGCTGTCTAGGGGGTTGGGGAAGTCCAGGGGTGTGGTGGGGGCTCCAATGGGGTGGGGGAGGGCTGTTCAGGGTGTGGGGGGTATACATGAGGGTGGGAGGTTATCCCGGGGTGTTTGGAGTTGTCCAGGGGGTCGGGGGGAAATCCAAGAGTGTAGTGGGGGCTGCCAAGTGGGGTGAGGGGGTGCTGTTTAGGAGGGTGGGGGGGTTATAAAGGGGTGTTTGGGGCTGTCCAGGGGGTCGATGGGTAGTCCAGGGGTGTGGTGGGGGCTCCAATGGGGTTGGGGGATGTCAAGTGGGGTGAGGGGGTGTGGGGGTGCTGTTCAGAAGGGTGGGGGGGGGGGGCAGTCCAGGGGTGTGGTGGGGGGCTACAATGGGGAGGGAGAGGGCCGTCCAGGGTGTGGGGGGTATACATGAGGGTGGGGGTAGTCCCGTGGTGTTTGGAGCTGGCCAGGGGGTCGGGGGGCAGTCCAGGGGTGTGGTGGGGGCTGTCAAGTAGGGTGAGGGGGTGAGGGGGTGCTGTTCAGGAGGGTGGGGGGTTGTCGAGGGGTGTTTAGGGCTGTACAGGGGGTCGACGGGCCGTCCAGGGGTGTGGTGGGGGCGGTCAAGTGGGGTGAGGGTGTGAGGGGGTGCTTTTCAGGAGGGTGGGGGGTTGTCAAGGGGTGTTTGGGGCTGTCCAGGTGGTCGGGGGGGCAGTCTAGGGGTGTGGTGGGGGCTCCAATGGGGTGGGGGAGGGCTGTACAGGAGGTATAATGAGGGTGGGGGATATCAAGTGGGGTATGTTTTATATGTTATCAATGTAAATACTTAAATTTTCATTAGTTCATGTTTTTATCTCCTTCCGTTTTTGTGGTATGAATTATTGATTTGGTTTCTGGTTGATTTTGGGGGAGAGCAGAGGACCGCAGTCGATTTTTTTTATAAAAAATTTTTGTCTTCCACATCGGTTATTTTATAACCGACGTGATAAAGAAATCGATAAGGGTTTATCACGTCGGTTTTTGTCATAACCGACGTGATAAAAACCTGTGGCATGGTTTATCACGTCGGTTATGTAATAACCGATGTGATAAAAGACATGGGAAATGATTTATCACGTTGATTATTGATTAACTGACGTGATAAACCCCCCCGAACTAGTTTAGCACATCAGTTATTAAATAACCGACGTGATAAACTCCCCCTCCCCCCCCGCACGTGTTTATAACGTCGGTTATTGTATAAATGACGTGATAAAGCCCCCCCGGTTTATCACGGCGGTTTTATAATAACCGACGTTATAAACCCCACCCCCCGGGTTTATTCACATCGGTTATTAATTAACCGACATGAAAAACACCACGATGTTATGTTTGTTACGTCGGTTTTTAAATAACCGATGTAAAAAACTTTATTTATAATGTCGTCCGTATTAACGTCGGCTAAAAACCGATGTAAAAAATTAAAAATAACCGACGTAAATAACGTTTTCTGCACTAGTGAAAATGTATCAAATTACATAATTTCAATGAAGGAAATATGACTAATAATTTTTTTACATTAATTTTTTAATTTTGGGTTTTTTAAAATATTGTATAAATTTATTTATGCCTCCCTTGTAATGGTGAAAATGTATGGTAGATATTTTTATTTTATAAATATATAAAAAACATTTTTATCCCTTTTTTAATAACTATAATAATACACGATGGTCTAGAGAAGATCCCAAAAGCCTACCACTAAAAAATAATGAGTTTTTATGTAACACCCGAGACTTTTATGTTATATAAACCATCAAAGGAATCTTTTTCTACACAACACTTGCTTGGCTTGCTTTACACGCAATCGTGACCTTCCTCGATAGCTTGCGTCGTACGCAATACCGAGTTTCACTAAACAACAATATGCTATTAAAACTAGCCGTTATGAATAGTAATAACCACTTTTTGAAATTTTATAAATTTTATTTTTCAAAATGGACTTCATTTTTGGACTCAGAATATCGAAATTAGCCTAGGGTGAAATTTTGGTATTTTTCTGAAAACCTTCAATTTTTGATGAATAGTGAAACCACTAAGTGGTAGGTTAAAAACTGAATTTTGCATAAAACTTAATTTTACCGCTTCTGTGAATGGAATTTCGAAAATCCGACAGACACGGTTGATATCAGTAAGTAAAATGTGGTTCAATGAGATAAAAATAATTTTTTGGTGAATAGTAACTTTTTACGATTTTTACCGCGGTTAATAGTAAATAGGGTAACTAAGGGTAAATATGATATTAATATTACCCTAACACATGTCCTAATTCTATTGGACAAGTGTAATTCGACCAAAAACAAACTTAGGAATAAAATATGACCATTTAGGCCCACTTGGATTAGATTAGGACATTTATTATTAATTTATTTAAAGAAGGGTTAAAATAGTTAAAATCAAAGTTTAATAAGTAAATCATTTTTAATATGGGGTTATACATAAGATAAATTCGACTGTAAATATTCATTAGAAATCTAAAACGATTTCCTACATGATGGTATTTTATTTGTAATTTTTAGACATCAAATAATTTAATTTATTTATGACACAAAGATGATGCAATAATTATCTTATTAATGAAATATTGACAAAATTGATAATATAAATACCAAAATAAATGTAATTTAAGACTTTTTATGAATTAAACTAATTTTCTAGGTTACTATGATATATTAATGTTGATTTAATCAACTTGGTTCGAACATATAATTCTGTTATGACTTTCACAAAAATCATATATCAAATAGTGTCAAAATTGACACAAAATAGTTTTTAAATCAAATATTATATTATTAATTGTTATTTTATTCCTAAAAATATACGGTTCGGCCAAATGACTTAGATAAGGATATATATATTAATAATAAACAATTTGGGGTTCTTTTGGCATGTTATAGTAAGTGTATTAACCATATAGTGAAAGAAAACAAAAAGACACGGTAAAAGTTAAATTAATTAACTTAGAGTTAAATCTAATTGATAAGGTTAAAATAATACCCTAAACTTGTCTAAATCCTATTGGTTGATAGGATTTCGACCCATCCCCACTTTAGCTTCGAAATAAGACCCTTTGGAACCATTATAAACCGATTTTGACTTTAATATAAAATAATATTTTGAGATATTCCTAAGGTGCCCCTCTCCTCCCTTATAAAAGGGCACCTCCTCCCCCTCCTCCTCACACAAATTTGAGCACTCAAGCTCGGCCAACCCCTGCCATTTTCTCCTATCCACTTCCCTAGAATAATCCTAGAGGTCCTGGTCTTCTCCAAAGACCAATCTTAGTTCCTTAAGTGGAGGATTCAAAGAGGCGTTCCAAAGAAGAGGTAATATCCATTACCGATCTTTTCAATTTCTTTCTTCTTCAAATTCTTCTTCTTTAGTTGTTTCATGATAAATTAATGACATCAGTATTACTTACATACTGATATGTTATTATAAATATTAAACAACCCTAATTCACCTTCTATCCATCCTACGGAAAAATGAAATCACCGCGCGTGTGTACGTACGGAATACCGTCTCCACGCCGTGGTGTAATCTATTTTCCACCATCACCTTACAAGGATGGGTATAATGGTGTAATGAGTAACTATATATGATTATTATTAAGTAATATTGATACTGAAATAATATATATATATATACTCCAATACAATTCCACGATCATAGGAACGATATCATCACTCGTGCGTACGTACGGAATACCGTCTCCACGATGTGATGCGACTCGTTCTACATGATCTTCATTTCATAATGATTATATAAATGAATTGAATGAATGAATATGGTATATACTACACTAATACCATTCTGGAAATGAATTATCTATAACCTAAAGATAAGAATAAGAATTTATTCAACAAAACACGCATAAGAACAAAAAGTTATAAAGACCCGAGTAACAAGTAACAATGAAATATTACTAACAAGAAGCTAATAATATGACCATATATGATATCATATCAATATGTATGATTCTGGAATAATTCAATAACATTATTTAAACCATTATACAGGAGCTTCGGACACGAACAAAGCAAATCGGACCTAAGGTAAGGGAAATATCACAATCTCATTTTTATCTGAGATTGTTTATTCGTAAGTATTTACTGGGGTGTATTTTATCATCCACATCCATGTTTACTCAATATGTAATATTATTTCCATCCACCTAAAATTGTTTAAATCCATTTTTACCCTTCGGTGAGTTTTTAGTAATACGTATGAAAGGAATCTTTTGTCGTTTTTCGTACGAGGTACTTTTTGACTTTTCCGACAAAAGTACGAAGAATGTTTTTTTTAACTTGTACGGCACGGACGGATTTCTACTGTTTTATAAAGCCTTATTTTCATGAAGCTTCCTCTAAAAGATTTCATGACTATTTTCAATAAAATCTCTTTCTTTTAAAATTGCATGATGTTTTGTGAAAAGAAATTGATTTTGAAGAAGAAAGGACATTTTCCTCAAGAATTCAATTCAAGTGTTTTATCAAAATTATTTTCCATCTAAGATAATAAAGGGTTCTGTTTCTATCCATATTTTTACATTTATTTGACTATGTTGTGATGGAATTATGTTTATGAATTCTTTTATCTTATATGAATTGATTTATGATGTCATGATGTTTCAAGAATCCCATTTTTGTTACATGTGTTATGCGATGATGTATGTTTTATGATTATGTGGCACACATAAGAAAGGATTAATTATAAGATGGGTGGGACCTATATCTCCCTCCAATGCATTGGGTAATGATTTTATATCTCATGAGATAGACATGGCTGGAACGGAAGGTTATTTCGGTTCAGTGATACAGGACTGAAACGAGGAGTGAACTCGGTTCAGAAAGGGACTTTGTCCACTAAGATAGTCTTGGCAATGAGTCATGACTAACAAGAAATGATTTTCCATGATTATGTGTGCATGCCACAAAGTTTCAAGTTTTATGTTATGATTATGGGGATCTCATTTTCACTTCTATGATTTATTCCATGTTAAGATATTATGATCTCTTTTGCAGGTATTGATTTTCATAAAGATATGATATGATTTTTATTTCCTTTATTTTCCCTTGCTGAGCATTTGAGCTCACCCTTTTATGTTTTCTTTTCCCCAGGTCAGGAAGATGGATATTAAGTAGAATATGCTAAAAGGGACCCTAGATATGATGAAATAAATGGGAGACACTGTAGAAGATTTATGAACCAGTTGTTTATGTTTCCCAGTTTCTAAAGACACTATACCTATACGGTCCTTTGTGGTTTTGTCATATGTTGTAATAAGTGTGCTTCAATTTTTAAGTATTAACAATGTATGTAAAGTGTGGGTCGTTATAGTTGGTATCAGAGGAAAGGTATAGTCAACCTTTGGAAACTAGGATGTGAAAGCCTTAGTAAGAACCCTAAGGATAAGTCTAAGAATAGAACACAATCTTAGAAATGGCCATGAATAACCTAGGATAAGACCATAAGCATGAATTTTTTTTTTCTTGAATTATGTGGTTTCCTATTATAATTAGTGTTGCTCACACTATTCTTCTTGGTTTTAGTCAATGGTTGGAACACGAAGGAACCGTGTTAATGCGGAATGCGATGGGCAATGCAATGATTGTCCCCCTGAGCAACCAAACTATATAGGAGCTGGAATGCAAAAACTTGTAGCCATGCTCACACAACTTTCTCAAGCTATGAATCATACAGGATTTCCAAACGAACAAAGGAGGGAGCAACATTCTGTTGAATCCTTCATGAGGCAGCGTCCACCTTCTTTCAGTAGGTCTACTGATCCATTAGTTGCTGAACAATGGATTAGTACTACTGAAAAGATATTTTCAGTTCTTCAATGTTCTGAGCATGATAAAGTCATCCTAGCAGTGTATCGTTTGGAAGGAGATGCGGATCAATGGTGGAATCTTGTTAAGAATACGAGGCAAAGGGATGAAATTGAGTCTATGGAATGGGACGAGTTCAAGAACTTATTTTTCAATAAGTACTTCCCTCGTATTCTCCGAACAAAGATGGAGAAAGAGTTCCTTGAACTGAAGCAAAGGGATGATGAATCTGTTAGTACCTATGAAGCAAATTTTACAAGACTTGCAAGGTACGCTTCTGGTATTATTATCCAACCTGAGAGTAAGATCGATCTATTCTTTAGTGGCTTAAAACCAAGTCTTCGAAGGGCGTTAGCCATAAGGGACTTCAATAGCTACGAGGAAATCGTTCGATGTGCTCTCAAAGTCGAGATGGAGATTGGAGTAACCCATCAGTCACATGGGTTTGATAAGAAGAGGAAGATGGAATTCAAAGAAAAATCTAAAGAGCACACGGAAAAGAAGATGAGCTTTTCCTTATGCTCAAAGTGTGGAAAGAAACATGGAGGGAGTTGTCTTAAAGGGACAAGTAAATGTTTTAAATGTGGAAAAGAAGGTCATCGGGCATTTGAATGCCGTGATAATGGGAAGAAGATGTATAATGATGCAAACAAAGGAAGGGATACACAGAATGAACCTACTACACTTCAATGTTTCAAGTGCAAGGAGATGGGGCATTATGCCAATCAATGCCCAAATCCAAGGGTTGATGATGATGGTCGACGTCAACAAAATCTTAAGGCTAAAGACAAAGGAAAGTCACATGCAATTTCTATCAGCGATGTGGAGTACGATAACGATGTGGTGAAAGGTACACTTACCATCCACTCTAAAGTAGCAAATGTTTTATTCGATTCTGGATCCACCCACTCTTTTATTTCTGAAGACTTTTCTAAGGGTATCACCGTATTACCTCCACAATTAGATGTTGAGTTAGCTGTGACAACACCTAATGGCACATCAATCACATCAAAAGTTTATAATTCTTCTCCGATCGAAGTTTGTGGGAAAGTGCTTCCTGCAAATCTTGTGATCCTTCCTTTAGTGGAATTTGATGTGATTCTTGGCATGGACTGGCTTTCTCTACATGGAGCTCATATCGATTGCCAAAGAAGGGAAGTCACATTTCATATTCCAGATCAATCTACGATCGTCTATTAATGCAAGGATGAACATAACCTTCCAGTGGAAATTTCTTCCATCTTATGGGTATTGATTCCACTAAATGAAGGTTATTTATCTCAAATGGTTGGTGAGAAACCCACGATTAAGAATATGCCCATTGTACGGGAGTTTGATGATGTCTTTCTGAAGGAATTGTCGGGTCTTCCACCAAATCGTGAAGTTGAGTTTTCAATAGAACTCGCACCGGGTGCTTTGCCTATTTCAAAGACACCTTATAGAATGGACCCAATTGAGTTGAAGGAATTGAAGAAGCAACTCCAAGAGAATCTTGATAAGGGATTCATACGCCCTAGAGCGTCACCTTGGGGAGCACCTGTTCTATTTGTTAAGAAGAAAGATGGATCAATGAGACTTTGCATTGATTATCGAGAACTTAACAAGATCACTATCAAGAACAAATATCCTCTCCCACGCATTGATGACCTATTTGACCAACTACGCGGAGATCAATACTTTTCCAAGATTGATCTTCGTTCAGGGTATCATCAATTAAGGGTCAAAAGGGAGGATATACCAAAGACGGCTTTCCGTACAAGGTATGGACACTATGAATTTATAGTGATGCCATTTGGTCTTATTAATGCCCCTGCTATCTTCATGGATCTAATGAATAGAGTCTTTAGAGACTATCTTGATCAATTGTTGGTAGTCTTTATAGACGATATTGTTGTCTATTCAAAGAGCAAGGAAGAGCATGAAGATCACTTGAGAATTATATTGAAGACCCTGAGAAAGGAGAATCTTTATGCCAAATTTACCAAGTGTGAATTTTGGCTTCAAAAAGTTGCATTTTTGGGTCATATAATCTCAAAAGAGGGGATATCTGTGGATCCAGCAAAAACAGAGGTTATCGAAATATGGTCAAGACCAACAACAGTAACTGAGATCCGAAGTTTTCTTGGTTTGGTTGGATATTATCGACGTTTTGTAAAAGATTTTTCACGATTATCTAATCCAATCACCAAGTTGACTTGGAAGGGAGTTAAGTTTGTCTGGACAGAGGAATGTGAAGAGAATTTCAAGGAGTTGAAAAGAAGGTTATCTAGTGCACCTGTGCTCACACTGCCTTGTAGTGGAGAAAGGTTTGTGATCTACAGTGATGCATCCAAGAAGGGATTGGGGTGTGTTCTTATGAAAAATGATATGGTGATAGCTTATGCCTCACGACAGTTGAAAATCCATGAGCAAAATTACCCAACACATGATTTGGAGTTGGCTGCGGTAATCTTTGCATTAAAGATTTGGAGGCATTACCTTTATGGTGAAAGGTGTGATATTTATACTGATCATAAAAGTTTAAAGTATATTTTCACACAAAAGGAGTTGAATATGCGTCAAAGAAGATGGTTGGAGCTGATTAAGGATTATGACTGCTCAATCCATTACCACCCTGGGAAAGCAAACAAGGTGGCAGATGCATTAAGTCGACAAGACCATGCTAGTTTATCCATGATGAGGATCACAAAAGATCCAATATTTATGGATTTACAAAGGATGGATCTTGGAATTATAATGGAAGGGGAAAAATCTTATCTTTCTCAAATGAATGTTCAACCATCTATACATGTGAAGATTAAAGAGGCACAGAAAGAAGATGTCGAGTTACAAAAGAAGGTGAGAAATGTTCCTGAATTCAACCTTGATTGTGATGGGATAATAAAGTTCAGGAATCGGGTTTGTGTTCCTCCCATCCCCGAATTAAAGAAAGAGCTGCTGGATGAGGCTCATAGTTCTTCATTCTCTATTCATCCTGGAAGCACGAAGATGTATAGGGACCTGAAAGAGTACTTCTGGTGGGATGGCATGAAAAGAGATGTTGCTGAATATGTCTCTCGATGCATGGTTTGTCAACAAGTTAAAGCTGAGAGACAGAAGTCTAAGGGGATGTTACAACCATTACCCATACCCGAATGGAAATGGGAAAACATCACTATGGACTTTGTCACAGGACTTCCTAAAACATCCAAAGGCAATAATGCTGTCTGGGTCATAGTTGATCGCCTTACAAAGTCTGCACACTTCATTTCTATTAGAGAGGATTTCTCTCTAGATCAGCTTTCCAGGATATATGTAAAGGAAGTGGTAAGATTGCATGGAGTACCACTTTCTATTATATCTGATCGAGATCCGAGATTTACCTCGAAGTTCTGGCGAAGTCTTCAGCATACTCTGGATACAGAGTTGAGTTTCAGCACTGCTTATCATCCCCAGACAGACGGTCAGTCTGAGAGAACAATTCAAACCCTAGAAGATATGTTGAGAGCTTGCTCTATGGATTTCAAAGGAGGTTGGGATCAACACCTACCTTTGGTGGAATTTTCTTATAATAATATCTTTCACTCCAGTATTCAGATGGCTCCTTATGAAGCTCTCTATGGAAAGAAATGCAGGACTCCAACTTGCTGGGATGAAGTTGGGGAAAGAAAGCTATTAGGACCTGATCTCGTTGATGAAATGGCAGAAAAGGTTAGATCTATTCAACAACACATAAGAGCAGCTCAGAGTCGACAGAAAAGTTATGCCGACAACCAAAGAAAAGACCTAGAGTTTGAAGTGGGCGATAAAGTGTTCTTATGAATATCTCCTTGGAAGAGGGTTATGAGATTTGGAAAGAAGGGGAAGTTGAGCCCTAGATATATCGGTCCTTTTGAAATACTGGATCGTGTTGGGAAGGTAGCTTACCGATTGGCGCTTCCACCGAATCTCTCTCAAGTTCACGATGTGTTCCACGTATCTCTCCTGAGAAAGTACATACCAGATCCTTCACATGTACTCAGCTCAGAAGTTGTACCGCTGGAGCAAGATCTTTCTTATGAAGAACAACCGATAGAGATTCTGGATCGTAGCGAAAAAGTCCTACGAAACAAGACCACTCTCTTGGTGAAAGTTTTATGGAGGAACCACCAACTTGAAGAAGCTACATGGGAGCTTGAGGATATGATGAGGGAGAAGTATCCTCATTTGTTTGTTACAAAGTGACGAATTTCGAGGGCGAAATTCTTTTTAAGGTGGGTAGAATGTAACACCCGAGACTTTTATGTTATATAAACCATCAAAGGAATCTTTTTCTACACAACACTTGCTTGGCTTGCTTTACACGCAATCGCGACCTTCCTCGATAGCTTGCGTCGTACGCAATACCGAGTTTCACTAAACAACAATATGCTATTAAAACTAGCCGTTATGAATAGTAATAACCACTTTTTGAAATTTTATAAATTTTATTTTTCAAAATGGACTTCATTTTTGGACTCATAATATCGAAATTATCCTAGGGTGAAATTTTGGTATTTTTCTGAAAACTTTCAATTTTTGATGAATAGTGAAACCACTAAGTGGTAGGTTAAAAACTGAATTTTGCATAAAACTTAATTTTACCGCTTCTGTGAATGGAATTTCAAAAATCCGACAGACACGGTTGATATCAGTAAGTAAAATGTTGTTCAATGAGATAAAAATAATTTTTTGGTGAATAGTAACTTTTTACGATTTTTACCGCGGTTAATAGTAAATAGGGTAACTAAGGGTAAATATGATATTAATATTACCCTAACACATGTCCTAATTCTATTGGACAAGTGTAATTCGACCAAAAACAAACTTAGGAATAAAATATGACCATTTAGGCCCACTTGGATTAGATTAGGACATTTATTATTAATTTATTTAAAGAAGGGTTAAAATAGTTAAAATCAAAGTTTAATAAGTAAATAATTTTTAATATGGAGTTATACATAAGATAAATTCGATTGTAAATATTCATTAGAAAGATAAAAAGATTTCCTACATGATGGTAGTTTATTTGTAATTTTTAGACATCAGATAATTTAATTTATTTATGACACAAAGATGATGCAGTAATTATCTTATTAATGAAATATTGACAAAATTGATAATATAAATACCAAAATAAATATAATTTAAGACTTTTTATGAATTACACTAATTTTCTAGGTTACTATGATATATTAATGTTGATTTAATCAACTTGGTTCGAACATATAATTCTGTTATGACTTTCACAAAAATCATATATCAAATAGCGTCAAAATTGACACAAAATAGTTTTTAAATCAAATATTATATTATTAATTGTTATTTTATTCCTAAAAATCTAAGGTTCGGCCAAATGACTTAGATAAGGATATATATATTAATAATAAACAATTTGGGGTTCTTTTGGCATGTTATAGTAAGTGTATTAACCATATAGTGAAAGAAAACAAAAAGACACGGTAAAAGTTAAATTAATTAACTTAGAGTTAAATCTAATTGATAAGGTTAAAATAATACCCTAAACTTGTCTAAATCCTATTAGTTGATAGGATTTCTACCCATCCCCACTTTATCTTCGAAATAATACCCTTTGGAACCATTATAAACCGATTTTGACTTTAATATAAAATAATATTTTGAGATATTCCTAAGGTGCCCCTCTCCTCCCTTATAAAAGGGCACCTCCTCCCCCTCCTCCTCACACCAATTTGAGCACTCAAGCTCGGCCAACCCCTGCAATTTTCTCCTCTCCACTTCCCTAGAATAATCCTAGTGGTCCTGGTCTTCTCCAAAGACCAATATTAGTTCCTTAAGTGGAGGATTCAAAGAGGCGTTCCAAAGAAGAGGTAATATCCATTACCGATCTTTTCAATTTCATTCTTCTTCAACTTCTTCTTCTTTAGTTGTTTCATGATAAAGTAATAACATCAGTATTACTTACATACTGATATGTTATTATAAATATTAAACAACCCTAATTCACCTTCTATACATCCTACGGAAAAATGAAATCACCGCGCGTGCGTACGTACGGAATACCGTCTCCACGCCGTGGTGTAATCTATTTTCCACCATCACCTTACAAGGATGGGTATAATGGTGTAATGAGTAACTATATATGATTATTATTAAGTAATATTGATACTGAAATAATATATATATATATATACTCCAATACAATTCCACGATCATAGGAACGATATCATCACTCGTGCGTACGTACGGAATACCGTCTCCACGATGTGATGCGACTCGTTCTACATGATCTTCATTTCATAATGATTATATAAATGAATTGAATGAATGAATATGGTATATACTACACTAATACCATTCTGGAAATGAATTATCTATAACCTAAAGATAAGAATAATAATTTATTCAACAAAACACGCATAAGAACAAAAAGTTATAAAGACCCGAGTAACAAGTAACAATGAAATATTACTAACAAGAAGCTAATAATATGACCATATATGATATCATATCAATATGTATGATTCTGGAATAAGTCAATAACATTATTTAAACCATTATACAGGAGCTTCGGACACGAACAAAGCAAATCGGACCTAAGGTAAGGGAAATATCACAATCTCATTTTTATCCGAGATTGTTTATTCGTAAGTATTTACTGGGGTGTATTTTATCATCCACATCCATGTTTACTCAATATGTAATATTATTTCCATCCACCTAAAATTGTTTAAATCCATTTTTACCCTTCGGTGAGTTTTTAGTAATACGTATGAAAGGAATCTTTTGTCGTTTTTCGTACGAGGTACTTTTTGACTTTTCCGACAAAAGTACGAAGAATGTTTTTTTTAACTTATACGGCACGAATAGATTTCTACTGTTTTATAAATCCTTATTATCATGAAGGTTCCTCTAAAATATTTCATGACTATTTTCAATAAAATCTCTTTCTTTTAAAATTGCATGATGTTTTGTGAAAAGAAATTGATTTTGAAGAAGAAAGGATATTTTCCTCAAGAATTCAATTCAAGTGTTTTATCAAAATTATTTTCCATCTAAGATAATAAAGGGTTCTGTTTCTATCCATATTTTTACATTGATTTGACTATGTTGTTATGGAATTATGTTTATGAATTCCTTTATCTTATATGAATTGATTTATGATGTCATGATGTTTCAAGAATCCCATTTTTGTTACATGTGTTATGCGATGATGTATGTTTTATGATTATGTGGCACACATAAGAAAGGATTCATTATAAGATGGGTGGGACCTATATCTCCCTCCAATGCATTGGGTAATGATTTTATATCTCATGAGATAGACATGGCTGGAACGGAAGGTTATTTCGGTTCAGTGATACAGGACTGAAACGAGGAGTGAACTCGGTTCAGAAAGGGACTTTGTCCACTAAGATAGTCTTGGCAATGAGTCATGACTAACAAGAAATGATTTTCCATGATTTTGTGTGCATGCCACAAAGTTTCAAGTTTTATGTTATGATTATGGGGATCTCATTTTCACTTCTATGATTTATTCCATGTTAAGATATTATGATCTCTTTTGCAGGTTTTGATTTTCATAAAGATATGATATGATTTTTATTTCCTTTATTTTCCCTTGCTGAGCATTTGAGCTCACCCTTTTATGTTTTCTTTTCCCCAGGTCAGGAAGATGGATATTAAGTAGAATATGCTAAAAGGGACCCTAGATATGATGAAATAAATGGGAGACACTGTAGAAGATTTATGAACCAGTTGTTTATGTTTCCCAGTTTCTAAAGACACTATACCTATACGGTCCTTTGTGGTTTTGTCATATGTTGTAATAAGTGTGCTTCAATTTTGAAGTATTAACAATGTATGTAAAGTGTGGGTCGTTATATTGTATTATCAAAAATATTTATTTAAATAAAATAATGTTAACTATGTATTAGTAGTGGGGGATGCAATTTAAAACATGTCATATATTTGTTTTATGATGAATAAATATAGAGTGAAATGGAACATAATTAATACTGATGAACAATAAAATTTTGTAAAGGATGAAACTACTATATGTATGCGATTTTAGTGATATTAATCATTGTTTTGATAATATGAATTAGTCATATTATATATGATTACTAAAATGTTCAATAAAAATCTCAAAAACATATCTGATCTAACGGCATTAAATCCACACACAAGATGTGAATATAAATGAAAACATCTTCAAATATTTGGATCCAAAACCATTTCACCACATTCAATATATTCAAAAAACAATGTTATCATATGTTAGATTTTGTAACTGAAATGATGTTGAAACTACAATCAAGAATTAATGAAATATAGTATAAGATATATTATTGAAATATCTTAATATAATTGCATTATCATCTAACAGATTTTTTAGAGAAATATTAATAGGAATTAAAAATAATTAATAATTTATAAAATAACCTATACTATTCATGTCATTAGAACATGCAGTAGATTTTGATATCCAAAGGTAATAAAATTTTAGTTATAGAAAATAAGAACAAGCATGATGACTATAGAATGAGATCATTTACTATGTGGGAGAACTAATAAAATCTAATATATCCACACAAGTGGGAATATCTATAAAACATATAAATCCCTTAGTTAAATGTAATGAATGATCATTGGAAATACCTATCCACATGGTAGTTATTCAAAAAAAATCATCAGTAGGATTTAATTATAATTCCAATATATTAACAATACCATTTACCAGAAAATGATCACCCCAAGTGATTGATTGTCACTTCTAACTATAGTGAATTTTTATTTATTTATAGTGATTTTTTACTTCACTAAAAAACAAATGTTAAAATACATTCCATTTTGTTTTTTTTTAAAGACACACTTCAACTATATACGAAGTCAACATTTCTAGAAAATCATAGCACCCTTATATATTTGGATGCCTTGATTATGAAATACGACCTTCATGTATTTGATCAAAAGACTCAAACTACCATGGTTCTAAATCTTAAAAAGAAATAAAATTGATTAAACACATCATGTGCATCAAAATAATGTACCATGACCATAATAAACAAAAAAATATAATATAATAATTCATAAATTCACATAGATTCTTCTAATCATATGTTCCCCCTTTCTACATAAAATTATTCATTCCCAAAATCTAAAATTATTGAAATAATTTTACATATATGGAACCCTTTAAATTTTATTATGAAGTGAAATTATGTACATCCAACATATTCTAATGATCATGGGTATGGAATATTAAGCATCTTATGAATCATATCATTTATTCTTACACACCTTGTGAAAATCATACTGTAATCTTATATGAATAGGGGATCTAATAAAACATGAAGAAATTTACTAGAATATATTACATTATGGATTAATCATATAATAAGATCTAATAATAAATTAATTATGAAACATAAGAACATATTTTGATTTAATATAAGACAACCAGTTTCAAAATACAACATCCCAATATAGGAAATCCCAACACATTGTATCCCACACAACGTCATAGTCTTGATCTCATAGAAACTTATGTTGATGTCATTAAAATTGTATCTAACCTGACCTATATAGACTATCCATATATTCAATAAAATAAATATTTAAATAATAAAATATGCCCTTATATGTTTATGATTGGACTACTCTCTATTGGAGTCCCAATTACTCAATGTGGTTCCAATCATTTTTTTATCAATATGTAACATTCTTAGTAATATGTTGGCATCATCATCTTTTTAATGAACTCAATAGTGAGTACATGTGTAGTATATCCTTATTAAGAGTTTATATATTCTACCCCAATAAATATGTACATTTTCCTATACAAAATTCCATTATATATCATAGACACCAATTTTTCATGTCCACGAAACTGAGGAGGTAAACTTCCCCAGCCCAGATTCATATGGCTAAGGGATAATAACCATCATTGAAGTATGTGTATAATTTTTAGATAAATAACCTCTAAATATATATATAACCAACTATAACAAATGTGAATCCACCATAAAATTCATAAATGATGAAATAAATGACATAATAAAACTATATACATAATAAAATAGTCTATAATACAATTAAAAACTATATAAATAAATCTCTGAATACAAAAACACAACCTAAATAGATGTGAGATAAAATAGTGTTTCTATGGGGTTTCCTATCATTAGGAAATCACTATTATTCTATTTATCCAAATCAACCATCCATCTCTAGGATCCATAAGTATAAATTATCCTTATTTCATGATTTTCATCAGCGCAATCTGTAAAATGCACAACTATTCATGTAATGAAGTGAAAACATCACTCAATACAGTAAGAACAAGTAATGATCCTACCCAATAACCATTTACATATTTTTTTGTTTCTAATGACTCTCACAATGATTATTGATGATTGAATTTTATTCCATATATGAGATATTTATTATAATTAATTAAATTTATTAAATTTCCCTTAAAATTTTTATGGCAGGGATACTGTTTTGGGGGTTTGTGTTATAATTTGTTTTGGAAATCATAGAAGATGGGTATGGTTTTCTTTAGAGGTGTTGTAGGGTGAAAATTTCATGTATAGATATACAAATGGTTTTCAAAATCGTTGGTTTATATAAAAATAAATCAATGTCCAATTCCAACTATTTTATAACACTATTTGTATAAGGTATATCAAATAATATTATAACAATATTTTTAGTAAAATATTGGTATAGGGTAAAACAATTGGTATAATAAACCATTCACATAGTATAAATACATATGACTTATAAACATTATCTCATGGAAACCAATGCTATTTGGACACACACACACTAAATAATACAACAATTCAATGCTCTATTTTCATTGCCTATACAAATAGTTAAAGGGGATATTCATATGGTTTAAAATGGTTTGAAATAGGGTGAATTTCATGTAGATTCATAATTCGTTTTCACACATTTTCAAGAGTTGAATAAATGAGTTTGTTCAAATAGGCATAGGAATAATGGGTTTCCTCATGATGGTTTTCCTATGCTTAGGGTCCTTCCATATTTCAAAGTTGGTTATGAATTTATTCAAAAACTATCAATAAGAATTTAAAATCCATGAAAGTCCATTTTTAAAGGATTATAACATATATTTTATGAATTCTACACTTTTATTTCATGCTCATCAATATGATGATTAACGAGATGTATTTTTATCCATTCTATATCTTTTATTCTTAATTAACCATATTATATTATCTTATGTTATCTAATATGTTTTATGGTCATCGTCTATAGTATTGTGATATGTTAATAAGACATTTATTCTCTTATACATCTTCTCCTTCATGTTTGTGATCAATAAAATATGACATTTTTCCCAACAATGTGCATTTTATCTGAAAAAATTGTTTTGATTAAAGTCCCTAGGTTATGAATATGATTATATCTGGTGAGATATCCCAAAAAGGTTCTAATGGAACATGTTTTTGAAGAAATATTTGTAGGTGTTTTAAAATTCAATGTCTATTTTACTAATCTCTAAGACAATAAAACTATAATTCCATGGGTTATGTGACCGTTTTTATGATTTATTCAAGTCATTTATTTATTTTACTATTTGAGACATGCATATCTTGGTTCATTATAGTTTCTCTATCAGATGAAGATTTACTTTCTTTTGGAGATTAGTTTAGATGCCCATGGATTTTGGGCTATAAAAAATTAATGAAAACCATATATATTAATCTAAGTATATGATGATATCCAAAAATATTGGTAATGACTTATGTTGGTGGTTTTCCTATAAAATAAACCTATTTCTAGATGATGGATAGTGGATGCAGGCTCTAGAAATATTTTACATAGGGGTTACAATTCCGAAGAGGGAATGTTCAGTTTTAACTCACTCATGAACCTATGTGTTCCAAATAAGACTTATTTTACACCATAAAATACTTCAATGACATAAAAAATTTATTTATATTCCTTTTTTTAAAGAATAAATGCCTTATTAAGTGTTTTTGTTTTAGAAAAGACATTCACTACATTGGTTATTTTTGACCATTAAAATATATAGCCTCTCAAATATAAAAGACCATCATGAAACATGATCATTTATAATAAATATTTAGTATAGTTTCTGTTTAGATTATTATATATTAATGTTCATGATAATGTCTAACTGAAACATATTGAAGAAGTGATGTATTTGACTATTAGGTTCCTTACCTATGAATCCCATTTATTGAAGCTTCCAAGAGATTTGGAATTTCTAGGCTACACCAGTATCCAAGCACCCAACAAAATTAAACAACTAAAAGACTACCAAATTAATTTATGAGATAATAAAAATCTTATTGAGATGATGAACCAAAATATGTTTGTTAAACTGACCCAAGAAAGCACCATTGTCAAACACCTAACTGTTAGGCTTTACAATTGTGTAATAAGGGCGTATGGTTCTAGAACCTTGAATTATGAATTTATATATTCAATTTTTTAATAAATTATTTTTAATATTTATCCCTTTTAAAAATTAATTAATATATAAAATTATCCATGATTTTATTAAAATTTGATTTTGATACCAACTAATAAAAATTGTATTTTTTGAAATTATATAATTTTGATTAAAATAATATTTTAAATAACATCCAATTTTTTTAGTTAAATATTACTTCCACTTAACATTAAAATTAAATATAATATATATATATACATATATTCAAATTATATCATAATTTATTGATGTCCAATATAATCATTATAATGTTCTGGAAACAGTTATTTTCATAAAAACCAATAATTATCAATAAATGAGGATATTCATTTAAAAGATTAAATTATCATATTTAGAGAATTATTTTGATAAAAAATAAGAATTTTTGGGAATAAATACTTTGAAAATATATAATGGGTTTTTATACATTTTTGATACTATCAAATCTTTGGTTAAAATTTAAATATGGCATCAATATACAGTGTGTGATATAGAATAATTATATAAAAAACTAATATAATAAATACTATAAATAGAATCTATGAAAAAATAGATTTCTTATTTTAAATTAATTTATTTTTTATATTATTTCATTAATTTTATAAACCATTAATGAATCTTCTAAATCACATATTATATTTTAGGGTTCTAAAGTCAATTATTTAAGAACATGACACACTCCACATTAATAAAGGTACTATTTTAAGGATTTTAGGTACTATGTTAATAAAATATGTAATTCCAACACTATTTTGAAGATACCATTGTAATAAACTATGTGATGGGTTTTTATTTTTAATATTTTATCATATAGAGTCCAAACCCTTTGTTTAGAAATTAATATAAAATTACCCTCTTTTTTCTATAAATACCCCCAACATCCCATTTCCCTCCCTAAAAACCCATCTATCAAGTATTTAATCTCCTCATACCTCTATAAATTTCTTCCAATGTGTTCAAACCACCTAATATTCTCCTTGAAATATTTTAGAAGCACCCTATCATTGTAATGGACTCCCTCCTCCTCCATTATTTCAAATAATTTCATTGTACTATGCACTTTTGACTTCTAATTTCTGAAATGTTAATTCACTTTATAAAATCTATTTTACTATTATTATTATGTTTATATACTTATGTAGTAACATTCTCTCTTATTAAACCCTCTAATTAACCTTTATGTACACCCATTATGTTATCAATATTATCTCGTTATTTTCTATGCCAAACATTTGTATTGTGAATACCAATCACCATTTCAACATAACTATATTCAAATAGATGTAAATATACTTAATTTATTGTGTAATTAATCTAATGTATCCAATAATACTTAATATTCATGTTAAAAATGATTAATAATATTCATATATTGTATGATCCCTGTGGCACAAAAATGTTTGTACAATATATGAATGTGACAGATGGGTCCAAACTTATATAGTACTCCAATGATTTGGATAATGATTTAATATCCTTAGATACCATGTAAGGTGAAAAAGAGTTTATCATATGTACACTATGTTGTGATGCCTTTTAAATTGTCATTGGCTTATGCTTATGAGTTCATTTTTTTTATTGTTTCCAAATTTTTATGTTTCCCTAATTTAATCATAATATATCATGATTTAATGTTCATGATTATGATCATAACCCATTTATGTCACCTTGATAGGCCTATTGACTCACATGTATTAATATAATTAGTTGAATATTTAATTATTCCCTTACAAGAATTAATATCTCACCCCTTTCTTATTTATGTCACAATGTTATCTGAAGTAGTTTAAAAAGATAAAGCGAACCTAATGACATATTACGGGTTTTTATATTATTTTATTATATCCCTACATCATGGTTTTATGTTATATAAGTAATTATCAAATGACTATAGGCCTAATGATATTTTGGGATTATTTTATTTGTATCTTTAAAAAATAAATCATTAAATAATAATTATTAATGATACAAATTTTCATTATTGGTATCAAAGAAGGGTCTAGTTTTTTGTGTATTCATATTGAAAAACCATACTAAAAACCACATGGATATGTATAAATGTTTTAAAAGGTCTCTAAACTATGGTAATGAAAATATTTAGTGGATTCCATGAAATAAAATCTATGCCCTGATACTACAAGTTGAATTGGCTCGGGTATGGTTTTACATAGTGGTAAAAACACTAAAATGGGGGCATTGGGTATTAAATTGATTGTCCCCAAGTCCCAGAAAACAATGCCTAAATGTACACATTGTTTTACACTAATAGTATTTATTATTTTGTAAATATACAAGCTCATTATGAAAAATATAGAATTGAGAAAAAAAAATTTACAAAATTTTAGGCTAAGAAATAAACTGTGGATAATTTAGATTGGAACATTGAAATTACTAGGATATGTAATTTCTTTTCATTTAGATTTATCCAATCAATGTTTATAGTTTCCCATTTATGTGTGTAATAGTTTTAATTGTTTCATCCCTATTTTCTTCATCATTTTAGTAAATTATTGGAAATTGGAGGAATTGAGTCACCAACCAATGTGAGGGGAAATGTTAAGAGTACCACAATGACATGACCAACACAATAGGAGTAAGAGACAAGAAATTCATGAAATTATATTATAAAATAAAACTATTTTAGAATTAAAAATTAATCAGGGGAAAAACATCTACCTAAGAAAGAGAATGTTTCAATTGAGGGGTTTATGTTACAATAGCCTGTAACATTCAATGGATATTATAATCACTTAACACATTAACAATAAATAAAATATATTAAAATGATACATTACGTCCTTAAAATCCCTATGTATGAGAAGGTAGTATTGGATGCCTATCGTATGGAGGGAGAATCTAGTCAATTGTAGATATTGATAAAAAAATATGAAGCCTGAGTATGATACCGAGTATAAAGAGTAAAATGAATATAGAAAAATGTTTTTTGATAAATTTTTTCCACAAAATATCTAAATACAAAAGGAGAGATATTTCCTTGGACTCAAGAAAAATATTGATGATTCCATCCTGGTGTGTGAGGAAAAAGTAGCAAGGCTTGCGTGTTGAAACTCCATCTTTTTCATTAACCATGAATATAAATTTTACATCTTCTTCATTGGGATAAATCTGAATATATGATGTGAGTTAGTGATTCAAGAAATTGTTAGCTATTAAAAAATTCTATATTTTTCATTAAATGATTAAATACTGGTTATCAAATATTAAGGGTTAGGAGATATAAATTAGGGAAATGATTCCAATTATATAACAGTGATAAAGAAATCTCGTGTTGGTAAAAAATTAAGAAATCCGATTTATCAAAAGTCTGAGACGATGAATCTTGGAAATTCCATAGAGTGGATAAGGAAATGATTTCCTTGTGGGTAGTGGGATCTAGCTAGCTAATGTCAATGGAGAAAACCAAAAAATGGATAAAATAAATGATCAGGCTAACCCTCAACCCACTGTATTATTTTTCAACTCTGAGGAACAATAACACTATACAAATCATTGAATAATGCTAAGGGTTGTTGATGATAAATTATGTTAATAAAATCCAAGGTCCAGAGAGTAAGGGTGATATAATTCCAACACAATTATGGAGGTGGATCCTGAAAATCATGTAGTAACTGATACACTGGTTATTCATTCAAAGATATAAAATTTACTATTTGATTTAGGTTTTATGAATTCTATTATATCACACAAGATTGGTTGAACTGTTTGAGAATAACCTCAAAACATGGATGTGATTATATATATGAAAGAAATATATGGGAAAATTGTTAAATACAAATTATATAACTCAACCGCTTTCTAAATTTTATTGAATATTTTTCAAGGGAATATTTTGATACTCTCTTTAGTGGAATTCAATGTTATTCTAGGTATGAAATGTATTTCCATATATATAAGAAATATAAATTAATGAGATAAGGATATAGCACTCTATGTCATAAATAAACCTTCATTTCATAACAATTCAAGGCAGGAGGATAAATATCCATTGAAATCGACTTCTCGAGGAATAGGTGTTATTTCGTTATGAGAAATAATATCTAGCAAAAATGCTTGGACTATGTAAAATATCATCCTTGATGACATACTCATTGTATGGGAATATTTTGTTGTATTTTCTAATGAATTACATGGTCTTCCTCTAATCCATGATATTGATATCTCAATGAATCTTTTACGTGAATCTTTAACAATATCAATGTGCCCATATTGAATAGACACTATTGAAAATGTAGATATGAAGGGTCAACTACAGGAAAGTTAAGGTAACTGGTTTATACACAGAAATTCATTTACATGTGGTCTGTCGGTCAACTTAATCAATAAGAATGATGAATTAATGTGCTTATAAATTGATTACAATGAGCTCTACAAGATCATGATGAAGAACAACAATCGATTTCCAATGAATGATGACTTGTTTGATAAGCTACGTGGATACAAATACATATCTAAGGTGGATCTTTTTCCAGGATATTTTCTTGTAAAGGGGAATAAGGGGTATATCCCCAACAATATGAAAAAATGGTCATTTGAAATGTGTTATTTTTGACTAGTCTATTGCTCATCGCAAATAGTCCTTAATAAGGACTATTTGTAACAAGATTCATTTACCATCACAAATTTTCCTTGGTAAATAACTATTTGTGATAGACATACATTCTTATCACTAATACATTTTCTGTTGCTTGTGTCGTAAATCAGGGGAATGATATTCATAGGGTAATATTCATCAATTAAAAATACCTTCCTTTAGTATTATAATTTGCAATGAGAATTAAATCTTGTTTCAAATAAACTATCAGTATAATAATTTTTACGACAAGACCCATAACAATTACCTTCCATCATTATTAGTTATTTATGACGAGATTTAGTTCCCATCACAAATAAGCTATCAACACAAGAATATTGGGAACGAGTCCCATCAAAAATATTTTTTTACCAGAGAGGCGTTTATTTATGGTGTGTATTAATTACTATAGGGCCCATTGCAATTTATCTAACCTATATATACCCCCCGAATCAGGAATTTTTTTCCATTATGTTATCCACTTCCTCTGCCTCTTTTCATACTATCTTGTTCTTCTCCAAAAATTTATAAATTCTTTAACCATTGCAAGGAATAAAATTATCCACATTGAATCCGAAAAAAATTATGCTTCAAAGTAATTAATTGATGTTTTAAAATTTTAACTGATTATTTTTTGTAGTAGTTATAATTATTATTAATTACACATAATTAGGTTTAACTAGAATTAATTTTCTCACTAATTACATTAAAGTAGTTGTAATGGTTTTTAATTTTATGTATTTAGTTACAATTATTAATAACTATTTTTAATTACATATAATTTGATTAAGTTAGTTGTAATTATTTTTAACAAATAGTATTTAGTTTTAATTATCAATAATTAATGGATATTATTAGAATTTAGCATTAATTATTGGAAATTAGTAGTAATTTTACAAAATCATGGATTGTTAGTGTAAAACATTGATAATTTGTAAAAATTAGATGTAACAAGTGACAATTAGTAAAAATTAGTAGAAGCGAGTGAGAAATAATAGAACTTAGTAATAATTTATAGGTCTTAGTAATAAATTATTAAATTATTTTTTATAAATCAACAGTAATTAGTGATTGATATTTATTAGTAAGGAAGGAAAATATTTTTTACCCTTATTGGTAAATATAAATAATTATAAAACAATTAGTAAAAATTAGCACCAATGGGTACAAATCAGTGATAATTATTAGAAATGAGTCGTAATTATTAAAAATGAGTTCTAATTATTAGAACATAGAGGTAATTAATAGATATTAGTGTTAAATATTATAAATTAGTGATAATCACTTATAATTAATAATTATTAAAGAAATTTGCTGATAATTAATAAAAAAATAATGTTAAATTGTAATAATTAGGGGTATTTAGTAATAATTTGTGATCATTATTAAAAATTATCTATAATTAGAGATAAATATTAAAAACAAGCCGTAATTAGTAAAAATTAGCTATAATTACTGAAAAATTGTGATATGTTGCAACACATACTAAAAATTAGCGGTAATTTGTAGTACCTAGTAATAATATGAGGTAATTAATAAAATTCATGCTAAATAGTAAAAATCAGTGGTAAATAGTAAAAAATTAATAGTAATTACTAATAATAAGTGGCACTTAGTGGTACTTAGTAAAAATTAGCCACATTTATTAAAATGTTTCGGCACTTAGTAAAAATTAGCATAGATATGTAAAAATTATCCACACTTAGAAATAATTAGCGCTAATTAATAATAATTTGGAAAAATTAGTAAAAATTTGGGATAATTAGTAATAATTATGTATAATTAGAGGTAATTATAAGTAATTAGTAATAAATATTGGTAAATAGTGGTAAATAGTAATTTTTTTGGCAACTACTAAAAATTAGTTGAAATTACAAAATGTTATTGGTAATTACTAAAAATTAGTAGGAATGAGTAAAAATTTGTGGTAATTAGTAAAAATTATTGATAATAAATAAAAATTGACTTCAATTAGAAATATGTATTGGTATATAGAGGTACATATAAAATATTAGTGAAACATTGTAAACATTTGTGGAAATTAGGAAAGAACATGTAGCCCTTAGTAATAATTATAGGAACATAGAAATATTTCCCATAAATTACTAATAATTAGCAGTAATTAGTAATAATTAGGACAAACTAGTAAAAATTAGTACACATAGTAAAAATAAGTTGCACATTTTGAAATTTTGTGGCACTTAGTGAAATTCGTGGTGCATAGAAAAAATATGGTGGTATTTAAATAAAAATAGGGGTAATTACATAACATTTTTTATAATTATGAAAAGTTAGAGATAATTACATAAAATTAATTATAGTTACTATATATTTTAGGTAATATTTAAAACATAGAGGTAATTGTTTATAATTAGCGTTAATTAGAAAAAAATTATTGTTAATTAGAAAAAAATCATGGAAATTTGAAAAAATTAAAAATAATTTGTAAAACATAGTAGGAACTGTTAACAATTATCTACATTTATTAAAAATTAGTTTTACTTATCAACATATGGTAAAAATTAGAGGAACATAATAATATCTAGTGGCACTTAATAATAATTAATACAATTAGTTATAATTAGTGTAGATTAGTAATAATTACTGAAAATTAGTAATAATTTTTGACAAAAAGTAAAAATTAGCAGTGATTAGTAAAATTTAGCATCACTTATTACAAATCTGAGATAATTACATAAAATTAATGATAATTATATAAAATTAACAACAACTAGTAATAATTTATAATAAATAATAATAATTTATGGTAATTAATGATGATAAAAAAATCAATCAATAATAATCATGTTAAATGAGTATAAATTACCTATAAGTAGAGTTAATTAATGATATTTTAGTAAAAGTATTACTAATTACTAAAAATTAGTGGTTAATATGTAAAATTTATAAAATTTATAAGTAAATTATATTTTTTTTAAATTTTTACTCTTTTTTGACCGCCTTAATCTTATATCAAATTAATCTTATATCATTATTTTTATGAGACACATGGAACTAGGAAGTCCAAGACAATATATATTATATGGACATGATTGGTTAAATAATCCTTGGAATATAAATTGTTTCTGTATAAATCCTGTATATATTGATGGTGGTGAATAATTTTTATAATTTTTATCATCAAAACTAGTATTATTTCAAAAGGTGCAATTATGTGTCTATGTAAGAAATGTGATATGAGGAGGATTGAAACAACTGACTATATAGATGGAAATCTATTGTGTATTGGTTTTCAAAGAGATTTCATTTTTTGTATCAACAAAGTGAACTATTTTTTAGAGATGATATTAATAATTTTGTTCTAAATCCATCAATGTTTTAATATTTATAAAATGATGTTACTGGTCATTATTTTCAAAAAACAAAAACTCATGATGAAATTTATATCACTCATTTGTTAGATCCATATCAATTTTATGATTTGATAAATTATGTTTAGGATGCCTTAATCCTATATCTAGGATAACAAATTTTATGTTATTTCAAAATTTATAGCTATTAAATCTGATATTGGATTTTCAAATAGCTATTCTGATCAAATAATATCTCTAGTAAAATCGTTGTTACATGATGGAAATGTGTTTCCTACAAATTTATTAGAGAGAAAAATTATGGTTCATAATATGGTCTTATTTGTCCAAAGATTCATGCATGTTAAATTATTTCATCTAATATTGTGGTGAAAATGAGTCTTTAGCTTGTCTCCCTACATGTGGATAGTAGAGGTACAAAATGAAAAAATTAGGGAAGTATGTATTATTTCCTATTAATAATTTGAATAATTTACCACATATACATAGATAGTATCATTTATTTATATCGTAGAACAAAATTTCAGTAATGTGATGGAATATTTATAATATTTCAATCGATAACAAGTTAAATCATTATTGTGATGGTGATTCACAAAAACATTGTCCATGTGAATTTTTATTCATATTTAGAATCATATAACATGAAATTGGTCCTTTTTATTTATGTTTTTTTGACTATTTGGTTCATATGACAATCATTATTTTTGTGGGCCAATCATTGTAAATCCATACAACTGACGTCCCTGGATCATAATTAATGAACCATATATCATTTTATCATTATAAATTCCATGACTTCCAAAAAAATACCGATGTTTATTTGATTCCATTGATTGATGATTTAAATTTATTATAGAGTAATATTTCCAGTGCATATTATGGTGTTGTGTAACAGAATTTATTAATGAATGATGCATAAAGGTGGATGAATAGTGAATTCCCATCTTATAATATGTTATCTGGATTGAGTAAACGTGGTATAAAATCATGTACGCACTGTTTGAGTGATATAAAACCCTTTATACTTGAAAATGGGGAAAATCATGTTTCACTGAATGTCATCATAGATTTATCCCTATTAATCATCCATTCATAAAGGAAAAACATATTTTCATAAAAAGTATGATTGAAAGATATAGATCATGAAAAACGATATCTAGTACTGATTTAATGTCTGTTGTCCCATCATTACCTCCCACTCTCTTTTCACTAATTATAATCCAATAATAAATAGATGGGTTTGAGATAGAGAACAGATTGATTAAATAAATCATTATTTTGGATATTTTATATGGGTTTGATTTTTTGGTTCTTACTTAGTTTGATTTAATGCATATTGAGAAGAAATTTTTCCATAATATATGTTTTTATTGTTTTGTACACACATGGTAAAACCAAAGATGATGTAAAGGTATGATAAAATCTTTCCCAAATTTTCACACAACCAGAATTTGGGTTTTTTGAAATTGAATGGTCATAGATGTTAATGAACCCAAAATATTTTTATCCACTTTACAAATATGAACATTTATTATTTTTTTAGTGGATTTTTTAACTGAGAATAATTTATGGATATTTTTCTAATTTGGATAGTTGTTTCACAAACAGTCATCTTACTAGATTAAAATATCTTGATTAATTTTTTATATTGGAAATAAATCAAAATATTGGATTTATAGGTTTCATGAAATTTTTTATTTGGGATTTATTAAAGGAAATATAATATCATTTTTGATACATCTATGAGGTAACATCATACAATGATTCACTTAGAAGACTATTAGTAAATGTTTTCTTAATTTAATTTATGCTTGAAAATTTTATTTATTAGAATTTTTTGATTCAAGGGATCATTTGATATTAAATATTCCATAGTAAGAAAAACATGGAGGGATGGTACAGTTCTCATGGATGTACCCACATGAGATATATATGTAAAATGTGATGAAAAAGAAATATAACAGAGATTCAGTTGAAGGATTAATTGAAGAAGCTTATTTATAAGAGTAAATTTCTTTTTTCTGATAAAATTATTTCCAATATAATTATATTTTGAAAAATAACTGAATCAGAAATGATGAGGGAACTGTTTACGGTGAAATGAACATTCAATTTTTAGTTTTTAATTATATTTAACATGAATTTGGTGGATTATATGAACAACAGATTTCAGATGATAAAAATCACATTGTTCATAGATATGTTTTTCTTAACTATGAATAAATGAAATGATTTTTATATTTAATTCTACTACCAGATATTCATTATTTTTAAAAAAAATTAAAAAATATTTATTTTTATATATTATATGAATAACATTTGAGAAAAATATTCCCAAAATACACAATCTTCTCTTGAAAATTGATTGTAAAAATCATAGTAGTTTACAAGATCGGAAATTTAGATTTTTTATTATTTAACATATGAAATCTATATATTTTCTATTATATTGTTAATTTATTTTTAGTTTTTAGGTATCACAACATGTTGATAAAATTTATAATATATTGTGTGTATTAAGTAACCAAACCCCCAAAAATGCATAAATTTTATAATACATATGTGGTGAATGGTTTTAATTTGCATATGTATGCATATGTTGAATAAAAAAAATGAACAATAGTATTATCTTAAAAGGATGTTATCAAAGAGAGTGATTTCTTCTTTTATTGAACAAATGATGAATTAATTTAACTATATTATCTGAGACAAGAATAATTTTATGATGTTAAAATTCTTTAGTTTGTTACTGATAGATGATTTTGTCTTCATCGGTTCCCTAGAGTCATCGACATTAAATATTATGGCCTTCAAGTAGTAAATGAACAATTTTTATTATCTCATAAAGAAAACCAAATATATTATGAAAATTATTGTGCTAATTCAAAAGAGATAATTAATTTTTGGAGAATAATAAAAAGAAAATCTCATGAAAATCAGTTTATGCAAAGTGAATGTGGTTCTATTGATGATTAAAGAATTGATATTTTTCACGAGCCAAATCCAATTAAATATTTTCAATGAAGATATATGAATATCAATGATTCCACCACATTGTAACTTGTTGATGGTGATGATGATGTTTATGATATAATTAATGAATTAAAATTAACATGTGATGATGGAGATAAAATATATGTGAAAATTGATGATACTGATGAGGGAGAGGATTATATTGACTAAAACATATATGAAAATGTGGCTGATGATGAAGATTCATACAATTACATATTGGTTGTAGTCAATATATATATATAATACTCATCTTAAATCATTTTTTAAAATCATTATTTTTGACTTCTAAAAGGATGATGATAATTATGATGAGGTCTTTTGTGACCTCTAGGGGAATATACTTTATGGTGATGAGCATGATGATATTCCATCACACCCTAAGGTTGTAGGTGGTGTGTTGAATAATAGGGGTAGTGGTCTTGTAAAATTGTTTATCCCCAAACCTAATCCTAAGTGACATTTATATATATATTTTGATCCATTTAAGAGGAGTTATGTTCAGGTGTTTAATTTAGTTAATTTTCATTATTCATTATTTTCATTAATTTATTTATGGTGTAATTGTTTTTATTTGTTCTTTTTTCTCTTTCTTTTTCCATATAGCTACATTACATGGAATTTCTATTCATAGGAATTATTTTTCACAATCATGAGAGATGTGGGATCATATTCTCAAAGATGATTGAAGGAATATGTTTGATCATTGGAAGGCATGTAAATATATAATAGTTAATTTGGCATTTATTTAATGACTCACAATATATAATGAATTATTTGTAGAATTTATAGTATCTAATAGATAATATCATACAAAACTCTATCAACTAGGCCTACATGTGTGATCTATACTGTCAGTTTTTGCACTATATAAGGAAGAACAAAATGAATAAAGCTATTGTCATTGATCTTGATTAGTCTTACTGTAGCCATCATCCAAATCATATATACTATCATATTTGGGATAGACTATGCTCATATTGGTTGACAGACAGTTTTCATAGGTGATCATTATTAGTTCAGTAAAAATAAAGTAAATAGGAGGCCACTCATAGTGGTTGTAGTTTTATATTTAGTATTATTCTTTAACATCAGTTAAGTAATCTTATATAATAATTAATATAACATAAAATTAAAATTGAACATTTTATTTTTCATATAATAAAATAGGAATAAAAATATTACAGGGTGTTATTTTTACAGGAGGATGTAAGTTGACTGCTAAAATGGATATATTATTGGTGTTCGACATCGTTAGATTTTGGTCTGCATTATTATTTTTTAGTTTTAAAATTAACTAAAATTAATTTTTTAAAATATTTTTATTTCAAATTTAATTTTAAGGTGTTATTTGAGGATGTGAAATCTAACACAAACGATGAGATTCTGGCTAAGACCAAGGTTCAAGACACTAGTGTAGTGAGATTTGATGACTCAATATGAATTCCAATGGCTGAGAATGCCTTCATAAAAGATCGAGTTGTAGGTATCAACTCTTTATTGATGCATGGGAGGTATTATGGCACTACTTTGACGTCGTCGTCCTACTCGAGGAGAGTTCATGGAGTTTCTCCATCATCATTTGCACATTAAGAGGATAATCTATGATCTCATAATGAGGTTATAGAGACCCCGTGAAGGGATAAGGAAGAGTTTCATCAATAACATGAGCTATAGTTCATGGAGCTATGTTGAGTGCATCAGTACAAAATGATGGAGTATATGTAGCATTTGGTTTTGGGAATATGGAAGGTGTTCCCTCATCCACCTCCTTGAGATAACCCTCCCCCTCCCTAGTGATTTATAAACATTGTAGAAACATATATTATATTACTATTTTGAAAGAGGACTTTTTTTCTACATATTTTTTATTTATGAAATGCACACTTTTATATATTGAATTTTCTTTTATTTTTATATATTTTTTACATCCTTGTGATGTTTTAATTTTATTATATGTTTATTAATTTTGGTTTTTATTTGTTATTTAGTTTTTATTTATTTTCAATGGGAGATGTCACCCATCATAAATAATATTATATATAAATTAGTAAAAGTTTATTTACAATGGGGAAATCCCCATAACAAAAAGTATCTTTTTGTAATGGACCTTCATAAGAAATGTATTTGTGTGGGTCCCTGTCAGAAATTGTCAGTCAAAGAAACACATAATCTAGTAGTGCAACACTTTATTTGGTATAATGTACGAGCACTATGAGTTTATAGTGATGTAATTTGGACTTACTACATTTCCAAATATCATAATGTTCAAAATGAATAGAGTCTTTATAGATTCATTTAACAAATTTCTAGTAATATCTATAAATTATATTATTGTAGTATCTAAATGAAAGGAGGATAAAGAGGATCATTAGAATGTTGTATTAAAGACATTACAAAATGAAAAGTCACATGTGAACTATAATAAATGCATGTATATGATGTAAAATGTAACATTCTAGAGGCATGTTACCGCCGTGAAAGTGAAAATTTAATGATTGGTATTTTTTAATTAAATAGGATTTGGGATTGAATTTCTAGGAAAATTGGTGTGTTAAGTGCCGGTTCATTTTGCGCTCAGTATAAATGGGGGGAGTGCCACTTGATCTAGAAATCACCGCCACCCTTTATAAAAAATGTTAACATATATATATATAGCCACATAGATATATTTAAATATATTATTATTTAAAAATATGATTATTAATATATATTCAAAATTATAAATATATACGTGTATATATTTAATTTAAAAATATATAATTAAAACATATATTTATAAATATATTAATAAAAAAATATATATATATTTATATATATTAATAATTATATTTATATATATAAAAATAAAATTTAAATTTATTAGCAGTTTTTTAATCCGGTGGGTTCAAGTAAATTTTTTAAAACCCAAACCCTATCGAAACCTGATTACATGGTTTAAAAACCCATCAAATATTTAGAAATAATGATTTACTTACATATTTTCAAATATATATTTGATAATAAATAATCAATTTATTTTATTTAATTTATATATTAATATATATAAACGTATATTTACTATATTTATAAAAATAAATATCGATAGATACAATTATTTATATACATATAAATATACTAAAAAATATATATTTATTTTAATTTATTTAAATATATTTTGAAAAAATAAATTTATTGATATATATATATATAATAAATATATTTGACAATGCTATTATTATATAAATATATATAAAAATATAATTATATATAAATATATATATATATATATATATATATATTTATAATTATAATTATAAATTTATATTTATAGTCACATATATAAAAATCATTAAATAAATTTAAAATTAAATATATAATTATATTTATATATAAATAATAAATATATTTAAAATTAATTTATAATGTTATTTAATAAATATATATATAAATAATATTTATTAAAATAATTTTCAAAATATTTATTTTTTATAAATATATTTCTGTTAAATTATTTTTTTTAAAAACATACATATATATATATATATATTAGTATTTTTATAAATAGATATATGAAATTATTTAAATATATTTAAAATTATATAAATATAAAAAATATTGTATATATAAATAAATATATAAATATATCTTTTATTTATAAATATATTTTAATAATTTTATAAATTTAATAAAAATTATATAAATATAGTTATAAATATTTACATATAAATTTATTTAAAAGTGAATTTAAATATATAATAAAATTAAATTAATAACATTATTTTTAATAAAAGTATTTTCGATATTATTAAATTAATTATTATTCATTTTTAATTATATTATCAAATATTTTATTATTGTTAATTACATTATTATTCATATTTATCAATATAATTATTATAAATATTTAATAATATAATAAATATTTATTATTTATGTAATTAATAACATTAAATAATGGGTCGAGGTATTTGGGATGAATTGGGTATTCTGGAATCCTAGAATATTATATTACATTCTCTTAGAAATTGGGGTTCTAATAACATTGGAAAGAAAACATCGTTAGGTATTTATGGACACTTCACTCAATTCTTAGTAGAAGATGACGTGTGTTATACTTTAGTTGATAGGGTGCTTCTTTAAACAAATGGTGATTAGTTTAGCTAGAGTATAGAGTTTGAAAATTCCCCTTGATTCTGCTTGGATTATATGATTATTGGCTATGATATATCAAATTATAAAAGATCCATCCTCTCTACTTCTTTCTTATGTGTAGGACATGATGAACATATTTTTATACCGAAAATAAGGTTTTTAAATATGGATTTCATTATGGTTGGGAAATATTGACTCAATTAGTATCAAGATGCTAGAGTGAATATTATTCAATCGTCTTGTTTGGATATATTAGGTGGGGATGTGACTGTTAATTTTTTCTTTTATGATTTTTTTTGTAACAATGACTACATAGGAGGAGGTATCCCCTTAGTAGAGAAAATGTGCTCGAGCGGGAGTTGATACATGCAGTAGGGATTCTCCTAAAATATTGATATCAGTTGGCTTTTATGAGAAACATGTAGTGAATTCATGGGCCTGAGTTGTTGAAGAGGGGAGATATATTCATGTTCAATCATATGATTAGGTGGATTCATATGAATCAGTTGATCAATAGCTTATATATGAATAAATAATTTCTTCAAGAGATTATAAAGAAAAAAACAAAAAATTAATGTTGAAGATCCTTCATGTTTAAATCCTCCAAGTGGTACTTGAAAACAAATAATTTCTAAAAATACATTGGTAGAGATCCGACATAGTTATCTAACTTTTTGACTCTGAATCTAGGTACACCTATTGATCATAATGTAGAGGATTCAATTGTTTCTATCCTTATTGGTGTAAAAATCCTAGATACACTGTGGATTCGTGAGAAGGATGCTGATAGGATGTCTATTATGGTTGGCTCTAAAAGTGTTACAAGTAAGGATGGATCGTAAAATTTTTATTTTCGAAGGGATTGTGATTATTATCGAACCCACACTATAGCTCTTACTATAACACTTCCACTTGAGGGCAGGGATTCAATAAATGAGGGGTCAATAGGTGAGCCAAATGTCACCTAGAAGCAGTCTTCAACTAAGGTTGAAAATCAAAAAACCATTGTTGGTCTTACAGATAGAGTCACCAAATGTAGTGTGGATGTTCGTAGGGATATTGGTACAGATTAAAACAATGTTTCCTTTTCCATGGAGAAATTCTCAGCAGAAAAAGAGGGATTCCAATTAGTCCCCTTTAAAAGAACAATGCCATTTTATTTTGATCATATACTGGATTCTCTTTCTTCTTTTTCAAATGAAATGGACTTGTAACCTATTATGTTAGCTATAAATATGTTGTCTCCATCAACCATCCACCCTTCAAATATTGTTGTTCTATTTTTCTAGTTTTTAGGTGAAATTGCACCCAAAAACATTTATGGAATGGGATGTCCAACCAAGGTGTAGGTGTCAACTTGTATCTTTTTTGGAGTGTTTGATACTATCTATGAAGATAAAAAATTAATTTCTAGAAAAATTGGCCCAAAAGGCATCTACAAAGATTTCTCCCCGATCAATGAACATGAAATTCGATGATGACGCACAAGATGATGAAGTACCAATGGAGGTTTAGTCAGATTCTAAAATAAATGACTCAGATAGCAATGACATTGAAGGCCTCTGGAAAAAAGAAGAAACATATTGGAGAGTTCATCCACCTATATTTTTATCTGTAGGGAATAAATGAATTATTTATACTCTAATACGTGATGAGGAGTAAAGGATTGGAGCTAAGACTATAGAAAATAATTATATTTATCTACTTTTTGATTTGGAAAGAACATATATGACCCCATCTCTCTAATTCAACTTTTTTTACTTCTAATAATGGTATGTTGTCCATAACATTTAAAAAATGACATTATTAAAAATACTTCTTAATAATGTATTTCATATTATAATAATTACTAATAAATATGAATAAATTTAATACTGTGTAACCGTAATAGATTTAAAAAATAAAGTCTATGTCATGTAAATTTGTTTTTGTTTACTATATTTCCTAATTTATATATATTTTTAATTAATTTATTATATATTTTTTCATTGTGGATAATTTTATTGATATAATATGTTTAAATTATAATGTATACACTTTCTAAGCCATCTAGTTTAATCGTAATAATGTTACAAGTTTGTGACTTCGAAGGTATATAAATTTTATATTGTAAATACAATATACATGAAATTGGAAACATTTAATAAATTGAAAAAATAAATGATATTAAATTTTTTTTAGAAAAAAAATAAAACAAAAATAATTTTTACAATAAAAAATATTATTGATTCAAAATATGACATTTGTAATTATAAATTTTTTGGCATTCCTTTCTCTATTGGAATTGAGATATATACCAACAAAATTAATCAACACCGATGACCCTCAGTACCAAAAACCATGGTATGAACCTCAAGAAGACTATATATTTGATGGTTATGCCAATCCAATGAACTACCTATTGTTTTTTATTCCAATGCGTTTTGAGAAACATGTGACTACTTGGATGAAAATATAAGATACTCTATTTAAATGTATGAATTTTAATATATTAAATGTGAAAAATATTTATATCGTACCTAGTTTTACGATATGTAATAATATATTTTTTATGTTTCTAATTGGTTTATAAAAAAATGACGTATTTTATTTAACGTGACCAAATATTTATATTGAGATAAAGTTATTTTTAAGTGAAATATGTTCTTTCAGAAAAAAGGTTTAATTTTAATGAGTATGCCTTTTTTTATATGATTATGTTTTTAAATAATCCAAAAATATTTTATTATTTTATTGGAATATCAGTTCTAACTAGCTCTATATTTTTTTAATATAACGTGATTTGTATTGGTTTTTGTTTTATAATTACAGTTTTAAATGAAATATAATACGTATATAGATATATTATTAAACTGTGTAAAAGTATAAATAAATTTCAAACATATTCACATATTTCCTCGATCTATTTTAAGGATTTTGGTATGAATAATGTTGTTTGTTTACACAACATAATAGCTTTAATTGATTATTAAATAAAAACATGTGTTATATAATGAGTATTCACTTGAAACATAGTCCATTAGAAAAAATTTGAATTATCTACATTTAATTTAACTAAATGGATCTTTGAATTATAAGTTTATGTTGTTTATAAAATATATAAGTTTATGAAACTGTTTGAGAGTTATGTAATTTCCAATATTCAAAATCATTTTTATTTCAACAATATCTCTTTCTGTGTACATAAGAATAACATTTAATTTATGTTTTTAAAATAAGAGAATTTTTTATACATTTTAGTAAACTATATGAAGGTTTAAAATTCTCATTTTGATTCCTTAAATAGTCACCTTGGTTATGAAACATTTCGATTACATTTTCTAAATCCTTTATATATATATAATTACTTGTTATTATATATATATATTTATATACAAGTTGGATTTAGGCTATTTTTGAGCAATTTGAAACCTATTTAAATTTTATAAATTTATTCATTTTGGAACATCATATGATTATATTGTCTATAGGGTATAAAAATTCTCCAAATATTTTGTTTCAACTATTACTTGAAATGATAAAACATGATTCATCTTCATCTTCCAACATAGTAGAATCCTTGGTTCTCCTCCTAGATAGTACCATAGAATCCCTACATATTTCAATAGTAGCACATACCTCATCTATGCACATAGTTTTATTTATTTTGTTAGTGTATATTCTATTTCAAGTATTGAATTAAGTGTTAGAAAAATTTATATGTGAAAATTTAATGTTTTAAACTAACTATGTTCTGTTACTATAATATCATTTTTATGTAAATATTTAAATTAAATTATATTTACTATCACTTATTTTTTAAATTTGTATTCAGTGGTTCAAATTTCATTATGATTTTAATTAATCTTTATAATTTATATATTTTTTTCAATTATTTGTAACATTATTATGTACCATTTAGGTGACTTTAAAACCATATAAATTATAATGTATACATATTAACTAAATTTAAATTTTTAATCTAACGAGAAATATAATAAATTATTAAACAATTAATAAAAATAATATAATAGTAATAAAAAACTAATTTACATGACACATACATTATTATTTTAATCCATTACATTTACAGTAAAATTTTTGGGGTATATTTCATATTAAGTATTATATTAAGAATTTTATTATTTTGAAGAACTATTAGTACTGTTATTAATAAATATTTTTTAAAAAATATGAATAATTATTAATAATAATGTCAATAAAACTAATAAGATAGTTACTAATATAATTTGAAATAATTCTCAATTAAATTAGTAATATTAAAAATGTAATTATTAATAATATTGTATTTATTAACAATTTATTATATTTGTAAAAATTCAAAATATTTATAATAAATGTTTGTAATTATATAAATATTTATTTATAAATATAGGATTAGAATTATATATATAGTGATATTTAATATCATAATTATACATGGGTATTTATAACTACATTTAAATACTTTTGATTATTAAAGTACTTGTACACCACTCACTATCGATGATATGGGACATCAGAAATGAACATATCCTGCCGATGATGCACTAATACTAAGAACTCCAATGATGGTCATAGAGGACAGTCATGATCATGTGAGTGATGATGTAGATGGGAACAAAAATTTCCTTAATGAAAACAATTTAGTGGATGAATTCAGGTGGTCTGTTGTTGTTGAGCATTATTAATGTGGTCGGGTGTGTGACATTTTCATGGTTAGCATCTATCAGGAAAATCATTGCTTGTTGGACAACAATGGTGTTTTCTTGCCATTGGGATATTTGATGTGGGTATTTGTGGCTTCCTATGGGGTTTTCTTACCATCATTGTTGTTTGAGTGGTGAGTTCACCACTTTAATGTTGTGGTGTCAATTTATGTGTCACATTATGTGTACCTACTGTACTTTTATTTTATTTAAAAAAAACATAGACGGACATGCTCATTACCTGAAAATTCAATGTATATATATTAACTGAACCCTCGTAGATTAATAAACAGGTAAAAATTTTAATTTAATTTTATTATATATAAATAGATTTATAAATACAGTTTAAAAAATAAAAGTATTAATAGGTTGATAAATATATAGTTATAAATATATAAATATACAAATATATAAATTTAGAAATATGTTTATAAATATATATTTACATTTACATATATATACTTAAATTAAATATATTTATATATAATTAAATTTATAAATAAATATCTTTCTTAATATATGAATATAAATATATAATTGTATATATATCAAAATTAATTTTTTAATAAATCGCGGGGGTGAGCACCAGATTAAGTGGAACTCCCCTATTTATGTTTAATACCAAATAACCTTTCTATTGATGCATGCATTTGTCTAAAAATTAAATAGAGAATCACATTTAATTAAAAAACAAAAACCCAACAGTCAAATTTACGCATCTATGATACCTTTAATGATGAAGTTAGTTGAAGGATGGATTTGAACAATATGTGCTATATATATATATATAGTTTCCTTGGATTAGTAGTGTACACTTGTGGATTTTCAAGAAAATTATTATTATTTTTAAGCCCACTACCCCATCTTACTCAGAACGGAGTAATTATTTTCTAGACTAATAAATTCCAAGGGATCATTATAGAGTAAAATAAGAGGATAATCACTATACCTTTACTCACATTACCCCCAAATGGGAATTAATTTTGGAAAAATAGTTATCCACAGGAAAATGTTACGGATTTTGTTCTTATGGAAGATGAATGAATGAAAGACTATTCCTCCCAACAATTAAAGATCCATGTGAAGAACTAATTGACAGTTGCTGTAGGATTAATTTCAGTGATCTTTGAATAGTATATTTTTTTTGAAAAAATATATAAACAGAGGGAAGTGTGAGATATATATAGATTATAACACCATTAAGTATATATTAACACAAAAGGATGATAATATTCTATATCAATGGTTTTTATAGCTAATCAAGGAGTATGGTCATTTAATCCATTACCATCATCGGAAGATGAAACAAGTAGCAAATGCCTTGTTTAAAAATGATCCTATAACACTTTCTACGATGATAATTGAAAGATATCTAATATTCATGTACATAAAAAGTATGTACATGATAATAGTAAAAGGGAATTCATAAAACATTTATCAACCAACAACTCAACCATTCATACTTTAGAGGATCGATGAATCCTAAAAATATAATGATGAGATAAAATGAAAGTAGAATAATTTCTATAGTAAAGCATATCTAATGATATGTTTATTAGTTTTTGAACCCATATATTTTTACCATGATAACCATAGTTGATGTGGTAATCTATATATGATGCACATAGCCAATCCATCACTATTAATCTATGAAGAAAAATCGAGGAGTAGTGATATAAAGAAAATATTATAATGGTATAACATTAAGTGGGATATTACAGAGTTTACAACTAGATTCTTGGTATTCTAACAAGTCAAGACTTGATGACAGATGTCTAAGGGTATGATGCATCCATTTCTCAAACTATTATAGAACAAGGAAAACATAACCATGTATTTGATCATATGACTTCCCTAAGAAATCTAATTGTAATAATTCCTTCGAGTTGGTAGATGGATTCCATAGAATGTCAAAAGAAATTTGATTACTATCGAGGATTATTTATCTCTCAAAACATTTTATAAGATATAAATTGGGGAACTAGTATTAATTTATGTAATACCACTCTCTATTATATCTGATTAATATCTCAGGATTGTCTCAAGGTTTTGGATATGTCGTGTATATTTTTTGTATACAAAGGTGAATTTTAGTACTTTTCATCACCCATAAATATATGCCTTTTTTAAAATAATAATTCATACTATAGAGGATATAAAAATATTTTTTTCAATGTATTTTAATTGGATAAAAACCTTCCCCTAGAGAGTTCTCATATAACAAGAGTATCCATTCCAGCATTAAAATGGGGTCTTATGGGTCTCTTTGTGGAAATTAGTGTCAGACACAAACATGATGAGATAATGATAGAGTTGGGAAGCCTATGGTAGCTAATATTATCAAATATATGACATATAAGTTTCATTCCATTCAATTTCATATGAAATATGCTCAAATACAACATAAAATCTATATGGAAAATATACAATGGGACACAAAGTTTGAGGTGAAAGATAAAGTATTCCTTCAAATATCATGACGAAAAAACGTCATGAGATTTGGGATGAAGGGAATGTATTGGATGTGATACATTATCCCCAATATTATCATTGATAACATTATATTTTTGGCTTAATGAATAAAACAACCAACTAACATATCTCATTTATATGACGTGTTCAATTTATCACCCCCCAGTAAGTACATTCTAGGCCCCTCAGATGTACTGAATCATGAGGTGGTACCCTTGGAGAATGATATTTAATAAATTTATCAACTGATAATGATTATAGATTGTAGATACAAAATTATATGATACACAATAATTCACCAGGTCATAGAGTTGTGGTAGAACTAGAAGTTTGAGTAAACAACGTGGGAAGAGGAGATCAAACTAATGCACCGTCACTTGTTATATTGTACTAAATGGAATTTCATGGCTAAAAATCTAATTGGGAGAAGAAATTATTTACCTCCTATTTTAAAAATCACATTTAATTTTTAATTAATAAATGTCTTGTTAGGTAATTTATTTATAGAAAACACCAGCACTACATGAGTTATTTTTGACTGTTATAGTATTTTTCCTCTCAGATTTAAAATACCATTAGGAATCACAACATACGATAATATATCCACTGTAAAATGACTTTAGGATTAATTTATATTAAGGGTTATCGTAAATCCTAAAAGATACAGAGGAAAGATGCGATGAACTTGGACACTTAGATCGAACCCTATTAATCCCATTTATCAGAGCCTCTAAGGGAGATGTCATCTCTACGATTTTCCCTTAACCAAAATCATGATGAGATTCAAAAACTGAATCCTAAGGAAAATTATTATTGGTGAAGTTCAATCATATCATGATCATGGAAAAAAAATCATTCATTGAACCACCTAATGAATGGATCACTATGAAACACCATACCCATAGAGAATACGCAGGAGTAATAAGAAGGTATTGTATCTAAAACATAGTGGTATGAATTTATATATTAGCATTTTTATGAAAATAAAGATTATATATATATTAATTCATTTTATTTATTAATTTATATATAAAAGTATATATGTTTTAATGAAAATTTTATGTTGATACAATGAAACATAAATTATATTTATGGAAAATAAATGGTTTTAATTAAATTATTGTTTTTGATAAATTCCAAAACTTTGTATGAAATTTTATTTTAATATTTTTTTACTAAATAATATTTATATATATAAAAAATATATTTTATTATAATGATGTCCAATTTAATCATTATAAGGGTAAGAAATCTATTATAGACGTATAAACTAACATTTTATTAGTAAAATAAGAGTTTAATTTAAAATTTTAAATTATCACATTTAAGAATAATTTTGAAAAAATAAATATTAATTATGAAATAATAAGGTATAAATTAAGAAATGGTGAATTTTTTTTATGGTTTTCTAAGACAATTGAATTTTTGGTTAAAAATTAAATTTGGTATAAATATGAATAATGTATAATGAAATCATAATATAAAAAAGGTAGAGTAAAAAACACTATAAATGGAATCAAAGAACAAACGTATATTTATCCTTCAAAATTATTTATTTTATAAATTACTTAATTACTTTTATAAACCATTAATAAATTCTCCATATCCTATATTATATTTTATTATTTTAAATAAATTATTTATAAAGACACCTCACTTACACATCACCAATGATATTATTTTATATATTTCCTTTTATATCCTAATAAAATATTGAAAAAAACATCGCTTTGTTGAATTTTTTTTAAAATACCATGGTAAGGGTTGAGATATAGATTATTTTATCATATATATTCCAAAATCAATGATTAGAAATTATTTAAGAATCCCCATCTTCTTCTATAAATACCCACAAAACCTCTAATTTATCCTCACTCAAAACCCATTGATAGTTATTTTCATCTCCCTATACATATTTAAATTAATCCATCAAAGTTTAAAACATCTTAAGGAGCTCTTATTAATATTTTACAAGTGTCCTCTCAAGGTAGGAGACTATATCTGCTTCTTTTAATTCAAGTTATTTCTTCAGATAAATACCATTTTATTTCAAATTGGTCATTTTTGAATTTGTTTTTACACAACCCTTTTAATGTCTATATGTTTTCCAAGTAATTATAGAAAACCATTCACTCTGATTTATCACTTATATGAACACTTACATACACTGGTAATGCTATTGAAATTGTCCAATAATTTTTTATTCCAAACTTTTGATGTCTGAATACCCATCCCCATTTCCAGTCCAGGGTATTCATCTAGATGTAACTACCATTAATTTATTGGTAAATTCAATGTATTCCACACTACTTAATCATGGGATTATAAGTAATGAAATTTATTCTTATGTTGTATGATCTATGTGATGTAAACATTATTGTACATTATATGATTGTGATGTGTGGGCCCAAAATTATTTACCCCTCAAATAAATTTGGTAATGTTTTTATCTCATGATATTCCATATATGGTTCATTAATGGTTATTGTAATAATAATACGTTATGATGCATCATTGGTTATCATTGACATAGTCATATGATGTTATGTTTTATATTGTTTCCACATTAATATTTTTTTTGATGTTATCATATTATATCATGATACGATGTTCATGTTAGTTATTATCATGAACTTATGTCACCGTTCTATGCCTCATGAATCACATATATAACTTTCAACATGTCCTGATTTTATTTTTCTTGTACTAAGATTTTTAATGACCCCTTTCTTATGTAGAACCCCTGGTTATTCCATGTAGTATTTAAAGACCAAGGGAACATAATAACATGTTATAGTATTTTTAAATATCTATTGTATAAATCATGAAATAATGTGTAATGAAGATTTTCTTTTTTATAAGACAATACTTTGGGTCATTCATTGATTGGCCTCACTCTCTTTATGAACCATTTTAAAGGATTAATTTCCTGGTTTCATGGATGGATTAGGTTAAGAAGTATGGGAAATCATAAATAAATGTTTTACAATGAATGATGTAGGTTGATCTAAAAAAATTATAGAAAACCCATATTTTTTCAACGGATAATAAAATTTAATATTGATTTCCTTTCATTATATTATTTTTCTTTTGAGGTTGAATTTTCGTCACTCTTTTTATCTTTGTACTATTATTAGAAATTTATAGAATTAGAATGAACTAGGTAAACAATGGTTGTGATTGAAAATGTGATGTTTCTAAAATTAACAACTCAATGAAAGGGGTGCCAAAAGTCAAGACATAATAACAATGATTACTCAAATATTTTAATATATTAATAATAACATGAACTATATTGAAATATTTAATGCACCATGTTGGGAGTTGATTCATATTGGGTTATTCATTTGACCACAATCACCATATTTTTCTTCATCTTCAAATAAAATAATCACATATTCATGGATCAATGCAATAGAAAATACATTTTTTATTATATAGTTCATTGTTTTGGTGATGTTTGTTCTAACTATTTACCAATTAAATGCTGTCATAGACTTGTGGAGAAATTTCATTAAGAATGTTGAGCATGCATTGATCTGTTTTTTTGTTTTAGTATTTATTTTCATGTTCACAACCAACTATATTTATATTACTAATGATGATAATTTTAGTAAATTTTAGGGTAAAAATCATTGGAATAATTATTTTATTATAGAATAATATTATTCGTATTTAATCTAATGGAATAATATTAAATTTCTTAAAGAACAGTTATTATGGACATATTTATAACAAGAATAGAAACATTGTTCATAAAAATGATTTAATTATAACATATGGATTTTCTACCTTATGTTTGGAAGGTACATATGTATTAGGAACCCTAATTTTGTAATCAAAAATATGTTCGAGGAACAATCAAATGGTTCATCGTCCGAAATTATTCAATCAAATGTATGATATCAATCATATATTTAATTTCATTCACTATGTATAGAAACCTGGCATTTAATTTGGTCAAATAATTTTTTTAATTAAATATATTTCAAATTTTCTAAAATTGTCTCAAAGGTATTAAATATCCCACAAAAATATGTATAAAGAAAATTCAAAGGCTGATATTCAACAAAAAAAATTAAATATTTATAAAGAAAAGTTAAAACTTTTAAAAAATGTTGTAAATTCAAATATTCGTGATTTATCCCAAGATATTTACAAATATTCCTAACCTGAAGAAAATATTCTATAGTGTAAAATATAGATGTATTTATTCTGAAAATATAGATGTACATTCGAATATAATTATGCTCATCACCTCTATAACTAAACTTTGGAGACATACATGTTTTGATTCCTATTTTTTGATCATATTGATTGTTTTTACTATTTAATTTATTTTTTTATCATTTTTTTAGTGTTTAAAAGCATTTATTAGAGATACACATTGGAGACCTACATATAGGATCATCTTCCTGGTGTTTTTAATACAATAGTTTCACTGAAATTGTGTTATATGTTGAAGAATTTTTTACTATAGTTTTTTATTTAAGATCATTTCATTTTTCAGTTGCTGATGTAACTATGAGATGAACCAGTATTAAACGACATCATCCCTAAATATTTATTGTTTAAGTTTTGAATAATAATACTTCTTCATGGTTGGGTTTTAGGTGCTGATTCTAATATGTGAATATTTTTGTACATTGTAAAAGATCTAAAAATCCCTATAAAAGCATTATTGTACGGGCTCAACTTCCTACACTCAGCTGTAAATGTTTCTGAATAAGATAAATTAAGAGTGAAATCCACCAAGATTGTGGAGAGTTATTTGATAGTGTGGAATAGGGTAACTTTTTACCATAAACTACTACATATTTCTTTTTTATTTTCTTTATTTATTTTATATTACTTAACCATCATTAATATAGAAGGACAAAATGACTTTAATCACAATAGAGTAGTAATGAATATATATTATTTTCAATTGAACATAATTTACTTTTCATGTGTTTTTCTCTCATCCATTCTGACATAACACTTGGTATTAATGGTTAGTGTAACACCCCGAGCTTCCACGATACGCCTCTCTTTCAATAATGCAATAGCTTGCATTGTACGCAACTTCGAGTTCTAAAACACCGCGACTAATCAAAGTAGCCGTTATGAATAGTAATAAACACTTTTCAAAATTATAGAAATTTTATATTTCAAAATGGACTTCATTTTTGTATTCGTAATATCGAAATTAGCCTATGTTGAATTTTTGGTATTTTTCTGAGAACTTCTAATTTTTTATGAATTGTGAAAAATACTTAAAAACAACTTTTTTAATAAAAATAATTTATAGTGATAAATTATACTATTTAGTGGTTTTAAAGTATAATTAGAATATATTTTTACTATTTTATCCAATGGTGGTCATTAGAATTAATTTAACATTAAAATTGGACATAAACAATTGTCAATCTTTTGATATAAATTGTTTCTTAAAAACACGCTATTTGTTGTGACAGCGGGAATTAATTATAAAATTAATTAATGCAACTTATATGATTGGAATTTTTCAAAATAGACATAATTTTTGAATTCGGAATATCAATTATAGCTTAGGGTGAAATTTTGGCATTGTTCTGAAAAACTTCAATTTTTGATGAATAGTGAAACCACTAAGTGGTAGTTAAATAGCTGATTTTTTGTTTAAATGAAATATTACCACTTCTGTGATTTGATTTTCAAAAATCCGACATAAATGGTTGTCATTAAAAAGTAAAATGTGGTTCGATGAGATCAAAATAATTTTTTTGGTGAATAGTAACTTTTAAGTTCTTAATCGCGATTAGAGGTAATTAGTGTAGTTTAAGGTAAAAATAATGTTTTAATAATATGAGATGAGCTTGACACTTGTCCTACCCCTATTGGATGAGACATGGCCGACCAAGACAACCCATGGGTCAACTTTGGGACCCCATGGAGCCACTTTGGTTGGAAAATGACATTAATATATATATATTTAATGTTAAAATTAAATTGACACAAACATGAGTTGTTTTACTAAAACAGTTTTTAAGTGGGGTCACACAAGTCCAAATTTTGATTATAAATATTAATTAGAAAGATAATAAGATTTCCTACATCATAGTAGTTTTTTTATAATTTTTAGACATTAAATAAATTAAATTATTTATGACATCATGATGATGCAGCGATGACCTCATTATTTAACGATTTAAATAAAATTGGAAGATAATGCAAAATCCAAGGCATACAATTGTTCAAAGCCAATTGGATGAGTATATTTCGAACCCTTATCACCTTATACTAGAATTATATAAGTGTGGGACCTTTATAATCCGAAAATAATTGTGTAATAATGTAACATTTCAATCTTTCCAAAAGAGCCCCTCCTCTCCACTTATAAAAGGCCCCCAGCTCTCCCACCTTATTCACACCATCAAGCCATTTGGCTCGGTCAACCTCTGCCCAAATACTCTCCAAACATCCCTATCTTACTCCTAGAAGCCTCACTTTGGGCATAACTCTTCCCAAGGAAGACTTTGTCTCAAATCAAAAAGAGTTACCCGATTTTGAGGTAATGTCTTCTCTAATGTTGTTTTGTTTTATTTTTCTTCTCCAACCCCCTAAACTCTTTTTATTCATTTATTTTGTAACAACACCAGTATCCTCAATATACTATGATGTTTTTGAAAGAAGTATTCGAGCTAAACTTCCACACACCTACATCTAATGGTTAAAGAACATACGGTTTCTGTGGATGGCGAATTTCTGCCTCCCGAAACGATGATTGTTCAACACTCATTTAACACCTTCAAAGGTGGCCATTAAGATGTCACTATTTTTATATATGATATATAATATGTTTATGTTTTACTTATTCTTCTGTATTTCTCATTTATGGCATACTTTATGATTTCCATTATGGGTAAAACGCGATAATTTCATTTTAGGAAGTGCGGACTACCGCCCCCTCAAAGTGATGTGAATCGTTAATGCCATTTGTGGGATGTATAAAGGATGGAGTAAATGATATTATATATGATATTATAATGGAACTATATTATACCTTTATATAATTATGATTTCATTACATTAAATACGAAATAGAAATGAAAGTAGCGTTCATGCGTATGTACGGCTTACCGTCTCCATGAACGGTGCATTTCATTTCTTACCTCTAAATGTTACGTAATATCATGAATGAATGTATATAATGGATATATATGATATATATGATATATACATCATTAATATAATTCTGGATATAATGGATATTTCACCACATGATCAACTTGTAATTATAAGAAGTTTATTTGTTGACTCAAGTTTCCAAAGATCGACAAAACGACTGTTATTAACTTAAATAATTACATAATGTTCATAACATTGTAATAAGTGATATAAAAAGGATAATGAAATTTAAAATGGTTCTTAATAAGGTAGATATTAACTCTAGTTTATTATTCAGGAGGTTAAAGAACGGTTGAGTCAAGTCGGACACAAGGTAAGGGAATTTCTTAACCCAACTTCCATTCTTTGGGTTAATCTTCTACTTTCAAATTATGTCATGATATTATTATGTATTATTTTATATTTTTACTTTCTTTATGTTTACCTATAGTGAATACACATAATAGATCTATTTTATTTTTAAAATTATCTTTTTAAGGACTTCGTCTCAATCTCCTTTCATTGAGGCATATTTGGTTTTATACAAAACATTCTTTTATACGGTGTATAAACCCCTTTGACTTTTATGTTTATTCAAAAGGAATATTTTTTATACGAAGCATTTTACTAAACGACAAAAAGGGAATGTTTTTCTTTCCGTACTTATGCGACGACAATGACTTCTCAGCCGCCGTGACCATTATTTGAGTTTCAGCTTCCTCTACAAGCCATCATTTTTTTTAATGAAAAATAAATACAAAGTTTTAACTTTCTTTTATTTTGGTATTGAAAATGGTTTTGAAAGCATTTTTATTATATAAATGTGTTGTATTTATATCTTGTGATTGAAATGTAAAAATGTTATGTTTCCTTTATGCATGTTTTATGTGATACGATTATGTTATGGTTTATGATATGTTTAAACCTATTCATATGAGGAATGCATTGGACTTAATAAGTGACGGGTGGAGCCCGCTATAGCTCCTCGATGTATCAGCAGGTCTCATGAGACAAACTAGTGTCTTGGTACGAGGCCTTGACAAAAACTTATTTGTGGTCTTGGCACGAGGCCTTGACTACGTGGTTATGATAGTTTGGCATTATGTATTCCATCATTATGAAAGTGGTTATTGATATTTCATGTGATTATTCGACCAGTAGAATATCCATGTGAAGATGTAAATGGCATTATCTCATTTTACTTTTGCCATAGTATGTTGATGTTCAATTTTAAAAGGCTTTTGTTTTAGTCATACATTGCCTTAAATGTTTATGTTTATGTTTGAATGCTTCCGCAATATTGTTATCCTTACTGAGCATCTGAGCTCACCCCTTTCAATGTTTTAATATTTTCCAGGATATGAAGAAGTATTTTATGAATGACCTGCAGGGATTGTCAGAAGAGGATATGAGTGTGGACTATGAAGACCATGTTATTGTAGTTTTTCACTTTATGATGTAATGTAACGTTTATGAATGTATCTAGTGTTTCCAAGGCTACTAAACTAATCGGTCTTTCGAGACTTGATCTTTTGAGATCATGCCAATGTTACGAAGTAATGCACCGGCTCTGGGTAGCTGGGGTCGGGGCGTTACAGTTGGTATCAGAGGCAGTTTAGTACTAACCTTGGAAGCTAGATTTAGATAAACTCTGATTAGAGCACATAGCCCAAAGATAGACTTTGAGGATTAGTATAGAATAACTTCCTAGAATTTTGGTATTATAGAGATGTTATGAGTTTACGGAGCAATACATCCCTGTCTGGATACGAGCAGGTAGAGGCGGCTCTGGCACAGATGTACCTAGGGGTAAAACCCGAAAACACCGCTTTGAGCTAGACTCGAACGGGAACTGGTGCACGACAACGGGCCTTGCTGCACTCTTGGTTACGACACTCCCGGGGGATATGCTTAGGATAATTCTCATTTTATTTACAAACCACTATGAAGGGTTATGAGTACATACTTCTTCAAAGAAAACGTTTCTTTTTATGATTATGGATTATATCCATAAATAGTTCAATTTATGTAAAGTGTTTAACATGTATGGAATTATGTATTTCGATTCATAAACTAATCTATTTTATGCCATTGTTTAGAAATGGCACCTAGTGGAAGGAATGGAAACCGTATCAATGCACAAACTCCGTGTAGGGATTTCCCTCCTGCTCAAGATAACTATTGTGGATCTGGAGATACAACTGGTGCTGATCAGCTTCTCACCGTACTGGGACAACTCACGCAGGTTATGAATAATAACCTTACTCGTATGGATCACCCTGATCCGCAACGTGGAGGATCAATGCTAGACCGTTTCATGAGGCAACAACCACCAACCTTCAATGGGAGTACAAATCCTACAGTAGTTGAGCAATGGATAAATTCCTTAGAGAAAATATTCCATGCCTTGGGGAGTAGTGAAAGGGAGAAGGTTGTCATGTCAGTTTAACGCCTCACTGGAGAAGCCGATCAGTGGTGGTCGCTGATTCAAAACACAAAGGAAGATGATGACGTATCGAATATGGAATGGAGGGAGTTCAAAGAGCTTTTCTTAGAAAAATATTTTCCTCGTGACCATAGAGCAGATATGGAAAGGAAATTTCTGAGTTTGAGGCAGAAGGAGGATGAGAGTGTCGCAAAGTATGAGGCTAACTTTACAAGGTTAGCGAGGCATGCTGCCGATTATATACATAACCCAAGGGGTAAGATTGATCGTTTCATTGATGGGTTAAAACCATTTCTCCGTCGAGCTTTAGTATCACAATATTTCTCATCATACGAAGATATTGTCTCGTGTTCTATCAAGACAGAAAAGGAATTCTCTAAGTCTTATGACAACAAAGTAAAGCAAGAGAAGAAGAGAACGGTGGAACAAGAGACAGATAAAGGGAAAAAGGGAAAGAAGGATTTTCCATTATGTGATAATTGTGGGAAGAATCACCCTGGTACTTGCCTAAAAGGAATGGGAGTTTGTTATAAATGTGGAGAAAAGGGTCACCAGGCTCGTGATTGCAAGGGAAAGAAAGAGGCTGTCAAAGTTGAATGCTACAATTGTAGGGAAACAGGGAATTATGCAAATGAATGTCCTAAGCGTCAAGGAAACTTACCTCAGAAAAGGCCAAGGGATCAAGGCCAATCTTATGTTGTGACTACAGTTGAAGAAAAATAATTAATGTATTGGTGCTTTTGGACACAAGGATTATATTCTGGTTATAAGAATAATGTGATATATATATGGATTGTACTGCAGTACTTGTTGATTTCAATAAGGTTTTAATATGATTAAGGTAATCATATTTTTAGTATGTGACAATAAGAGAAAATTTTCTTTGTTTGGGGAATCTGATGTTACAACTGATTTTGGAATTTAGAGACCTTTTAGAGAAAGTCTAGACGGAGGTATTTTGGATAACTATTAAGGTTGGAATGGATTAAGTTGAACCATGGATAGTATTGTTTAAGGTTAAAGAATTTCTGATGATTATTTTTGGAATATTATAATACTATAGTTTTAGGAAAAAGGACAACCTGCAGTGTGGGGAATAACCCGTCGTGTCGGACAAAGCTGCAGGAATCGAACCCACAACCATAGTGCGACAAGCCTTTATTTCCTACCACTAGCCTACAGGAAGTCCCTGGTTATTACAAAATAGTTTTACTAATCTAAATGGTATGTGTTAACATTTTGAACCTTATACAATTAGGATAAATAGAATATTTTTGCGTTCCGTTACCATTTGGAGTAAAAGTTGGGTTTGTGGTAAAAATTTATTAACAAATGAAAGTATACATAACAAGTATGTATATTCCCTTAAGTTCTTAGTAAATATCCTAAATAAATTCCTCAACATTATAAAAGGTAACTTAAAACAAAAATGTTGTCGGTTAACTTTTCCAACTGAGGATTCAATGACCGTTTAACCAATCACAAGTTTGTGATTTTCTTGTGGTTAAACTTTCTCCTAATCCTGTTTTCTATAACTCTCCATCAGACCTTGATGGTTTGTTTCTCCTCCATATCCATATTTTCATATAATCCTAGAATGAGCGATATCGGGTGACCTTTGTACTTATCCTGCTTTCTTTTAATGTTATATATTTATTAACCTTATTTCCGATGTGGGTTTTCCTCAAAGGTATTTTCTCTTTTCAACCTTTTTTTTTCAAAGAAAAATTTCAAATTGCGAGGACGCAATTTATTGAAGGAGGGGATAATGTAACACCCCGAGCTTCCACGATACGCCTCTCTTTCAATAATGCAATAGCTTGCATTGTACGCAACTTCGAGTTCTAAAACACCGCGACTAATCAAAGTAGCCGTTATGAATAGTAATAACCACTTTTCAAAATTATAGAAATTTTATATTTCAAAATGGACTTCATTTTTGTATTCGTAATATCGAAATTAGCCTATGTTGAATATTTGGTATTTTTCTGGGAACTAATTTTTTATGAATTGTGAAAAATACTTAAGAACAACTTTTTTAATCAAAATAATTTATAGTGATAAATTATACTATTTAGTGGTTTTAAAGTATAATTAGAATATATTTTTACTATTTTATCCAATGGTGGTCATTAGAATTAATTTAACATTAAAATTGGACATAAACAATTGTCAATCTTTTGATATAAATTGTTTCTTAAAAACACGCTATTTGTTGTGACAGCGGGAATTAATTATAAAATTAATTAATGCAACTTATATGATTTGAATTTTTCAAAATAGACATCATTTTTGAATTCGGAATATCAATTATAGCTTAGGGTGAAATTTTGGCATTGTTCTGAAAAACTTCAATTTTTGATGAATAGTGAAACCACTAAGTGGTAGTAAAATAGCTGATTTTTCGTTTAAATGAAATATTACCACTTATGTGATTTGATTTTCAAAAATCCGACATACATGGTTGTCATTAAGAAGTAAAATGTGGTTCGATGAGATCAAAATAATTTTTTGTTGAATAGTAACTTTTATGTTCTTAATCGCGATTAGAGGTAATTAGTGTAGTTTAAGGTAAAAATAATGTTTTAATAATATGAGATGAGCTTGACACTTGTCCTACCCCTATTGGATGAGACATGGCCGACCAAGACAACCCATGGGTCAACTTGGGGACCCCATGGAGCCACTTTGGTTGGAAAATGACATTAATATATATATATTTAATGTTAAAATTAAATTGACACAAACATGAGTTGTTTTACTAAAACAGTTTTTAAGTGGGGCTACACAAGTCCAAATTTTGATTATAAATATTCATTAGAAAGCTAAAATTATTTCCTACATCATAGTGTTTTTTTTATAATTTTTAGACATTAAATAAATTATATTATTTATGACATCATGATGATGCAGCGATGACCTCATTATTTAACGATTTAAATAAAATTGGAAGATAATGCAAAATCCAAGGCATAAACTTGTCCAAAGCCAATTGGATGAGTATATTTAGAACCCTCATCACCTTATCCTCGAATTATATAAGTGTGGGACCTTTAGAATCCGAAAAGCATTGTGTAATAATGTAACATTTCAATCTTTCCAAAAGAGCCCCTCCTCTCCACTTATAAAAGGCCCCCACCTCTCCCACCTTATTCACACCTTCAAGCCATTTGGCTCAGCCAACCTCTGACCAAATACTCTCCCAACATCCCAATCTTACTCCTAGAAGCCTCACTTTGGGCAGAACTCTTCCCAAGGAAGCCTTTGGCTCAAATCAAAAAGAGTTACCCGATTTTGAGTTAATGTCTTCTCTAATGTTATTTTGTTTTATTTTTCTTCTCCAACCCCCTAAACTCTTTTTATTCATTTCTTTTGTAACAACACCAGTATCCTCAATATACTAGGATGTTTTTATAAGAAGGATTCTAGCTACACTTACACACACCTACATCTAATGGTTAAAGAACATACGGTTTCTCTGGATGGCGAATTTCTGCCTCACGAAACGATGATTGTTCAACACTCATTTAACACCTTCAAAGGTGGCCATTAAGATGTAACTATTTTTATATATGATATATAATATTTTTATGTTTTACTTATGCTTCTGTATTTCTCATTTATGGCATACTTTACGATTTCCATTATGGGTAAAACGCGATAATTTCATTTTAGGAAGTGCGGACTACCGCCCCCTCAAAGTGATGTGAATCATTAATGCCATATGTGGGATGTATAAATGATGGAGTAAATGATATTATATACGATATTATACTGGAACTATATTATACCTTTATATAATTATGATTTCATTACATTAAATACGGAATAGAAATTAAAGTAGCGTTCATGCGTACGTACGGCTTACCGTCTCCATGAACGGTGCATTTCATTTCTTACCTCTAAATGTTACGTAATATCATGAATGAATGTATATACCAGATATATATGATATATATGATATCTACATCATTAATATAATTCTGGATATAATGGATATTTCAGAAAATGAACAACTTGTAATTATAAGAAGTTTATTGTTGACTCAAGTTACCAAAGATCGACAAAACGATCGTTATTAACTTAAATAATTACATAATGTTCATAACATTGTAATAAGTGATATAAAAAGGATAATGAAATTTAAAATGGTTCTTAATAAGGTAGATATTAACTCTAGTTTATTATTCAGGAGGTTAAAGAACGGTTGAGTCAAGTCGGACACAAGGTAAGGGAATTTCTTAACCCAACTTCCATTCTTTGGGTTAATCTTCTACTTTCAAATTATGTCATGATATTATTATGTATTATTTTGTATTTTTACTTTCTTTATGTGTACCTACAGTGAATACACATAATAGATCTATTTTATTTTTAAAATAATCTTTTTAAGGACTTCGTCTCAATCTCCTTTCATTGATGCATATTTGGTTTTATACAAAACATTCTTTTATACGGTGTATAAACCCCTTTGACTTTTATGTTTATTCAAAAGGAATCTTTTTTATACGAAGAGTTTTACTAAACGACAAAAGGGAATGTTTTTCTTTCTGTACTTATGCGACGACAATGACTTCTCTGCCGCCGTGACCATTATTTGAGTTTCGGCTTCCTCTACAAGCCATCATTTTTTTTAATGAAAAATAAATACAAAGTTTTAACTTTCTTTTATTTTGGTATTGAAAATGGTTTTGAAAGCATTTTTATTATATAAATGTGTTGTATTTATATCTTGTGATTGAAATGTAAAAATGTTATGTTTCCTTTATGCATGTTTTATGTGATACGATTATTTTATGGTTTATGATATGTTTAAACCTATTCATATGAGGAATGAATTGGACTTAATAAGTGACGGGTGGAGCCCACTATAGCTCCTCGATGCATAGGCAGGTCTCATGAGACAAACTAGTGTCTAGGCACGAGGCCTTGACAAAAGCTTATTTGTGGTCTTGGCATGAGGCCTTGACTACGTGGTTATGATAGTCTGGCATTATGCATTCCATCATTATGAAAGTGGTTATTGATATTGCATGTGATTATTCGACCAGTAGAATATCCATGTGAAGATGTAAATGGCATTATCTCATTTTACTTTTGCCATATTATGTTGATGTTCAAGTTTAAAAGGCTTTTGTTTTAGTCATACATTTCCTTAAATGTTTATGTTTATTTATGAAAGCTTCCGCAATATTGTTATCCTTACTGAGCATTTGAGCTCACCCCTTTCAATGTTTTAATATTTTCCAGGATGTGAAGAATTATTTTATGAATGACCTGCAGGGATTGTCAGAAGAGGATATGAGTGTGGACTATGAAGACCATGTTATTGTAGTTTTTCACTTTATGATGTAATGTAACGTTTATGAATGTATCTAGTGTTTCCAAGGCTACTAAACTAATCGGTCTTTCGAGACTTGATCTTTTGAGATCATGCCAATGTTACGAAGTAATGCACCGGCTCTGGGTAGCTGGGGTCGGGGCGTTACAGTTAGGATCCATTTCATTATTTATATTTCTTAAAATCTATTCTGTTTCTTCCCTGATATCAATAATTTGAATTAGATGAAAATATCAATTAGACATATTTTTTTTCAATCCTTGAATATTATAATAATTATATGTGATTCAATCAATTTAAAAAAGTTGTTAGAATAAAGTAGCTATATTTATTTTTACTTTTAAATTTCAGTGTTAAACATCCATATGTAGATAATTCTCAATGTTTGATGTTAGAGAAAGAATGTCGATGATCCATGCACCTTATTTTAATAGTGATAATTATGGATTCTCGAAATCAAGCATGATTATTTATTTAAAAATTTTAAAAAATAATTTCATTAAATTTACTCAATCATTTAGAAATTCCAGAGAATGATCTTGAAAATGGAATGATGATCAAGAGAATGAATATGATATTAGTTCATGAGTTATGAATTATATTCCCTATAGACTATGAATTTATAAATTAATTCAAGTTTCTTACTGTGATACAACATATATGTTGTGGAAAACCAATTTTTTTCCTATGAAAGAACAGATATTTTCATAAAACTAAAGATCAACACCATAAAATTCAAATTTGATACATTAAGGATGCATGAATTGGAAACCAAAAATCACTCGAATAGATTATTACTAGAAGTATTAAACTGTATTTCTACCATGGGAGATCCAATTAAATAACCAAATAAAGCATTAATGGTTATCAGAGTTTACCCTCGGGGTGAAATGGAATATTAGTAGTTATTCATCAATCCCAACCAATTAAATAAACGACAATGATATATCTAATTAGAACCTTGATGATGTATGAGGTTGAGATGCAATCTCGAGTTGAAAATTATATTTAAATAACAAAGGATGATTACTCACTTAAAATACAATGGACGAATCATCTAATTCAATTTATCTAGATTTATGAAAACAGTTATTATAAATTTGTAATATATTTGAAGAAATGTTCATCCAAAGAATAAAAATCAATAAAAAAGAAAAATTCTATGAGTTCAAGGATAATGACCATAGAAAGTATAATTTTCTTATGATTAAAGATAAAAGGAATGATAATTAGAAAATAAAATGTATGAGTTTCATGAAGAATAACTAGAGTGATACTTATTATTTGATCAGTGCATGCACTACAAACTATAATGTTGAGAATAGAAATAAAATTTTAAATCTATGTCTTAAGGATCTCGTAGAAGGGGTACACACTTCATACTCTCAAAACTCTAATTTTGATAAAATATCGTAAGTTGAAAATAGTAAAAAAAAAATTTACGATTAAAAAAAATCGAATCATTAAAAATGAGAATAAAAAAATTAAAAAATATTATTTTTCTCTTTCTAATAATAAACAATTTTACCGAAATTGATTTTATATGTAATAACTATTTATTTCAAATATTGGTGTATTCAACAAGAAAAACATTATGAAACTATTAAATGACTTCAATACATAAAAATAGGCCGCAATCATTATAGTTATTGGAGTAAAAATTATCAATAAAATTCATGGATTAAAAAAACTAATAGAAAGAAACTTGGGATTAGTTTTAATGGAGGAAAAACCAAATTATATAGAAAATATTTTTCTCCTATTAATAATTTATGATAATATCTACTTTTAAATGCATTCATAATGGAAAAAATTGACATTATTATAAGGACTATTTTTTATTAAAACTCATTTTTTTGTCTCATTCAAGTTAAATATTTGAAATAATTATCTATCTTTAATTATGGGGTCTCTACTAAAAATAAATAGAATTGGTTACCAAAGTCATTAGTTTCTAACATAGCCATACCCAAAAGTGTATGGGTTACAAAAGTAACATATATTTCATATTATTCATGTATAAACCATTTTACTTAATATATATATATATATATATATATATATATTATTTTGTGGTTGCCTAAAATTTGTGAAATATTTTATTTCTTATTCTTTTTTGTAGATGCTACATTATATATGGAACTATTAATCCATAAAGTATTTCATCTTTATTTTAATATTTTTTTAATGAAAAATGTTTATATACAGGGGAGAAAAAATTAACTGATTTATGTTTTATTCATATTTATTTCATTAAACTTTTAATTAATTTAATAATCATTCCACCAAATTTTTTAATGAATTAATCTATTAAACTACTTTGATAACATTATGCATAATTGGAATAGATTATTAAATTTCATATTAATATATAAAATAAAATTTCCATAGTATTTAAATATGGGTAAACTTTTTACATTTTTCAGTACTTTTTTAAAATATTGTTTTATAGATCTTATCAAGACTAGTTTTTTATGATATGTTATAATTTCAGGGGAAACACGTAGTACATTCTTAAATTAATTTACCATCATATGAGGAAACATTAAATTATTAATGAAAACTATTCTATTTATTTAATATTTTAGTTACATAACATTATTATTTAAATAAAAATCTTATGTAAAAATTATTCCCTTCTAGAAAAATATGAAATTATTACATTATTATTTGGCTTTAGAATATAATATTTCTTCTAAAAACTATTAGTTTAACTCCCAGAGGTTTTGTAATTTTTTTTCAAATTAATATAATCTTTTTGATATTTTTCATTGCACACTACTCTGAATTTATGTTGTGTTATATGAAAGAAAAAGGTATTATTTTAATTTACACTACATCATATCAGGAATTCACTACACACAACACATAGAGTGGATTTGGGTATAGCAAAAACTATGCTCATCTTGTGTGAAGGAAAATAATAAGTCCCTTCAATAACATATTTTATATGAAAGAACGTGTTCAATCAAACTACAATATACTATTATTAAACTATAATAATATTTATCACCTATTGATTAGAATGTAATATATGAATGAGATTGAATAAATTATGAATCATTGAAATAAAATAAATATATAAAATTAATCATTTAGTTACAAATTAATTATAAATTAATGTAATAACTATTTTAGAATGGAGAAATTCATTTTCTATGAAAACTATTTTTTATTTACAAACACCATTAACTATTAATAATTAAATAATTCACTATTGATAAAAGATTTTAATATAATTTATATATTAAATAACCAATTTTTTTAGAAACACATCTTATATGTTTTATGGGAATAAAATAAGAATAAATCCAATTCTATGAATAAAATGATGTATTTGTCTAATAGGAAAATTTATCACCATTTAATAGAAGATACATATTAAATCTAATTATTGAAAATATTATGAATATTGCCTAAAAAAATTATTTTTTGAAGGATTTATATAAACAATTTCTTTGAGTGAATTTTTGGTATTTTCAGGGAAGTTTCTTATTTTGATGAATATTAAAAAATACTGAATTTTAATTCAAAATATAATTTTCTTCAAATTTATATATGTAGTTAAATTATATTTTAATTTTCTTTCAAATAATAATTAGATAGATTTTACATTGATTAATCAAATTTGTGTCATTTTAACTAATATCAAATTGAAATTGGATATAAAATCATTTCAAAAATTTAAAAAGAATCACTTAATAAACTTTTTTTTGTGACATTCAATGGGATTAATTTTAAATAAAATTTTACAAATTATGTGGCTAGAATTTGAAATAATTGATCGCATATTTAAAATAAAAGTAATTTATAATTTATATTATGTCGGAATTTGTTTTGGGAAAAACTTTATAGTGAATGTAATTAAAATTTATCACAACGATTACAGTAAAAATTAGTTTACTTAATCATCAAAATTTAATAATTTGGAGGGAAGTGAAATTGAAATATGTCAAAAATCCATTTGATATAAATATTTCTACAAATTACTATATCATATCTAATTTATAAAATTTTTATATTCCCCTGATTAATGGTAGACCTCTCAATAGTGTTTACCTTTTTTTAAATGAATGCTACTCCTACTCCAAAATAAAATGGCACTCACACACCCCTCACGTCATAACACCTATCAAGAAAATTGGATTGTCAAATACATACTAAATATATTATCAAATTTCCTCAATTAATCCTATAATACTAATTTTTTTGTATGTAATCCATCCAAGGAATCCCTTTGGTAAAAAAAAGAGGAGTCACCTAAATAAGAGGTAACATCCTTCCACTAGATCTTTTGTTTTATTTTCTTATACACCACTTTATATATTCATATTTAATGATTATATAATAACATAAAAATTCTAATTGTAATGATATATTTTTATTCTAATGGGTCATTATAGACCTGCACACTTCCATTAAATGGGTAATTAACTTATCATTCATCTATATTGTGAACTACCTCCTCATGGAAAGATGTTGTTTGTTTGTTTGTTAACTATATCTAATAGTTTGGAATTATGATGGAATATGTATTTGAATATGATATATTTGATATTTAAGATTTATTTATTCTTTATGAAATATTATATATAACATACATTCATGATTTTCATTTTCTGTACATATGATAACATAGTTTGAGGACATGTGGACAACCCCTCCTCAAAGCGATGCGATTTATTCACAATCAACACGGAATATATTGACTATGGGTTTATTAAATATATATTCTATTTTTGAGATAATAATGATACTTTAATTATTTTGTATATATATATATATACATTTATTTCATTTTACTTACATTCTTTCACTACACAAATAAAACAAAAATTGTGTTCATGCGAACATAAGACCTATTGTCTCCATGAATAGTGTATTCCATTTCATGTTCCTATCTTTTATAGATAATTATATATATATATATAATGAATATATATGATATATAAATATTTTATTCCATTATTTAAATATTTAAATCATTATCAATGTAAGACGATCATGTATAACAAGTCAAAACATATTAGAAAATTAGAAATCATATTACCCGAAACATAATATTAGCAAGAAATTATTATTAAATCTGTAATATACAGTCATAATAAATTAATATATAGAAATATATATAATAATATATTTTTTGGTATAATTTTAATAATCTTATTCATAATATACAGGAGGATTGAACATTTAAGAAGAAGGTCAGGACATATTGCAAGGGTTTCCCATCTCACTTTTTGTATTAGTGATATTATTCCATTTCACCACTCGTTACTTTTATAGTGTATATAATTACCATTAATGTGTTATATGAATATTAAATCTAATTTTCTCTTTATTTATATATCCATTCGAAAATACTTGTTTAATGGGATTATAGTTCAAAATATACCAAATCGGTAAAGTAAAATTTTCCTAAATTTTTGAGATACATTCCATTTTATACACCTATATTTTTTATATGGGGTGAATATAATTAACTTTTATATTTTATATCATCAATACAATTATTTTAATAATATTTTTGGATTTGTGTTATTTTATTCTTTCATTGGGTATTTCTATTCAATTTTACCAAAGTGGTAATAGTGCATTCCTATAATCTAACTTTTTTGGGATTATCAATGATTTTGATTCCATTAAAAAAATCTTATGATACATATCTTAATAAATATCATGATTTTTCTTCTCCTATGGTTATCCATGGTGAATTCATGTAATGGTTCAAATTTCCTATCTTTTTTAAATAAGATAACTAAGAAAATATTTTCCTGAGAATCCAAATTTAATTCTCTTTTCGGTCGTCTAGCATCCTACAAGTTGAACGAGTTGAAAATGTGAAGGAATTTAATATTTTCCATTAGGTAGGTGGATATCTTAAAACCGAGCATCAAAGCCATTTTATCTCCAAGTAATGATGTTGGGATGTGTGTTTTTTGTAAAGGAACTAACTTAATTAAATTACAGTTGGAATTTAAGAATATATTTTATTGCAATTAAATAAAAAAATGGAAAAAATTTAATTAAAATAAAATAATTATTTAATGATAAAAATAATGATAATAATTATTATTATGAGTAGTTATTATCATTATTGTGGTTTCCTACTATTATTATATTTATAAATATAATTATATTAATTAGGTTTTTTGTTTTTGATTTGGTTAGGTTTAGTAAAACCATAAAGTGTGATTTTCTCTTCCTACATGGAGACCTGTACAGTGCATCCCCCTTCCACTTACCTACTCACAACAATCATAAAATCGTTTCTCCCCTTAGACAAACACTACACCACCCTACGACCTCCTATCCACCTTAACTCCTTCTATATTTCTCCACGGTTCTCCTCAAATATCCATGTTATGTCCTTTCCTTTCAATTCCTCCTCTCTTGCATGATTTTCGGCCTTCCCTTTGCCCCATTAAGGTTCTGTACAAACCTAAGGATTTTGGGGTGATCCTATTTTTGGTTTTCTCCTGTTCCGGGAGGGTGCATGTGGTCTCTTGATTCCCTTCGGTGCATGTCTCAACCATCGTTGGCAAAGGAAAGGTGGTTTAGTGCGTTTCGGTCTTCCGTCTTTGACTCGAGGTGATATATTTGGTTGAACCTTGTTTGAAACCTCTTTTTGGGGGTTATGGTGTTTTTGGGGTTATGGTGTTTTTGACTTGCCATAATGTCTTCGATAGGGTGATGGATATTGTCATGTTGGTTCGTTTCATTTTTTTGCTGACACTTTAGGTAAGGGATAATGTTGTTGGTTGGTTTTTCATCTGTTTAATTAGATTCCTTTGCGTGTTTTAAGATTCATAGTGTCATTTGTGTAGTGCGTTGATCCTTGATCATTGGTTTCGAGTCACCAAGTCAAGGGAGACTCTCATGCTCGTACATAGGTAAGTATGTATATGAATGTGGGTTCCCTTGTTACGTGTGTAGTAACCAATATTAGTGATTCGAACACATATGGGTCTAGGTGTTCCCTTGTATATATATATATATAAATGCATGTACAAATGAGTGGAGACAGAAATACCCATATAAGAACATGTGTAAGGATCCCCTTGTGCATGCCCATGGTCCTGCAGGTGTGTGCATTGGGGCTAGGTTTCCATGCATATGTGTGAAAATTCATACATCCAGTGAGGGAGCATAAAAAATTAGTTAGAAATAATGAAGGGCTAGAGTGGACAACTTAGTTCCATTTGAGGTAGGATCCCACTCCTTTTACTTTTAATTTAAAGAATGAATCAATTAATATTTTTAATAAATTTATCACTGAACATTTATTAGGTTATAATTAATGCCATAAAGAATAAATTAGTATCCTTTTTAATGGAAATTTAGCATGATTCCATATAGAACTGTTAAATGTGATAAAATGATTTCGTGATAATAAATTCATAGTTTTATAATAAAACCCATCCAATAGAGGTGTGTTGTCTACAAGAACAGACACTGTTGATTTATGATTTTTTAGCTTTCATTGCATATTAAATTTTGTTTAGTGCTAAATGATATTTAAAATATGTTTTAAAAAACACTAAATGAGTTTCATAGATAAATGACATGTATTCAAATTAAACTCTAATTGAGGTGAGCTATCATCAAGATAATAATTTAGTGGTAGAGTTTTAGGCATCCTTGTCTTAATTTCATATATATCTTTATTCTCAACAATAAAATTCTTGAATGACAATATTTTACATGAATCTTTTTGGATAATTCTAAATAATTCTTCTCCTTTGAAAAATTATATAAGACTCAAGACACCACCCAAGTGTGTGTCTCATCCAATAATTAGGATGAACAGTATATGGTATATTACCTATCATCTTTACTTCATTTCTTATGTCATGTCATATCATTGGGAAGCACGCTGCAACCTTCCAGTGATACGTTACTATTGCTTATTAATTTGTCTGGTTTTTTCAACTGTGCCATTGTGGCTTCCACTTATAGAGAATCTCATTCGGGTTGTTTCCTTGCCTATTGGCCACCCCGTTTGGGGTGTGGCTAGTTTAAATCCCCTCTTTCCTTGTTCTTTATGTTATACATGTAATGGGATAGATTGAGTTCAAGTCCCTACTTGAACAATATGGTTATATTGTACCATTTATTGTCATTAATAACCTAAAATTGAGGAATTTTGATTCCATATGCTATTGTTTACATTTTATTTCTCATGAAAGTGCCAAAATGTGTTGCCATATTCAGGTGGTTTAACCTTCATTCTAAACATGTTATCTTCATACATTAAATTTCAAATACTATAATTCAATTTTTTTTTCTTATGTTATGCTAAATTCTTTATTCCTTGTTGATGGCCTGAATTGTTTTACTTGATATCCTGAGAGAAATTTGGTTCACAATTCCAATTTGATAACATTATTTATGTATATTCAATCCATGTGATGTTTATAATTTTTTTCCTTGTAATGTGATTTTGTATCTATTGTTCTCTACTGTCACCTCTTGAGACCCTCACTACTATTCGGAAGTCTCAGGCATATGGGGAGACACACCCGAGGTCATGGGACCCACTGGATCAACCACCATCTTAGAGGTGAGCCAGGACTGTATGATATAATGTAGTATCATAGGATTTTACTTCCTCTTACTATTTTTGGTTGGTAGACAGAATACTTTGAATGTGTCAGAACATGGTTAATAACTATGCATAGGACTGATCATCCCATGTATGGGAAAGTACCATGTGGCTAGGACTGGGAAATCATGTTCATGCTTTTCGATATTACATTTTATATTATTTCACCTCGATTGATTTGTATGATTTTCTATACATATAAATTTATAACGTTTATTGTATTTTACCCTTGGTCTATTAAAGAAAGTATGAAACATAACATGCATCATATTAGAAACATATAAATTCACATTCCAGGAATGGTGCCATGCCAGGTAGCATCATTTTAGTTTTTAGGCTGATATGATTGTGTTCTTTAAAAGTACTCCATGTTTGTATTTATTTAGAAGGCTAGCCTATTTTCATGCTACCTATTTACTTTCATGTTTTACTTGTATCATGCTTATGTTCCTATTAGAATGTCTCTGTGATTAAAATTCCATGCTTCTATGTTATAGTTTTCTTCTTAGTGTAAGATGCTTGTAGTGACATGATTTTCACTTGGGGTCATTAACTAAATCAACTATATAATGTTTATTTTAAAATGGGTACTTGATGATTCTTCTAAACCTTGTAAATTTTTAAAAAAATATGAAGGTGAATAAATATAAAAGGATAGGGAATAAAACCTATAGTGGTTTCTTCATTTAAAACCCCCTGTAAGGATTTTTTATGTTCCTCATTGAGTTTTCCTAGGACGGAAGTGTGGTTTGTGTCAACCAGGAGTTTTCAAAAAAAGTTGGCTCGACATGGGCGTTATGGTTGAGGGAAAATTTTCTACATTAAGACATTAAATCTTAAGGTGGAATGTAACATTGGTTTTGAGTTTAATGGGATGGTGAAATTTTCATGGTTCTAGAAAAAAGGGCTTGGATATGACCTGTCCCATTGTTTCAGTAGGAAATTGATCATTGGTTCATATCTAAATGGAATATTCATCGTTTAAAGAACCAGAATTTCCATGTAATTTCTTTAATATATGAGAATTTTACGAGTCCACAAAACTTGATGGCGCATGATTTTGAGGCCCAGTGTGCTCGAAATGAATTTCTGAACTTTTATTTTGAGTGCATTCAGAAAACTTACAAGTGGGTTTTTGTAATATTTTAACTTGTTCTTGGAATTGAAATATGAGGACTCCGTTGAACTCGCAACACCGATATTCACTTAAGGATTCTTTCACCTCGATGGCAGTTGGTCGAGTGTGAACATTAATTTTTCGGTTTTTTGTGAAAGAATAAAATAAAATAAAATTGTGTAACATTTTTTTAATTTTAATTTTGAGCTGCCCATGTGGATGTTGAGAGGTGGGGTCTAATATAAGTAATCCTCCCATGCGAGGTTATGGTGGTGGGGACCACCGGAGACTTGATCCCCTTTGAACTCCCTCTTAATGGGGAGAATCCTCTTGGGATCCCCCACTTAATTATTCAAACTCTCCAATTTAATTTATTAATTCAGCCCATAAATTAATTTATTAAACCAATTTGAAACTATGCCAACATCTCAATAGATAACATAATCTATTATTTTGGCTACCTCTTCATTTAGGTGGAAATTGGGAGGAAGGATCTTTTAGAGAATCCTGGAGAAACACATCCTCCAACAAAGTGCTCCTCCAGCGAAGAATGCCAACAAGGAACGTCTTTAACAATGAATGAACCAATGATCAAGGAAATGTCATTGTCACCGACATCCATATATCCCCAATGACTTCATCTCCTTCCTTGCGGCCTCCCTCGACAAATCTTCGAGGTATGGGTTGTTATTGAATACATAAATTTCCTCAGTTTATTTCCTCATTCAAGGAAAGCATGGAGAATGGGGATCAACCAAAACGAGTTAATCCACGATTCGTATTAAATTGTAGATTTTGTCATAATTGATTCCTGATTTTGTTGAGCTGGTTGCTACCGCTCTAACACGAAGGGTGCGGGCCAAAAAAACATGGCTCAACCCCTTCGTCATTACTCATTATTTGTGTGTTCCTCATGATGGTGTCGACAACTGGTGTCAGCGTTTGGCACCGGTGGAACATGAGAATAGTGGCTGGCACAATGGTCGGCCGCAATGAAGGCGACAACAGAGGGCAAATGGTCTAGCCGGCCGCCAACACAGCCACGATGGACAACCGCTCCACGGCCTCCACCGTCCGTAGCCTCCGCCGTCTGTGGCTCCATCGTGCCGCCCACATCTGCGAACGACCACATAGCCTGCGGCCCTGCCAAGCCGCTCGCGGCCCCGCTGAGTTGCCATGTGGACCTCGACGCCGCCCATGGCCAACCACGTCTCCTGAGGCCCTCCACGCTGCATACGGCCTTCGTGCCCCCCTGCGGCCCCGCGGCCTCCGCGCCACCGGTCCGGGCTGCCCAGTGCGGCCGGGCGGGGTTGGGCAGGGTTGGTGCAACTGGGTCGGACCAGACCCTGACATATTATGACCCATTTACGATCTTTTGGACAGATCATTGGCACAAGATGTACGTTTGACGAACCGTTAGTGGTGCTGGAAACCCTGGAGCGAGGCAGTCCCTTTGAGTATACCCCACTAGATATCTGGATAAATTTGGAGTACATTTGGTTTGGATCAATCATGAATCCAACCGGGACCTCATGACTAAACGTCTAATAACTCATAGACCGGGAATCCGATTGACGCACCATCTATTGAATTGAGACCCCTATGACATGAAGGTCCTTTGAAATTTTTCATCATGAGACTTCATGGAAGTTGGGTTATCGACCAATGGCTTTTGTAGTAGACCCTCCTAAAGACAAGTGAGCGTAATGTGAAAACCCATTAGCTTGCGGTGACGTAAAGAATGAAGAGAGATCCTGTGTGGGTCCGCACCGAGTGATCCTACGTGGGTAAGCACCTAGCAATCCCTTGTGGTTTATCTCTTAGAGATCTAGTGTGGTACAACACTGAGTGATCCTGTGTGGGTCAACACATAGTGATACTATGTGGGTCAGCACCCAGTGATCCTATGTAGGTCAGCACCGAGCAATCATGGGTGGGTCAACACCGAGAGATCTTGTGTCGGTCCGCCTCCTAATAGAGTAAGATGATTCAGTAGTGAAATTTAATCATCTCTACTATTGTACCTAATTTATACATGGTGTGGGAAGAGTCATTACCTGATAGTTACTCTCCTTTGAGTTCATACCTTGGTGGTATTATTCTGTGTGGCATACCAATGTGGTATTTACCTTTATGGTGTTCCTTACTTTGCGGAACAGTTGAGCTTTTGGCTTTTGAGTTGGACTCAGTGTTTCCTCATGGTTGAGATGGGTTTACCTGATAACTTAGGTATATGTATGGGAACATTCCTAAGCAGTTTTGTCAATTGATTTCATTCTTTGCGATTTATCCTTGGTGGATTTTGTGAGAACTTGAGGGTGTCAGGGTCCCTATTGAGTATCATTATACTCACTCCCGCATGGGCTATGCCCGCACATCGTTGTGTTTGGTGCAGACGACGAAGAACACTCACTGAGGACAAGAGTACCAGGACTGGAGGTAGCTCTGATGTGGACCATAGACGATGTGTACCATAGAGACGAGCGATCGAGAGCTGTACATACCCTTAAGGTAGGATCCTTAGCGGGTGTTCATAGAAGCTGATCCTATTTACTTGTACTTTCAGTTTCTTGTACTTTTGAGTTGGGTTTGTAGTCTGGCCCCTTTTACTTACAGTACTCACTTTGTTTAATTTTCAGTTTACTTATGTTCGTATCTTACTCTGTACATGGTTGTGTGTGTTACAGGTTATAAAGTTAATTCCTTCCTGGTTATAGAGAATATGAATTTGGTGCTAGTCGCCAGCCCCAGGCCTATTGAAGGCAGGCTTGGGTTAGTCATGACACGGTCCCCGAGGGACAGGTCGTGAGAAATGGGTATCAGAGGTGTTGGTTCTACCAAAGAACATAGGACTCTGATCTTTTTAATGGAAAAAATTTTAAGTGTAGTGAGTGTGGTTATCAGTTTAGGTAATCCTGTGTTGGTGCGGAAACTGACGAATCCATATACCAAGACCAGGACTTCTGATATCTGACTCAGTGCACGAAAACATTGATTGCGTGTGTGTTTTCAAGAGTTTTCTTTGTGATCTCTTGAGTTAGCTCACCAGATATAACTTTCTAACCGTGGAGCACCTGTTCCTTTTTAGGATGCCTCCATGCAGACATCTAGTTACGGTTCTGGATATAGTATGCACTGATAACCCACCAAGTGACGAGTCCTCGGTGCCGGGCCCTCTTCTATTAGAGTCACTAGAGGGTGCACCATCTGTATGATTATAGGTTGGGCCACCAATGCCACCAGCCCGAGCAGAAAAAGGTGCAGGCCGCTTGAGCGCATTGCACAAGTTCCAGCACTATAGGCCGCCCTGGTTTAGGTGAGAGACGGACCCACAGGTGGATGAGGATTGGATGAAGCCTGTGGTGAGAGTCTTTCGAATAGCAGGGGAACTAGCAGATCTCATGGTGATCCTTGCCACGAGTATTCTACATTTAGCAGTAGGCAGATGATGGAGCTTGAAGCTCCATGTTCACAACCATGTGATGCTTCTCTGGACAGACTTCGAGAGCCTATTTCGGGCAGAGTTTGTCCCAATGACTCTTCGTGCAGTGCACATACATGAGCTTCTTTATCTGCCGCATGGCATCATGACTATGTCTTAGTACTCAGTGAGTTTTACTAACCTCTCACACTACTCCACAGATATGGTGCAGGACCCATTCTTCAAGGCCCAAACCTTCGAGTAGGGACTCAGGTGGGAGATTAGGGCTTCGATGATCTCACTTAGCATCTCGACACATGCATGGGTGTTTGAGAGAGCCCTCTTAGAAGAGAGTTTTCTTGTTGAGTAGTCACCAGAAGTGAGACCCACCACCGGAAATCATGTAGCAGAGTCTTCTATAGCAGGTATCCAGAAGATGTCACAGAGGTCCACGAGGAACAGACCTACAGGTGGACGACCGCAGGATTCAGGGTTGATTGTGTTGGGCACCCGAGGTAGAGTCGATCATGCCAAGAGCGAGTGGTGTTACACATGCAGTGGTAAGGGTCACATGGCTCGTGACTATCCTACACTCTATGCGGATGATCAGCAGACGATCGAAGGACTGCCCAGGCAGAGATACGGAATCAACCGAGGAGGTCTGCAGGGAGCATGTGAATGTGGCAGAGGAGTTGGCTGTACAGCTGGCAGTAGGCGATGATACGAGATGTTACCGGAACCACCATTACATGGTCCACCCCAACCACATGGAGTAGCAGGATAGGGGCAAGCTCATCTCCAAGCAGTTAAGGCCTACGATCATGTCACTTCAGAGTTGATACAAGGTACAATTTGTGTCTACTACACCTTAGATGTTGTACTTATAGATACAGGTGCCAGTAATTCTTTTATTGCCACTGCCCTAGTTCGGAGTATGGAGATTATGATGAAGTACTTAGATCTATCTTTATGGATAGAGACTCATACAAAAATGGATTCGATGATTATGCACTGGTTCCAGTAGTGTGAGCTTACTCTAGGAGGTGAGAGCTTCGACATGGATCTCTTAGTATCAGTGTCGAGACCTTATGACGTCATCTTTGGTATGGACTGGTTATCTACAGTCCATGATCAGATTGACTGTATTAGGCATAATGTATGGTATGTATGCATGGATGGGACCCGGATTACCTACACTTGTGAGAAGGTAACATTTATAGCACATGATTGATTTACTCGGAGAAGGGTACAGTTGATCACTAATCAGTTGTCTAGACTTACCCCCGGAGTGATTGATGTGGAGAGTCCGAGAAATCCTGTAGTGGTGGACCAGTACACATATGTCTACCCTGATGAAGTTCCAGGTCTACCTCCTTGTAGAGAGGTGGACTTTTACATTGAATTGTACCCTGGGAAGGCATAGATATCTACACCAGTGTATCGGATGGCTCCCATAGAGATTCGTGAGATGCAGGTACAACTAGAGGACGTGTAGGGGAAGGGATTCATTCACCCCAGTGGTTCTCCTTGGGCAGCTCTGATTTTGTTCACCAAGAAGGAAAATGGGATCTTGAGACATTGTGTTGACTATTAGCACCTAAACCTGTAGAATGTGAAGAACTAGTACCCAATTCCGAGGACTGACGACCTATTTGATTAGCTGAAGGTAGGACAGTGTTTCTCGAAGATAGACCTCAGTTTAAGCTATCACCAGCTCAGAGTATGACACGATGATGTGCAAGAAGATGACTTTTAGACGTCAGCACAACCATTACGAGTTCTGGGTTTTGCCATTAGATGTAACCAATGCTCCAACAGTGTTCATGGGACTCATGAACATGATCATTCTACCATAACATGATCACTTTGTAGTAATCTTCAACGATAACATTCTGATCAACTCAGATATTGAGGAGGAGCATGCTTATCATTTGTAGGTAGTACTGGATACACTACAAGAGAACCTGATTTATGGTAAGCTCTTGATGTTCTAGTTTTGGATCCGAGAGGTTCAATTTCAAGGACATGTCATCTCAGAGGCTAGAGTTTTAGTGGATCCAGCAACGATTGTGGCAGTAATTTCTTGGGATCCACCTACTAGTGTGACAGAGATACGAAGTTTCCTGGTTTTTGATGGACACTTCTAGAGATTTGTGCTTTATTTCTCAAGAGTTTCAGCACCTTTATCAGAATTTATGAAGAAGGAGCAACCCTTCGTGTGGTCGGAGAGATGTCGACAGAGTCTTCAGGATCTAAGGCAGCGGATGACTAGTGCCCCCATCTTGAGGTTTCCAAAGGATGATGTTTGGTATGTAGTTTTCTGCGACACATTAGGGACCAGTCTCAAATGTGTCTTGATGTAGGAGCTAGCAATGATCACATATGGTTCTCTACAGCTAAAAAAACATGAGAATAACTACACTACCCATGACCTGGAGTTAGTAGCAGTGGTCTTCACCTTGAAGATGTGGCGACATTACATGATGGGTGAACATTTTACAGTGTACTCTGACCACAAGATTCTTAGGTATATCTTCTCTCATAAGGAACTAAACCTAAGATAACGACATTGGTTTGAGTTCCTCCTAATCTATGACTTTGAGATCGTCTATACTCTTGGGTAGGGAAAAATTGTAGCATATTCACTTAGCAGGAGGTCTAGTATATAGCTTCTAGGTGATTCAATGGAGTAGTTTTCCGCTTTGTAGATATCCATTGTGGATAGAGATGGAGAAACTTTTCTTTAGTCTCTTACAGTCACTCCCCCACTTCTTTAGCAAGTTCGGGAGGAACAATGTGGGGATGCTGACTATGAGGCACAACGTGCTCAGATATCCAAAAGGCAGGCACCTGGAGGATTTTCTAAAGGTGGAGAGAACATCATCCTTTTCAGAGGATGTACCCTGGTACCCATGTCACATCAGGAGGAAGATTTGAGGGAGTTCCACACATCCTCTCTAGTATTACATCAAGGAGTGGCGAAGATGTACCAGGATCTCTGATGACAGCACTGGTGGATGGGAATGAAGAAAGGAGTAACATATTTTGTCTCTCGATGCCTCATTTGTGTGCAAGTGAAGGCGGAGAATCTGGTACCAGTAGGCTTAGTTCAGCATTTAGAGGTCCCAGAGTGGAAGTGGGATAGGATACCCATGGACTTCGTGAATGGACTTCCAAGAACATCTAGGAAACATGACACAATTTGGTTGATTGTCGACCAACTCACAAAGTGGGACCACTTCCTACCGTTCATAGAGCTGGGTTCAGTAGAGATCGTGGGACACCTCTATGTGCAGGAGAATGTGCAGTTACATGGATTACCCTCAAAAATTGTCTTCGATTGTGATGCACATTTTACTTCCTGGCTATAGAAGTTGTTGTAGGAGGCTTTCGGGATGTAGCATTGTTTTAGCACAGCCTTCCATCCTCAGACAGACGGCCATACTGAGCAAACCATTAAGACTCTCGAGGAAATGATGAATGATTGTGTCCTTAACTTTGGTCGAAGTTGGGAGGATCACTTTCCATTGGTGGAGTTTGTATACAACAATAGCTATCACTCCACCATTGTGATGACACTTTTTGAGGAATTGTACGGGCGACCTTGCAGATCACCTTTGTGCTGGACTGACCTAGGGGAGTCAGCACTCGTGGGAATAGAGATGGTACGAGTTACTATAGAGAAGGTACAGATCATCCATGAGTAGATGAAGGCTGCACATAGAAGGTATAAGTCTTATGCCGATAGGATACAGAGACCTCTAGAGTTCGAGGATGGTGAACATGTCTTTCTATGGGTCTCACCTCAACGAGGTTTTTAGAGGTTTGGTCGAGGTGGAAAGTTATTTCTGAGGTTCATTGGTCCTTTTTAGGTCCTCATCAGAGTTGGCAAGGTGGTTGACATCTTAGCTCTTCCACCTCAGTTTCACCGGGTGCATGGTGTCTTCCACGTATCCTAGCTGAGGAGATACGTGCATAACCCTTCCCACATCATCGACCACAGTGAGCTGGATGTCGACGACGCGACGACATTTATGGAGGTTCTAGTGGAGATTGAGGATCGACAAGAGTGGGTCCTTTGTGGGAGGTTGATACCTTTAGTTCATGTACGTTGGTAGCATGGGAACCTCCAGGAGAGCAAATGGGAGCGGGAGGCTCATATTCATACTCAGTACTCCCACTTGTTCCTTTAGTTTGAGTTGTGGCATACTGGGATGTAAATACCTAATGTGGGGAAAATGTATAGACCCAGAATTTTCATTTAATTTTTTCAATATATAGGAATTTTATGAGTCCGCAAAAATTGATGGCGCATGATTCTGAGGCCCGACGTGACTGGAATGAATTTCTGAACATTTTGTTCGGGTATGATTAGTAAATGCACGTGCATGTTTTTTTATATTTTGAACCAGTGCTTGGAATTGAAGTCCAATGACACCTTTGAATTCGATGTGCTATTATTCTCGTAAAAAGACATTCACCATGACGGTAGTTGGTCAAGGGTGAATGTTAATTTTTGGGTTTTTTGTAAAAGAATAAAATAAAATAAAATTGTGTAACATTTTATTTTATTTTTATACGGAACTCCCCATGTGGATGTTGAGAGGTGGGGACCGCTAGAAGTAAACCTCCAATGTGAGGTTATGGTGGTGGGGACCTCCTGAGACATGAACCCATTTTAACTCTCTCTTAACGGGGAGAAACCTCTTGAGATCCCCCACTAAATTATGTGAACTATACCCATTAATTAATTAAGAGAATCCATCATTTAATTAATTAGAAAAATTTTGAAATTATTCCATCATCTTAATAGATAACCTAATCTATTATTTTGGAAACCTATTCATTTTGGTGGAATTGCGAGGAAGGAGATTTGGTAGAATCATTGAGAAACACATCCTCCAATGAAGAGATTCTCCAAAGAAGAACACTGATGAGTAACATCTTCAACAACGAAAAAACCAATGACCGAGGAATCGCCGACATCACCGACGTCTGTCTATACCCAACGACATCGTCTCCTTCCTTGCGGCCTCCATCGACAAATCTTTGAGGTAGGGGTTGTTTTTGATTACATGAATTTCCTTGGTTAAATTCCTCATTCTTGGAAATCATGGTGAAAACGGATCAATCAAAACAAGTTGATCCACGATTCGTATTAAATTGTAAAGTTTGTCATTCTTGATTCCTGGTCTTGTTTAGCTGCATGCTACCGCTCTAACACGGAGGGTACTGGACAAAAAAACATGGCCCGACCCCTCTGCCGTTATTCATTATTTGTGTGTTCATCGTGACAGTGACAGTGACCAGTGCCGATGTTGGGACCGGTGGAACACAATAATGGCAGTCGGAACCACGGTCGGCCGTGAAGAAGGCAACAATGGAGGGCGGTCGGTCAAGCCAACCGCCGACAAAGACTCAACATGGGACTGCACCGTACGACCAGCCACGGCAGACCTCTACCCCTCCGCCTCCAACATCCGCTGCTCCACTGCCCCACGACCTCGCTGTGCCGCCCGATGCCCCGCCGCGCCCCCTGCGGCCCCACCATGCCACCTTGCGACCCTCTACGCCACTTGCGGCCTCAATCACCCCATGTAGGCTCTGCACCGCCAGTCCAAGCTACCCAGCGTGGGATGGGCTGGACCCAGTGGGTCTGGCCGGGTCGACAAAAACCGGGTTGGCCAAGGCTGGGTCGGGCAAGGTCATAACGAACAAGGACCCACTACAACCCATTTACGCTCATTTGACCATATCTTTGGTACTAGACGTCCGTTTGACAAACCATCAGTGGCCCTGGAAACCCGAGACAAATATGGTCCCTTTGAGTATACCCACATTTGATTTCTATAACGTTGTAGTACGGTCGGGTTGGATCAAGCACGAATCCAACCAGACCCTCTGGACTAAAAGACTAATAACTAACAGACCGAGTGTCTGATTGACGCACCATCTGTTCTGTTGAGACCCCTATGAGGTGGAAGTCCTTTGAAATACTTCTTTGTGAGACATTTTGGCAGTTGGAGTATCGAACGGTGGCTTATGGGGTGGACCTTCACAGAGACAAGCGAGCGTAGTGTGGAAACCCAGTAGCTGGATGTGACGTGAAGAATATTGGGCAATCCTGTGTGGGTCAGCACCGAGAATTACTATGCTGGTCATCACATAGTGATCCTGTGCGGCTCAACACCTAGATATCCTTTGTGGGTCAGCACTGAGTGACCCTGTGTGGGTCTGCACGTAGCTATCCTATGTGGGTCAGCACCGAACGATCCTGTGTGGGACTACCTCCTAACAGAGTATAATGATTCAGTAGTTGCATCTAATTATCTCTAATACTATACCTAAATTATACCTGCTATGATCTGAGACCGTATCGGAGCGGTACACTCCTTTGTGATAATACCATGATGGTATTCTTTTGTGTGGCGTACCTGGGTGGTATTTACCTTCGTGGTGTTCCATCATTTGTGAAATAGTTCAGATTTGGGATTTTGAGTTAGACTATGTGTTTCCTCAAGGTTGATATGGGTTTATACGATAACTTAGGTATATCTATGGGTATATATCTATGTTGGGTTGTCTGTTGATTTCAGGCCAAGTGGTTTATCATTAGTGGATTTTTTGAGACATTGAGGGTCTCGGGGTCCCTACTAAGTATCATTATACTCACCCCTGCATGGGCTATGCCCACAATTCATTGTGTTTGGTGCATACGACATACAACACGTACTGACAATGAGATTACCAAGACTGGATGTAGCTAGAGGTGGACCTTAGATGAGGCGTACCGCAGACATGACCGATCGAGATCTGTACCTACCCTTCAGGATGGATCATTGGTAGGTGTTCAAAGGACCTGATCCAGTTTACATGTACTTTTAGTTTCTTGTACATTTCATTTGGGCATGTATTATGGCCCCTTTTACTTACGGTACTATCTCTGTTTACTTTTCAGTTCACTTGAGTTCGTATTTTGTATTGTGATTGGTTTTGTGTGTTACATGCTATAAAGGCAATGCCTTCCTTGTTTTAGGGAATACACCTTTGGTGCTTGATTCCAGGCCCTGGCCTACGGAAGGCGGGCTTGGGGTAGTCATGACACGGGCCCTGGGGGACGGGTCGTGACATGTCGCTTGCCTAATCAATGATTAATCGTATGTTTTGAGTTTGGAGACGCAACATGATCTTTTTGCGAGACTTCATGACCCTGTAGACCAGATTAGGGTTACGTAATCCCCAAAGGATTCTTAGGGATGAGAAGTTCTAAGTTAGGAAGGTTGTAGCATCTCACATTTTGAACCAGATTAAAAAGCGTCGTAATTAAAAATTTTCTATTAGGTGGGTAGGTTTTTATAAAACCGAGTGTTAGAGCCTTTTTCTCTCAGAGAGATGACGCTACGACGTGTGTTTTTTAAATAACATAAATTAATTAAATTAATGTTTAAATTTAAAAATTAATTTAATTGAAATTACATGTCAAAAAGGATTAAATTAAAATAAAATAAACTAATGTTTTAATGAAAATAAGAATTATTGTTATTTATTATCATTATTTTGGTTTACCATTATTATTCTTTTTATAATTATAAAAAATATTATTAAGTTATTTTTTTTTGGTTTTTTAGGATTTGTAAAACTCTTTGGACATATTTCATCCTCCCCCTTGGAGAACCGCACTATGCACCCCTTCCCCTTACCAGCACTCAACCACCATCAAAGGGGTTCTCGCCTTCTGCCCATGATGCAACTCTCAATTGATTCCTCTCCACCTCAAATTTATTTGGATTTCTCCATGGCTTCTCCTCTAATCACCATGGTAAATCATCTCGTATAAATTCCACCCTTCCTTGTGTGATTTTTGACCTCCCATTTTCTCCAATTATGTTCAGCCAAACCCTATAGATTTGGGGGTGATACGATTTTTTGTTTTATCTAATTATAGGTGGGTACATATGGTGTCTTAATGCCCTTCGGGGAATATCCCGACAACTAACACTGAAGGAGAGGCGGTTTGTTGCATTTGAGTCCACCGACTTTGGCTTGATTTGACTTTTGTTGTTGCCACATTTCTTTTACCTCTTTTTTTTGGGATTTCGGTGTTTTTAACTCCCTATTATGTATTCAGTATGGCATTGGATAGTTTCATGTGGGCTATTCATCAACACCTGAGGTTAGGGTTAATGTTGATTGTTGGTTGTACATCTGGTTATTTATTACCATTCATGTGTTTTAAGGTTCCTAGTGTCCTTTGTGTAGTGTGTTGATCCCTGGTCGTTGGTTTCAATTCACCAAGTCAAGGAAGACTCACCTGCGTGTGCTTAAGTAATTAAGAATATGTATATGGGTTCCCCCATTACGTGTGTATCATCCATAGAAGTGATTATTCCCTTATGGGGCTTGGTATTCCCATTTACATATATATTAATGCATGTGCATGTGAGTGGATATGGGGATATGCATATAAGCAAATGTGTAAGGAGAACCATGCGCATGCCCATAGCCATGAATATGTGTGAAGTTGCATACAGATAGTGGGGGAGAAACAACATTTAATTAGAAATATTTAAGGGCTAGAGTGGATGGCTTAGTTCCATTTGATGTAGGATCCCATTGCATTGCCTTTTAATTTAAATAATTAATCAATTAATATTTTTAATAAATTTATTGATAAAATTATATTAGTTTTTACATAATGCATTAATGTATATACTAACTAATTTTTTAATGAGAATTTAGTGTCATTATTTATAGAAGTGTTAAATGTGACATGTGATTTCTTAATAAGAAATTCATGGTTTTATAATAAAACCCCTCCAACAGAGGTGAGATATCAGCAAGAACTCATATTGATGATTTGTTATTATTTTTAATTTTGTTGGTTTATTTAATTCATTTATCTAAATGAGTTTTAAAATAAATGATAAATATCACTAAATGAGTATGATAATGTAATGAAATGTCTCCTAATAAAACTCCTCTAATGGAGGCAATCTGTCTTCAAGATGAAAATATTGTGGTAAACTTTTATGCTTTCCATCCTTAAGGTAATATGTCTCTTTATGATTAACATTATAATTTTTAAATGACATGATTGAACATGACTCTTGTTGGTTATTTCAAAATGAATAATCTCCTTTCAAAATTGATAGAAGACCCAAGACACATCCCATGTTTTTGGCGGAATCATTAATTAGGATGACCAATATCGGTTGTCTATCCTCTCATCTTTACTTTGTCTCTTATGTCATTTCACATCTTTGTGTAGGTCATACAATATTTTGGTGACACACTTTCATCACTTATTAAATTTTCTACTTTTTTCAGTAGTACCATTATGGATTTTTATTTTTGAGAAACCCATTTACGGTGTTCACCGTGCCTCTTGGCCACCCCTTTTTGGGTGGCCCCTACCTAAATTCCCTCTTTTGTATTCTTTATGTTATACTTGTAATGGGATTGTTTGAGTTGAATTCCTTTCTTGTCATATTTCATTTATGGTACTATTTAATTTCATTAATAAATTATCATTGAGGCATGTTAATTCCAAATGATTTTTTTACATTCTATTTCCCTTGAAAGTGCCAAATTATGATGCCATGTTATAATGGTTTAACCTTCAATCTAATCTTATTCTCTTGAGACATTAATTAATTATTACTATTATTTAATTCTTATGTGGTTATGTTGTGAAAAATTCTTTATTCCATGTTGATGGATTGAAATGATTTACATGATATCTGGAATGATATGTGGTTCAAAATGCCTATTTGATAACATAATTGATGTTTATGCTTTCCATGTCATATTTATATTGGTGTTTTCCTTGAAATTTCATTTGTTCACTATGGTTCACTTGATATAGGCTAGGTGATAACATGTGTTTCTTATTAAGGACTCTCGGATAGACAACCATGCTTTGGTTGTTATCCCCTGATACGATGGAGAAATGATGTCTTAGGTTCTTCCTGTTGAGGGATTCCCTATGTCTTCAAAATAATTATGAGTGATACTGGTTAGCAAAGGGATTATCAAGGATGAACTCATTTGAAAAGTGGCTACATTAAGACTTGGGTGATAATTGACCCCATCTATGTGACACCAAGATGGGCTCATGGTAAATCAATGCTTCCGGAGATTTTGGTCTTTCGAAGGATTTCCTTGGATGGGCTCTGAGGTATTGGGTAATTTGATTGATGTACCGTAGCAATACCTTTGGGATGGGAATGAACACCGACTCTACAATATTAAAAGAATAATAATGAAGACATTTTTTTGATTCCCTTGAGGATTGTGAAACATTACTGATGTACAATTTTTTTTCTTATTCATATATTTGACCCGATGACAAAGCATAGTCTTTGAGGTATGTTTCATTTTTTTACCTTATTTTTTCTATACTATATATTATATAAATATACATCCTACTTATTATAGGTAATAATTTTTATATCTATCTTAGGCAGATGAAGGTGATATAGGAACGACATCTGTTTATGAACCTAGACCAAGTTTGTAGTTTCAATTGCTATCACACAATATTATTTTATATGGAAAATTTTTTAATTTAAAATTAATTGTCGGGAATGGGTTAGACATAGGTGGTTCCAGTATAGTGAGATTTTTATATCACAACCTTCTTTGAAAAATATTTTACAAAAGTACCTGAGTGGACTTTTCTTGATCGAATGACTAAGAATGATCATTGATTGCTCATGTTTTGCGGTGTGTATCTGGGAGTAATGAGAAAAAAACCGAGATGGATATCGTGTGGCTCAAGGAAGTTTTCTGTGGGGCTTTGTTGTCTCTTATTTCATATTTCTCTATGATATCATGCATACTGTATTGTTTACTACTTTCAGTATGTACCATCACCATGACACACTTTCATGTACTATTTGATTTGGTGTTGGATAGTCTTATTAAAATGATAAATATTGTAATATGCTATAGAATTTTACTTATATTTTGTTATACTGATGTAAACAATTGATGAGTGTGTATTTAATTGCCTCTATCACCACCTGAGACCCTCTCTTATAGGACAATGCCTTTGGTTTACGGGGAGAAATTCTTGAGGTCATGCTACCCACTGGCCTAGCCACAATCATAGATGTGATCTGAGTCAGTATAATAAAGGTCAGAAATCTATGTTCTTTTAAAACCTTGTTGTAATTTTTTTCATAAATGTTCTTCAATTATGATCTGATCTTTAAAATAAATTTATAACCATGTTTTATGATTTTAAAAAATTTGGTTTAAAATAATGGGATATTATTTCCAATTTCCGATCAAGGAACATTTCTAAAAAATTACTCTCTTGAAGGAATGTTCAGCTAGTATGAATTTATCACTATTATGGCCATAATTTATTTGAATCATCTTTTATATGTTTTAAAAGTTATTTTCAATGGAAAATGTTATAAATTTTTGGCCTCTTTAATAAGTGTTTTAAATTATTTCTGATCCATATCTATATGATTTTAAAGTATTTTCAATGAAAAACGTTTTCAAATGATTTTATGGTTCCTATAAAATATTTCAAGGAAAAAGGTTTTCAAAATATTTTTATGATTCCTTAATATTTCATCAATTTCATTTTCAACAAAATGATTTTGAAAATTATTTGAAAATTACATTATAATTATTCAGGATAATTTTCATGGAAACAGGATTTAAAAATTAATAATGATTTAAAAATGATTTTTTCAAGGTCGAAAATATTATTTCTTCATAAAGTGTTTAAAATGAAATTTTAAATATTTATTTATCTGAAACTGAATTTTCAAATGGAATTATGAAAGGTAATTCCAAAGAAAGGATATTTTCCATATGCAATGTACAATATGATCTTTTCAAATGCCTTCTCCATATAAGATGGCATGCTTTCTTATAGATTATGATTTACCATGGATATAATACTAGAATACATTTCATATTACTTCTTTTATGGATTATATTTTGATGGTAATATTTTTATGACACCTGTATCTCATCAATTGGTTCTATGAAACATTTTATTTTTAATGAGCTATGCATTGATGAAATAATTATGAAATCTATATCTTATACATAGGTTATTATGTGCCAAAATGTTACTGAAACTGATATTATTTCATTGTTTATGATGTGATTTATATAAAACCCATAGCTTTTTATGGGTCATCATATGATGAATACTTTGTGAAATATGCATGTATGATTTAATTTTGTGACATTTGAAACCAATATTTCCATCCAATGAATTGGATAATGATAAATGTTTTATGAGATCAAATGGTACATGGAAGGGAATCCCAAACCCAAAATAGGACGGTACATGGGAGGGAATCCCAATCCAAAAAACAAGAGAGCGTCTTACAAATCAAAAAAGAGGGTACAAGGGAGGGAATCACAATCCCTAATCAATAGGGTATACACGAAGGCATCCCATGAGTGAAACAAGAGGGTACACTAGAGGTAATTACAAGACCAAAACAAGAGGGTACATGGGATTTCATTCCATATCCTATGCATGTACATGGGTGATAATACCAATCCAAACATTTTATTATGGTCTGTGTACGTATCGTTAACATAATAATTTCTATGATTATGTGTATTTCATAATTCCATTTCTTATTCCTATATTATTATTTGATGGATTATTCTTTTAATCCCTTGTGATTCATGTATTTTGTACTGCCTATAGTTATGATATGATTCATGTTTATGTTATTTAATATACAGGGTTTGATCATATAATGTTATGATCATGTTCTCATTCCCTTATCATCATGTTATTATTATGAATAAAGTGTTTGCTCGTACTAATCATCTGAGGTCTCACCATTATAATGTTTCCTTTCAAGAGGTTATGATGAAAGGATTCATGTAGGTTTACTAAAAGGGTAAGATACATATTTGATATTTTGATGATCATTCAATATGTTAGAAGATTATGTTTTTGAGATTCCAAATACACTAATCTATTGTGGACTTCACATATGTATTTTTGTAAAGTGTTGAATATTCTTCTAAAATTATGGAATATCCATGTATGTCAATCTTATTTGACCATTATAAGTATCAATAGAAAGGTTTATTAATTTTTTAGAAATATGGATGATAAAACATTAGTGATATATATAGGTAAATTACTAAGGACATGTCGAGGGATGTCACTATGGATAAGTCATTGTATAAGGAAATGTCTAGTAAACTTAGTAATGGATACAGAGAGTGGTTCCCTTACAATAGATCCCTATCTAGATACTACAAGTAGATGTGTATTTGAAAAATATATATATATGGGTATGAACCCATAAAATATTCTGTTGAGATAGACTCGATTAGAAACTAATTAAGGACACTGATACATGATACAATCCTAGTTCGACACTATTGGGGGAAGCTCTCCGATTTTTTAAAAAATATTTACAACCCATAATGAAGGATTGAAATTGATGATGTCTATAAATAAGATATGATGAACATTAGGTTTCATGTATTTAAAAATGATAGGTATCTTGATTTAGACATACTATATATAATTTTTCATGATTATATAGTTTTTCACAATGATATGTATTGATCATAGTAAGCTTAATTGTCATAGTCAATGATAAGGAGTAGAAGGAACTATGTCAACATTGAAAGCTTCATATATGAAAAGTATGGGTATTATGAAAATAAAATTCTTTAGAGTAAATATCATGAAGAGAATCATGATTATGGTCTGAGTATTTCTTATACTTCTAAAGATAATGAGATTGTGAATGACAAGTGAAAGGTAAGGGATGTCATTACAATATTTCATACATAAAACATATGAAGCATGATTAGATTGAGTTTCTTGAACATTAATCATTGATTCATATTTCATTTTCATAGAATGTGGTATTAATAAATAAGTTTATGAATCCTGAGTAATGGTTTATTAATAATGATGGTTGATTGAAATATATTCATTTTAAAATTAAAATATCATGTTATTTGAATCATGAAGTATATAAATATTTTATAATATTTTTCTTTAAGTATCATCAATAATGTTTTATATGATACCGGTGACCTATAAAATTGATTAAAAAAAGGTTATTTTAAGTAAAGGTAATCGTTAAAATGTTTCTGAGGATAAGGAAATGGTATTCTATATTGATAAATAGATGATGATATGGATAATGTAAATTGGATAGTTTTTATGATATCATAAATGATAAAGGTTTTTTTGAAAAGGTTTTCTATACTATAATTGAAGATGTTTTAAACATCAGGGATTTAAGGTATATATCTTGTAATTTTGGGAATAAGGAATCATGTTTGTTTTCTAAAATGATTAAAGGTATTTTAGGATATTACAATGTTTTAAAAGAATATATGATGTGGGTATTCACGTTTTGGAAATTTGACACCCAAGAGATACTATATGATACATGGGAGATCAATGTTAAGGTGATATATTAACCTGAACTCTACGGTTTTATATTTTTATATCTTGGAGCTATTACAAGGTTAACCATTTATGGAATGGTATATGTTACTATTCAGTTGTGGTTTCAGAGATAAATGTATTATATTTCCACATGAGGATTTATGCCTATTGGAAAAAAAATCTAACCATTTTTTCTGATGTTAAATAAAGATTGATGGAATGATTTATCATTCTAATTATGTATATCATGAACTTTTAGTTCATCTGGAATGAAAAATTCAACTTTATTCTTAGGAGTAAGAGTTCATGTGGGAATTTTTCAATGAACAAATAAAGGATGAGATTATAAATAAGTAATGGAATTAAATAAAGTGTGTATATCTTAATTAGAAAACAGGTCTTGAAATATTATAATTATTTTTTTTCATATTGTCATAATTTTTTGTGATATCAATGACCACTTCTAGACTTCTTTAGTTTATGGTTTTGTGATTATTAACTTTCTCTAGATCACCCTATTTCTTATGATCAATTATCTTTTTCAATATCTATATTTATTTATTCTATTTTTCAATGCCAATGTTTTTACGTGCTACATATGTTCTCTAATGTACAAGTTACTTTGAGTAACCATTATAGTTCCAACATTCTCTTTTTAAAGGATGTTTTAATATTCTGTTTTATGATGCATGTTTCAATGATAGAAACATTCTAGTTTAAATCATTGATAAGACAAAAGAATATAAAGGGTGAAATACATTTTATGGGTGAAAAAATGTAACACTATGAGATTTTGTGATTTTTTTCTAAAATTAATTTATGATTTTTGATATTTTATGTTTCGTGAAATGCTCAATTTACCATATGTTATATAAAAGTACCATATTATTATTACATTGTATGCAACAACAATTCATTCTTTCACCACACACAACACATAGATTAATTTATGTTACATGCAACGCTATACTTGGATTTTGTTTAAGACAATACATAGTCCCTTTTATAGCTTGTGTTACCTTCAAAAATGAATTTTAGCAAAATAAAATATATTATTATTAAAATATTATCATAATAATAACCTACCTATAAGACCATAATTTATAAATTTGATTGAAAAACATTGAAACTATTTTTTCCAATTAATAGAAATTTTATTTCCTTTGACCCTTGATGATATCAAGGATCGGTTGCTTCAGAGTTGGGGCTTTAGTGATTAGCGGTTGATTTCTCTTGGGAAAGTTATGTATCATATTATTTTTCCCTCCAAAGAACTTCTATGTTTTGCATGGGGCTTCGGTCCAATTTCCTTGAATCATGGTTTTATTGTTCTTCAGAAATGGGAGCCTTTATCAGACCCCTTTGAAATTAAGAGTTCTTAAACTCCAACATGGATCAAAATTAGGGGCCTTATCTGGTTCTTCTGGCATCCAGTAATCCTGTGGGAAGTATCTTCTGCTATAGGGTCTCCTATTAAGGTTGACATAGAAACTGAAATCTGTAGGTTTGGTTACTTTTCCCGTGTGCTTTTTGAGGTTGATCTAGCTCATAAGCTGATAGATACTGTATTTCTTGCGGCTGGTGATTTTAAGCTTGAACTCTAAATCCAGTATGAATGGATACCTGAGTTTTGTGAATCAAGTCTTTGCATTGGTCACTCTCGGGATCAATGTAGAAGAAATATTAGCTGTGCACTGTGTAAGTATCTTGGGCATTCTGCCAATTAGTGTAAGTGGGATCAAACAGGTACTGGACAGACTGGGAATAAGGTATTCAAGAAGAAGGATACTTCCTCCTTTGTTGATGTTCTCAAGAAAGGAATAAATGAGGCCCTTATTGGGTGGAATTCTGTGCCCCCATCACAACATGTTAATGTTGTGTCTTGTTGTGGCGATGCTTCTCTGAACGCTTCTGCTGATTATGCTAAGGGCCAACTGATACAGGAAAATCCTGGGCCAAGTTAGTTGGCAATGATTCTGACCGAGAGGCATTTGTTCAAGAAAAGGTTGATATTGAGATTGGTCAAATAGTGGTGGATTCTTCTAGAATTAAAGGCAAGCTGAAACAGGTTGATGCTGATGGATTTTAGTTGGTGATGTCCAGAAAATCGCAAACTCCCTCTGTAGATCGATCTGAAGGGATGCCAGTGGCCGAGGATGGTGGGTCTCTAATTGTGAGAATTGGGACCAATACATGATTTTCTGAGCCTGCTGTTCCAGAATTTCCAAATTCGTGTTCCCAGAATGCGCCCTCGAAACCTACTTCTCCGGATGGTTCAATTCCTTTCCACGATGAGGTGCTGAATGCCATCCAGGTTAATGCACAACCAGACTTGCAAGCTAATATATGTCCTGATTCAACCTCACAACTGCATAAATGTGGTGGGGATTCCAAGGATATCTCATTGGAAACCTCAAAAAAACTTCCACCAAGACCGGACAAAGCTGGTTTTAATTTTTTTTCTATGTTAGACTCTATTAACATACCTGAATTTGACTTGCTCAACCTTGAGGGTCTTCAGAGTACAGGTTGTACTAATCGAAAACATGGCCATTTGCTTCGTTCTACTGTTGGAATGGTTCCAATAAAGATTATGACCCCTAACAAAGGTGTTGATAATGTCTCCATTGAAGATGTACCCACCATACAAGAGGCTATGCAGGATAAAATTCAGGATACGGAGCAGCACCAGATGGAGGCTGTTCAGAGTATACCACAACAGGCTGCTGAGGAAGCTATCTTGTTTCAGAAGGAGATGGCGGTCCAAGATGAACATCAGGATGACCAAAGGCAGGCTTCAAATGCTATGGCTTCTCAAGTGGAAGAGGCAGTAGAGGAGGTATCAAATTTGCAGCCAATTCAATGGCAAAGAGGGCGTCACTTAGCGCCTCGGGGTGGAAAACGGGGTCGGGGTCGGCCTATGAAGAGGTGAGATTTAATTTATATGCTGATCATCTTGTAATCCTTTTTTGTGACATTTTCACCTTTTGAACATTTCTTTTTTGTACCGTTACATTTTATTTAACAAATTTCTGCGTCATAGATCCCAATCCATGGTGGAGCCGCTTTGGTAATTTTACCTACTTTAAATATATAACCCATTCTAAATATAAATTTTTTAAAATTTTATAATTTAAATTTTAAAAAATAAACATTATGTTTTAAAGAGGGGTTTCAAATTTTTTTAGTGAATTTATGGTATTCTGTTGAGAAGTTTCATATTTTTATGAATTGTAGAAAATACTGAAATGTAATTCAAGACATCTTTTCATCTAATTTATTTTTATAGATAATTTATATTTTTGTTTTGGTTTAATGTTTATTTTCATAAATATTACATAGATTAATCCATTTTTTTCATTTGAACCATTTTCACATTGAAATTGGATATAATATCTTTTCAATATTTTAAACATTTTCATTTAAAAAACCAGTAATCACGACACGACTATGGGATAGTTTTAATATAATTTATGTTACCTATATGTTTATAATTTTAAAAAAGAATAAATATTTTGAATAATAATAATTTATAACATTTTATATAGTCAACATAGTATTTAACAAAAATATTAGTGAAAATAATTAGAATTAATAACATTGATTAAGTTAAAAATTAGTCTGCAGAATGGTTAAACATTAATTTATAGGGGTAAATGACCTAGACACATATCCAAAATAAATTCGCATGATATATTTTTACCAATTGATCTCTTGTATATAATTTTTACATTTATAAGATTCTTGTCGTGTAAGTAATACCTCTAAATAATGTTACTTTTTATGTTTTCAAGAACACCACTCCTCATCCAATATAAAAGAGAACTCACAACCCCTCATTTTTTCACAGCTCTCAAGCCCCTTATCTAAAAAAACTAAACAAATATACCAAAAAATTACTTCTCTACATCTTATAATCCTCAATTTTTGTATAAATCCTTCGATGAAATCTATATGGTGGAAACCAAGAGGATTTACCCAAGGAACATTTAATATCCTTCCATAAGCTCTTTTGTTTTATTTTCATTCCACACCCCCTAAAATAATATTATTCTATGAATATAAAGAATATTATAATCCTAAATAGACTTATATTTTTTAATTATAAGGGTTCTGCCTACACCTATACACACTTCTATCAAATTCAGAAAAACATACCAATTTTGTGTATGATGAACTAATGCCTTCGGAAAAAAATTTTTGTTTCCCTTTACCACATTTCATGGTAGGGAATTATGATGAAAACTATATTTTTATATGATATATATTATGTAATTAATCATTATAAATTATTATATAACACATAACTTCATGATTTCATTTTGTGTAAATATGATACATTTTTTAGTGGTCAAGGGGACTACCACCCCACTAAAGCAATATGACTCATTCACACTCTTCATTGAATGTATAATGAACAGGTTTAGTAAACATAATAGATATTTATATGAAATTATAATGAAAATATATATTATATAAAAGTAAATATATCTCGTTTAGTTTTCGTAATCATTATTATAGTAAAATAGAAACAATGTCCATGCATAGGGGAAGTCTACTTTCTCCATAAACGGTGTATTCCATTTCATATTAATATCCTTTATGGATTATTATAAATATTTCATTACTGAATATATATGATATTTAAAAAATGTTTTAATTTATTTTAAAAACTAAATTTTTTTATAATTATTTTGGTCAATAATGAAAAGTGAAAACATATACATAAAACAATGCAGATATTACCCAAAACATAACATTAACTTGAAATTGTTATTAATTATTTAATATGAAGTAATAATAAAATAATATATGATATTATATATAATACTTTTTATATTTTTGATATGTATTATAATCCAATACTTATTATATATTAGTTTTGATCATGTATGAAGAAAGTCAATACTTAATATAAGGGTTTTCTAATCTCACATTCTTTATCCATGAGATATTTACCATGATCACCGCATGTTTATTTTTCGAAATGTAAATATTTCCAATTAATGTTTTATATGATTAATATAATGAAATTTATGCATTTTTACATATCATTTTTATGATATTTTTTTCATGGGGTTATGTTTCAAAAGTTTAAAAATCAGTAAAGTAATTTATGTCTCTATTTGCCTTCTTTGAGATACAACCCATGTTATGCAATTGTATTATTATATGTGGAGAATATACATATCTTTGAAATGTAATATCATAAATACCATTATTTTCATCATATATTTTCCTTAATCTAATTTTTTTCATTCATAGGGTATTATGTATCAATATTACCAAAGTGGTAACAGTTTATTGCTACAATGTAATAGTTTACTGGGATTATTTATGATTATTTTTTCCATTGGTAAAATCCTATAAACCTTATCTCATGAAAACCAATGAATTTTATTATACTATGGTTATTCATGTTAATTCCATGTTATGTTACCATTTAACTAAAATTTGGTACTTTAGATAACTATGAAAATGTTTTTAAGAGAATCTAACATTATCTCTCCTTCCAATCAGAAATTGGTGTTCTTTCATAACCATGTTTTCAAAAAAAATGTTTTTAAAAATATTCTAAAAATATACTATGATCATAAAAATATATTTTAAACCATTTTATCCACATTTGAAAAAAAATTAATTGGAATGTTTTTTTTATCAAGGTGCATTTCTAAAATATTTTCCTCATAGAAAGATTGTTTGGAAAGTGAGAATTTTTCCACCATCATGACCTTCATATTTGATATTATTATTTTATAAATTTTCATGGTTATTTTTAGAGAAATGTGTATTTAGTTTATTTTATTTTTAAGAAGTGTTTTAAATGATTTACACGCCTTCTTTTACGTTTTCAAAGTAATTTTAATCAGAAATGGTTTTTAAAATGATTTTTATGATTCCTTTATAAGTTTTATAAGAAAAAATCATTTCATATTGTTTTGAATCATAATTTATATGTTGTAAAAGTTATATTAAAATATATTTTTTCAAAATTATTACAAGCTAGTGTTATGTGTTTTTATGTTTATTTTCATGGAAAATGGTTTTCAAACTATTTATGAGTTAAAAAAAGTCTTCCAAATCTAAAAATATATTTTCCTCAAAAAATTTCAAAATGAAATTTTAGATATTTCATTCCATATAAAGGATTTTGAAATGTTTTTTTGAAATGGAAATTCAATGAAAGGATAGTTTCATTAATAAATGTTTTATGTGATCATTAAAAACAATTCACCATCTAATATGACTCAATTTATTATATTTTACTCTACTAGGGATATTATCCATGAAAAAATGATATTGTTTTTCATGTATGGATATTATCCATGAATACCCTTCATATTATTTAATGAATCGTTTATGCATTCACTACTGGAAAAAAACCATATAGCCATGGTTTAGAACCATGGCTATAGCCCGTAAAACTCTATGTATATCATATACCAACAAATTTAGGAACTGTGACATTGGAAGCCATCAGTATAGAGCTATACCCATGGTTCCTACAGAAACCATGGTTATAACCTTAGAGTATTTTAACATAACCACTATTTAAGTCTAACGAAGGATATATATCTATACACTTGGTTATACAAACCATGTGTATAGCTTTTCCCATAACAAAACAAATACTCATGGTTATCCACACTATGGGTATAGGTAGCTACACCCATTTGGTAGATACAGCATCTCTTCCACCCCCTGAACTATTAAATAAATTAAAAAAGAACATTCAATGAAAAATAATTATAGTATAATAAGCATTCAACAACTTCTTGTAATAAATTTTAAAACATTTACAACAATATAATGTACTTATAAATCCATTCAACAAATCAATTCATGTCATTAATCAAAATCAACATATTAACAGTAAGTAAAAAATATAAGGGATCAATATCTCAATCATAACCAACATCCCCAACCCCATTACCACCAACAACATCCAAATCACCGACAACATCATATAGAGTAGAATAAACAACATTATCATCATAATCACTACCAAAATCAGCTTGAACAACACTTGGAATCTCATTAGAATCCATAGGGACATCATTTAAAGAGAAAATTTATACCATATATGAAATAAAACTAGTAGCAACTTCTGATATATGTGATTAACTTATAAATGAAAAAAATTTCAGGTAGTGTTTGATGATCTGTTTACTTTTTTCACACTCTTTTAAAGATAATTTTCTAGCCTCAACTACTTCTTCGTGAGAAAATTACATCTCAATGTTTTGAGAGGTTTGATAGGATCCCTATCGGGACCAATACCTATTAGGGATGATTTTTTTCCTCATTTAACCTTAAACTCTCCCCGGATACTCCTCACCTTATACTAGAATCATATGATCATTTGGCCTGAAGTTTTAATATTATATTTCATCGTGGACCTTAAATGACAAATTTCAAAAATAAAAACAAGATATTTAATTGATGATTTCATATAAATATTTTAAATTGAAATAAAAAACATACAATATTTTCTTGTTATCTTGCATTTACAACACTTCCATCATTTTTTTCATACTCGAGCAAAATAATTTTTCTCGAGGAACGTGACCATCAATGAATAATATAACTTTTTGAAAATGAAATTGATTAGTATACACGTAATCAAAATATAAAATTTTTATACTATTGAATAATAATATCCAGGAATTACTTTTAAGAGAATGAACAATTCATAAATAAAAACATGTCATAAACAACGATGAAAAATTCATAAATAAAATAAAATCTCAGACACTTTATAATTATTGATACACATTATGAACATCCCAAAATCATGGAAACGAATTCATTATATTCATTTCATAACATCTACTCCATATTACTAATTATATGGAATTTTCTTTATATATTTGATATTTTTATAATATATAATGATTTTATATTGAAATTTATTATAAAAATTATTTCGGAAATATAAATTTAACATTGTAAAAAATATACAATCCTTCATAAATGTAATTATAAAAAATAATTTAATTTGGTTTCAATAAAATCAAAATAAGGCCCCGAATTTGATTAAATTGAATTATGTATTTATTTAAATTTCATAATATTTGAATATAATCAATTTATTTTAAAGAAAAATGGAATGATAATTGGATATTTGGGTAATTGGGCATTTTTACAATTGGACATTAAGCCATTAGGCCAATTCTCCATTTGGATATTATCCTAATTCTAAAATTAGGCATTATGTCGTAAGGCCAACTGGACCTAGGGCCCTTAGTCTTGTTATCCATTAGGATATTAGGTCAGTTGTGCATTAGTACATTAAGAAAATTAGAAAATTATCAATTTGGCCAATAGACCATCAGGACTCTAGGAATGTTAGCCATTAAGTAGTTTGTCAAACTGAATAGTAGGGAACTTGGCCATTATACAACATGTCCAATTAGACATTATGCCGTTAGGATAATTGGGAATTAATCCATTTGGCCAATTGTTCAATTAAGAATTAGTCCAATTGGTTGCTTGGCCAATAAGTTATTAGGTAGTTAGGTGAATTTTCTCTTAGGCCATTGATCCATTAGGCCTTTAAGTTATTTAGACAATTACCTAAATAGAAATTTGGTTGGTTGGCCAATTATCCATTCGTATATTAAGAAATTAGTTAAATTATACCATTGGTCATTATGACTTTAGGATAGTTGGCCCATTGATAATTATACTTCTATGCTAATTGACCATTATTCTATTTGGCCAATAGCTTGTTCGGCCAGTATGCCAGTAGGCCAATTGGGAATTAGCCCATTTAGAAAATATTACATTAGTATATTATGCCACTATTCCAATTGGCTAATTGGTTATTTGGAAATTATTCCAATTATCCATTATTCCATTGGTCCAAATTGCCAATTAGCCATTAGAATGTTAGCCTAGTTGGCCATTAAGTAGTTAGACCAATTTTTCATTAGGTCGTTAGTTCGTTAGGCCAACTGGACACTAGGAATTTATAGAAATTATCCATTAGTCTAATTGTTTGTTAGGCCATTAGACCAATTTCCCATTATAAAGTAAGGAGTTATAACATTAGGCTACTTTAAAAAATGGTCATTGGGATGTTATTCCATTAGTCCAATTTTCCAATTGTGAAATTTTCCATTAGAGTGTTAGGCTGTTAAGATAATTTCCCATTATTTCTTTAAGACATTAGTCGAGTTGGTCATTAGGCTATTAGGACAATCTAAAATTAGTTAATTTGGACAATTTGACATTCATCAATTAGTCCATTAGTCCAATTGACCAGCTAGCCTTTTGGAAAATATGTCATTAGTCCATTAGAACTATTATCCATTAGTCCATTAGGGAAACATTCCATTTGCAAATTTATAAGGGGTATTTTCAGTATTATATTAAAGGGTTTAATTAAAATTAAACATAAATTTCAGAATAAAAATTTCACCAATTAAAAAAATGATTTTTGATATTATTTCATTTCATACTAAAATACATGACACTTGTCAATCATGAGTATCGTATTATGTCCCAATGTGTGTAGATATGTCATGGAATCATTTATCCTTTTGTTATTTCCATATGCATCCTTAAAAACTTTAATACAAGTAACATGAACTAATTTTTTTTTGAAAAACACTAATAATTGGGAATAACATAATTTCACCACCATTCCAATATGTGATCATTTTTCGATATAGTGGTTTTGAAAAATCAGGGAATATTTGTATGCCCTCTAAATCAGAAACAAGTATACTAATCTAACCAATATATAACTAAAGCTTACATGATCTCTAGAAATCCTTAAGATCCATCAATGGTGCAACATTAATAGCTTCACTGTCGGGAAAGTTAAACAGATGTTGAAATGAACATGTTAGTTCATTTAAATACAATAACAATATGGATATAAACTTATCAAATTTTTTTAACCATATCATATTCCATGCTCTTCCTTGATTACATTACCAACAGGTCTCTATGAGATTGGTTCCACTAAAATGGTATGGTGGTACTTGGCTAAAGTAGACATTAAAATTATAAAATTCCTAGAATTTCTACCTATAATATTATTTTATTCATTAAACTCCACAATAATTTTTGTTTGGTTGTTCTTGGCATACCTCATATAAGTGGACTCACGTCACCAACATGAATATTAAAATGAGTATGATATAATAGGTAAAAAAAATAATTATGTCAAAGTACTATATGGGAATATTATGTCATGTAATTTGACACACTTATAAAAACAATACTTGATCCAACTACTCAATAGGCTCAATGGATATGTGGGATATCTTGGATCATTAGTCATTGAAGGATGTGCCTATTCCAATTCTTGTTATGGGTGATCTTTATGCATTGGAGTAGAAGTTGAATGAACATAATCTTTATATCCTAGATGGTTAGTGGGAAATGGAGGCATCATAGACATGGAGGGATATGGGTTGTAGGTTTTGGGATACATAAAAGGATATGGATATGGAAAAGGTTGAATTATCCCTAGAGTCAGCATATAAATGGTTTGGGAAGAAGAGGCTAAATTATATGACTATGTAAGCCTGGGTTGGAACATTCCTGGAGGCTCATATGGAGGATATAATGGTGTGGTAGATGTGGTGTCTTCTGGTGGGTGAGGGTGGGAACATATATGAAGGGTGCTTCATCTAGGTCTAGGAGCATCCTCAATCAGACCCATGCTAGTATGATGTGGAGGAGTAACCTATGGTGAAAATAAATATCTCTATAATAATTTGATAAAGAATATTTACAAATAATTTTAGGTAATAAAAAAATTTAAAATTATTACTCAATAAGGGAAGTATACGTGCCATCCAAAACTAACACATTTTTTTATCAACATCAAATCATTACTTCCTTCAAATGTTTAACATATTTTTCTTAATATGAAAAAGAATTAAATTTACATTTTCTTTATAAGTTTTTAAAAATAATGAAATCAACATAGAATTAAAATTAGTTATAAATAATGTCTTATCATTTTTTGATAATGATAATTTTAATTTAAGTAATAATTTATTTTAAAAACCCATTTAAAACATGGTAATCAATTGAAATCAATATTATTAAATGAAACTAAAGAAAATAATACCAAAAAAACATATCATTCCAAATTGAAACATAATTATAGTAATTATATTAATACCAACATGATAAACTCATTTCAAGGTAAAATGAATAAAATATGAACTTATACGTTTGCCTATATATATTACAGACCACTACTTCAGGATCAAACATAACTCTAATAATGGGATAATTTGAGTCATCAAATGAAAGATTTTACTCAATAGAAATGGGAGATTCAATGGTGTCTATTTCTTCCCCATCATCAGGGAAAATATATCTTTTGATTACTTCATTAATGACACCATTATTAAGTCTCATTTTATCTTTTAGATAAAACACATTTATACGCTTGATGCTAAAATGTATGTTTTAATGGGAGGTAGTAATTGAATCATGTAAATAAATCTGAATCCAAATTCATTAATAAATTTACCACTCCATGTCATTCAATCCAAACATTTACATTTCCTAATAGTCAGTCAAACTTTAGAGTAGTAATCCATTAAAAAATTATTTCTCAACAAGTCTATAATATGTCACATTTTCATATCAGGGTCGTCTATCTAATGCACCATCATAACAGAGTCTTGTAATAGTTAAGATAACAATATTATGATTTGTTCCCATTTTCACCACTCTATCAGTTGTAAAAACTTTATAAACATTGATTATTGAATATTTTCATTCATCAACCAATGAAATTGAACTAAAATAAAATTTTCCTAATTCCAGAGAAACATAGTCGACATGTAAACTAACAATATAAAATATATATGAATAATATAATTAAATTAATATCAATATGTATGTTAATTAAATTAATGGTCATACAATTCATTTCAACCAAGAGGGGAACTCTTGGATACGTAATGACTCTCTCTTTCTCAAAGGAAAATATCGATGAACTCAATATAAATTATTTTTATGTTCCCTAAATAAAATGATAATATAATTTTATGTTATATGTGTAATTAAGTACTATGAGATACCATAAGAATTTTAAAATTACTGACTTGATATAGTAATCGATAAAACCACAGTTAAACAAGATAGTTCTATAAGCCATATCCAACTCTTTAAGGCTCAATGTAGCCAATGGATATGACCCATGAATTCTTCCAGTGGGGGGAATGGATGGAAACATGCACTCAATTTCCCCATAATTATAATCTTCATTTCTAATTGGATGATTATATCTCATTCAAAAATTAGGAAAATACATTGAACAAAAATCCATAAATTCTTTATCCCGAAAAATATCACAATGAAACCATCTGAATTATTCTTATATCATACATTATATTCCATTCTACACAAAAAATTTTCAATTGGATACATCCACTAAAAAGTAATATCCCCCTCAAGTTATTTTTTCTATTTGAAGATGAACAATTAAATATAGTATGCATGTGAAAATTATGGAGGAAATTATTTGTCCAACTCACACAAAATTAATGGTTCCTCGTGCAAAATTTTTACCAAGAAAGACTATGATTACCTTTTAGCAAAAAAGGCTCTAAAAAAAGAACCATCCAAATCACTACATCCATCACATTAATAGATACCAAATTCTTGGTTTTGATTGTAATCATTTCATGATACAAGATGTGATAATCATGAGTTTTTAGGAATTTTATTTACAAGTCCCATCTGTTGACTCATTTAGATATGTTACTAGAATAACCATCAAAATGTTTGATATTCTAAAAGACATAAATAAATATAATTTTTAATTAAAGGTTTAATCACATATAAATCATAAGGAACATTACATTTTAATCCTTGATACACACATGATGCAGTTCGAGTCAAATACCACGATCCAACATATCCCTGTGATATGTGAAGACATATTTTCCCTTCCCCATGATATTTAGAAGAATTGGAATAATAATTTCAAAAATATTGAAATATGCATTACCTATAAATTAGGATGCAACAAATTGGTAGAACAATATTAAAACTCAAAAAATATAGTTCTATTTTTCTAATTTCACATGGCTTTAGTGAAAACGTTTTCCCACTTTTTTAATTTCGTCGGACCATTCCCTAAAGAAAATAAATTCGTCTAATTCATTAAGAACATCCAGACCTAACATACAATGTTGTGGTTATTTAGTTTCAACACTATTATCAAACATCTAGAGATTATTTTTGTATTGATGATCCATTGGAAAGAATCATTTATTCCCCATGAAAAAAAATCTTCGACATTATTTAAGACTTCTCAATCATATATTATTCATAAATTTATGACATGATATTTTACCCTTTATTATACAACCAGTCATCATTTCATAATCTGGAAAATATTTTATTGTATATAGAAGCGAAGAACACATATGAAATATATATTTTGAAGAATCATTGAATGTGTTCACACCAACATCCCAAAGATGCAACAACTCTCTTACAAAAGGATTAAATTAGGAATTTATATCATTTTTGGATCATAAGGTCAAGATATTAGTATTCTCAAGAAAGTGAATGGTTTTTTATACACATCAATAAAGGAATATTACAAAAAACGAATAAAAACTAGCCATGTGCTGCGAGCAGTAAGCATTAGACCAAACTAATTAAAATCATCACAGGATAGACCCACCATGACATTACACACCTAAGCAAGAAAATTGGGATGCAGTGCATCATATTCCCTCCATAGTAATCCATTTGTTGGTAAAAAAAATCATCATTACTTTTAATTATATCTACAACATTTCATCACATATTAGATGAGATTTTTGCTGACATGATTATATTTTGAATCATGCAAATCAATGGAATGTGCGGCATGATTTTTTTATAATAAAAGATGGTGTTACATTATCAATTTACATCCATAAAGACGCGCCACATTCATTACAATTATTATGGTTAGTAACTTCCTCTAAAATTAAACTGCACACATTTAGCCAAGATTGAATTTTATTATCACAAAATCCCAATATCAAAATTTACATTAATGCATTATAGAGATTTGAGTATATATCTATACTATAATGATTAATTTCCTTCAAAAAGATAAAAATATAATCAATGGTTATATTATAAATTCCATAATCGGATTATCCATTAGATAATCACATATAAAATTCAATTTTTTTAGTTTTGTGAATTCTTAGTATACATGAGATCTTTCATCGTCCATTAAATTTTGAATCCTCTATATATCATCATTTTTAGTCACTTCCATATCTGTATTGATGTCATTATCTTTTTTCTCTAGCAGATTTTTTATAACCTAATGATGTAAAAATGGAAACCAAGTTTATGTCAAATTCTCTATTCCACTTCATTCCAACTTTTCAGGAATATTAGAATATTATCTCATCTCTTCATTTTGATACCAAAGACAATATTTTTCTAATCTAGGTTTATTTATACTGTAGATATATTCATTCTGGCATAACCATGGTCTTCCAACAATATTATAACATTTAAATAATATAATCCCTCCATCAAAAGCATTGATAAATGACTTTTTTTCAAATTACCTTAAAACTCATTTGAAATATGATCTATATGATACATTGAGCTTCTATCCATTCAAATATAGGGAAAATAAGTTCTGTTCCAATAAAAAATGTAATCCAACATTACAATTACAACCAAATTCAAATCAGAATTAAATGTATAGTTTAGATGTAAATAAATAACACTAATATGAAACCAAATTTAATTCATTTAATAATGTAGTTAACCAATATTGAATAATCTCTTATCTAACCCAATAAATAAGGAGGCATATCAAATGAAAAAACAATGGAATACTGAAAAAGTGATCCCAGAAAACTAGTACACATTTAATTGTATTTGATAACAATACCTCAAAATTAATACTATCAATATTATGACCATGTTTTAAAATACCTTATCTATAAGGAATACTTTCATTCTCACTACATATCAATTCTATAGAAATGATCATAACACTAGAAAAAAAGTGAAGAAGTACATTGAAGGGTATTCAGAGCTAGGGATGTGTAAAAACTAGAATGTGGAATGACCCTCAATTCCATGTACATTATGTTTACCATATACTATTCTAGGTGTCCCATGTTAAATCAAAATGAGAAATCAACCCAAAAAGGTAATTCAACCTAATTCAGACCACTCCTAGAATAATCAAAATAATTTACAAAAATTCACCTTTTAAAAACTATGGACATGATTCATCAACGAGTTCCAAAACATCATAAGTGATAAATACCAAGAGTTAAACCAACAACCTAGAAAGAAATTCAAAAACAAATTCATAAAATAACCCCCTTTTTAACTAAAAATCATTCACATTTTCAACCAATTTTAAACAAAAAACTAATGGGATAAATCCACATTATGTTAAAAAATATAATTTAGAAATTAATTTTTTTTATTGATTAATGTTGACATATTTGTCTTTTAAAACAACATCTTATCCGGATTATGAAAAAAATTACCATTATAAAATCCCTTAATAAAATATATTTCTATTTCCTTTCTTTTCTAACTAGTTTAATAAAAAAAAACCTTCTTCACATCACATATTAAAAATAAATAGTCTTAAAATACCCTTTAAGAGGGTATAATTTATTTAGTAATAAATTGAAAAAAAGTATTAAAAACACATTTAATTTCACTAACAAACCCTATGGAATCACATTAAATAAAAAACATTTATTTCTTGGAATCCATTTTTTACACCAACAAATTCATTTATTTTCAAATATTTATCATAAAATTACACAAAAATTTATGAGGAATTATTAGAGAATAAACACCTAGATGAGGAAAAATAATAGAGAAGAAATAATAGGTGGGCAAAAAATCATACCACTTAAATATCAAAACAAAAAACGACAATAAATGGTGGAAGAATACATGGAAAATGGGATCAATGTCACCTAAAGAGGGGAGGAGGACAAAAAAGTCACATAAAGAGTTGAGGGGGAATTAAATAGTTCACCAAAGTCTGGTAGAAGAGGAGTTATATGGATTCAATTGAGGAGATGGAGGAGGTACCTGAGTGAGGCTTTCTTATTAAATGGTTATACATGAAATTTTTAAAAACCCATTGGTACATGTCGACGTATAAAAAAAGTTTTTTTTAAATGGTTGGAATAGGTTTCGGAATAAAATATATACCTACATATTTTTTATATTGTGGGTAATGCTCTATTTATATAGAGCCAATATTTGGTAGTTTTTGATGTCATGATGTTTGTGAACCCTATTTCTTTTCAACATGTTATATTAAACACACCTTTTCAAAAATTATTCATTGATGAAATGTTTATGCACCCTATATCTTTTCCGTTGGTTATGATTTGATGAAATATCAATGATACCCATTTTATTTCCGAGTTTTTGATACAGTGTATATGAAACCTGTATCTTTTTTTTGGGTCATGAAATGATGAATGTTTTGTGGAACATGCATGTATGATTTCATTATATGATGGGTGGGACCATGATCCACCTCTTATGAATTGGGTAACAATAAATGTTTTTGATATCAAAGGGTACACATGAGGGAATCCCAACCCAAAAACAAGAGAGAATCTTATCCCTAATGTAATAGTGTACCTGAGAGGGCATCCCAAACCCAAAACAAGAAATTACACAACAGGGAATCCCAAGCCTGAAACAAGAGGGAATTTGAAGCCTAAAATAAGATGGTAAACAAGTGGGGATCACATGCCTGAAAAAAGATTGTACATGTGAGCAGAGGGCATCCCATGTTCTAGAAAAAAGTGTACACCGGAGGGAATTCAAATCAAAAATAACATAAACAGGTGATTTACCCAAGCATGTAATGTTATTAATGTCTTGGGTGGTATCCATGACCAAGGATTTATATTCATATATGTATGTCATAATTCCTTATTTTATTCATATATTATGATTTTATGGCTTATGATCCCGATTCCCTTAGGATTAATGTCTTATGATCTACCTATATTTATTACATGATTCAAATTTACTATCATTGATATGTATGGTATGATCTTATAATTTTATGATCATGTTATCATACCCATATAGACATGTTATTCTTATAAATCTCTATTTTTTAAACCTTATAGATCATCTTAGCTCACCCCATTCTAATATTTCCTTTTCCAAGGTCATAAAGAATGGTTTTAAGTATGTGTAATAAAAGGGGATTATATTTAAGGAATATACTGAAGATCATTCTCCAAGTCAAAAGATTATGTTTTCAAGATTCCATATAAAATAAACTTTTCTTATCCTCAGGCATGTGTTCTTTTAATAAGTTGAATATTCATGTAAAATGTTTTCATATCCATGAATTATAATCATGGGTTTCTATAAACATAATGAAACATTTCTTCTTACAATATGGAATGCTGAAATATTCCCAAACTCTTTGAAACCAATTTTCTTCTTTCATTTATATTCCAAACTCAAAAAATTTTGATGTAGCCTATATAAGAGAAAGTTGGAGACCTAGGACATTAAGATTTTTGAAATACTACTTTAAAAGGATTAATAAATGAAATTATTATATTGTTTTATAATAGATCCATAGGAAAAATAGTATGTTTAATTATTTATGAAATTCAGAGAAAAGTATTTTGGAAATGATAGATATATATTTTGTTTTGAACAACCATAAGTTCACTCTTCTAAAACAATTAAAGGTGGAAGGATATATATATAGTTTATGTCCAATTATAATCTTTTGAATGAATAATTTGTTATTATATATGTAGATCTAAAAATTTATCAAAATCTTATTAATATATTGAGAACTATTCTATTTCTAAAGAAAATCTTCATACTAATTTATGGAAGTATCAATATTTGTGAGAAATTTCATCTTATAAAGAATAATTCGAAGTGTTTAATGTGGATATAATAATCCAAATAGATAAAATAATATTTGAAGATATTACTTAGTCAAATATTAATAAGGTAAAAGTATTTTTATTTAAATATTTCTCATCTATTTAAATGGATTAATGATCTCCATATTTTAAAATGAGAACAGAAGTACCATCGTGAATTTTAGATGATGTGATTTATAGATTTTAAAGTCTGTATAGTGAATATAGACCATTTAAAATTTTAAAAGTATCAATTCTTTTCCACCATCTTAGCATATCATATTTAATGTAAAAATATTTTTGAAAAATCTAAATGTTTTATTTTTTTCTTCTCAGTTTATGTATCATTTTTTATATATTTTTCCTCCATTAAATGGGAATTTATATGTTCCTTATTTTATTTTTGATGTCATAGAAGGGGTAAACTATATGGACAAATGCATGGGAGAAATGTTAAAATCAGAAAAAATTGTTGAATTAATATAATAGAATATATATATGGGAGAAATATATTTTAGTAAAAATCATTTTCTTTATAATGGAATATTTTCTTGAAATTTATTTATTCTCATATTTGTATTAATTAATTTTTTATTCTAATTTGTTCATGTTTGTTTTATTAGTATTGTGATCATTAAAAATGTGGAGATTATTTAACATGTGTTGATCCAAAAGTTATGTTAATTTCTATTGGATTTTGAAGTTTGCAAACACCCATATAAATTTTATAAATGAAGTTAAAATACATGTTTTTTAGACATTATTCATTGAAATAATTATTTTATTCACGATGTATTTTCTCAATCTTTAATCATGTTAAAGTATATTCGATTTTTTAAAGAATAAGTCTTTTGGTTGTATTTATATGAACTCTAGAAACAATTATCATACCATACATTTTAAAGAAGACCATATTGCTTGTGCACCCGACATTTTGAATTAACTTATCGATTATGAACCCTAATTTTAGAATTAATCATAAATTTGTGGGACAAATAAAATTTCATTATATCTACTTTTTCAATTAGCCTAACAATATCCACCATAATTTTGAATTTTATCGTGACATAGAGAAACCCTATTGAGGACTTGGTCAAATATAGTGATTTTAATTATAGTTTATTACCATATTTTCTACATCGGCCTCACCATAAATAGATATCTAATTAAAAATATCTAAAGAATGATTAAAAGTATCATATTTAATAGATTAAATAATTCCTATTTCAAAGAGTTGTTATGATTTTCATTGAACCCTTCATATTAAAACATTCATGATTTATCATTAAATATTTATGGACTTGTTTGACTAAATGTAATTAAATTATGATGTAAAAGACATATATTATTATTCTAATGTTGGAGATGTGTGTATGAAAATAATAATATGTTTTTACCTTTATATTTAAACTTTGTAGAAATCCATGTTTTAATTATTATCTATTTTATGGAATCAACAATTTCAGCTACTTTATTCTTTTTTCATATTTTTATGATGTTTAACAATGAACTTATCAGAGCTACAGTTCGGATAAATAAATGTTATATCATCTACCTAGTGTTTTCTATGCTAGTTTTTTTAAGAAAACCTTCTTTATGTTGAAGAATATTTTCTAGATATATTTTATTGAAGGTCATTTTATTTTCTCACAGCTCCAATAACTATGAGATGTACCATTACTCAACCTCGTAATGCTAATATATTTATTGATGATATGTTTAGTACTAATACTCAGTCAGGGTGGAGTTTTAGTTTTTCATACTAAGTTAGGAATAGTTTTCATCCTAGGAAAAGAACCGGAAGTCCATATAGAGTCCAATATATAAGGTGTTAGCTGAATCAAGTCAGTTTAAGAGGCCTCTGAATAAGAGGACCTACTATTGAAAATAACCAAGATCATAGAGTGTGTGTTGGTGGAGTGGACTAGGGGATTTTTTCCCCTGAACCAAAAAAACTCGCTCTTCAATTTTCCTCATGAAGTTTTGTATACATATTCTTATTTAATAGAGAAGGAAATAATCGATTTAATCACAAAATGGAAGTATTAAATCAATTATATTTATAAGAAAATAATTCACCCCTCCCCCTTATATCATCATCTTTTCCATTTGGACGTAACACAATATACAAACGAAAAAATATGAAGTACAATCTCTTGGATAAGAGGAGTTTATGAAGATATATTTCACTATTTTTTTTTCATTTTATTCTTAAAAAATATTTAGTATGAGTTCTTGGAAATAAATCATACATAAGATGAATTTATAAAATAATATAGAGAATGCTTTAGAAGGATTGTATGATATTCCATTGGTTTCATATATATTTCTTAGATAAATATATGTTGCTTATTTAGTAGTTTAAGCCCTATTATTTGAATGGAGACATCCTTAATAGAAAGTTCTATATATGAAGAGATTATTAAATGTTAAATTTTAATATAAAAGTATGTTGGAACAACCCAATATTATGGGGAAAAGTAAATGGAATCAGAGTATCATGGTTGCACCAATGGTGGGACCCATTATAGTAAGAATCCCCTTACATGAAATAAATGTGGGATAATTCCACTGATTAATTCCTCCAAGGGACTAGGGAAAAGTTTTATATCTTGTAAAAAATGGAACCAATATCAAAACAATTGAAATAAGGAAAAGAGGTCGATTAAAACACATAAAAGAAAATTTCAAGGAAAATGATCTTCCCACAATAAAATGATTCAACATTAAGGAGTTTATACATTATTAGAATAAATTCCCCATCCAAAGGTCCATATAAAAAAATGGACCAAAAAATATAAAAAATTTAGGACTTATGGAATGGAATTCCCAATCAATATCAATAAGGTAGACCATGATAATGAACTGATTCAAGTTACACATGATTAATATTCTATATTTGATAATATATTATTTATTCTAGTTCATTTCATTCGATTATATGACATATGATTTCTAATAATGTGAAATAACCGTCTTATCTAATGGATATTTAACTATCTTAAAAAACCCATAATGGCACAATAATCTGATATTCAATTTTTAAATATTTGCTAGTTTAGATTTTTTGGTGGATCCTTCCACCAGATCTAAGTATTTTAACTCTAGTAAAATTTGAACAATTTCTTGGTATATATTTTTCATCCCAACGTAGAGCCCATATCATTTTTTGGGAGAAGGAGGTATCATTTAAAATCCAAAATCATTATATTAACATGTTGTAATATAAGGATGATTATTAACTCACCATAGGAAAACAATTAAAAAACATGATTCATGATACCAAACATTGAGGGACTACTTATTTAATTGATCAGAGTGGAGGTCGTCTTTTTTGACATACTCATATTATGGAAATGTACTTAGTAATTTCTAGATGAATATCTATGTCTTTTCATAGTGTGTGAGGATAATAATTCAATTGAACTCATTCCATGATCTATGCATATCTCAAATATTATATATAGAATGAATAACATTTAAATAGAGGAGTGAAATAATAAACTAGAATAAAAATGTTACAAGGGTTTTAAATACCCAAATGATTCACTCTGGGGTGCACTAGTCCTCATTGATAAAAAGAATAATGGATCAAAGTATATTTTTATTAATTATCATGAGATTAATAAAGTCACAATCATGATAATGTATCCTTAATCGTATATAAGGGATCTATTTGATCAGTACATAAGAGTTTAATACTTCTAGAATATTGATCTTTGATCTGGGAATCACCAATTAAGATTAAATGGATGATATTTGAAATGTAGCATTCTATATGAGGTGTGGATACTATGATTTTTTAGTGATTACCTTTAGAAATATAAATATTATGGGAATATTTGTTGATATAACTAATAGAGTCTTAATATACTACCTTGATCATTTTTTTATTCTCATTATTAATGAGAATCTTATATATTATAAGATCAATGAAGTGCACGAAGGCCATTTGTTGATTGTGTTAATGATCATGATAAATGGAAAACTATATTCCAAATATGTAAAGTGGAAATTATAGATATTGATTGTATCATTATTAGGTCTTGTAATCTCTTGTAAGGGAAAATCATTATATCTATCCAGGATACAAGTTATTAGGAAATGGAATAGTGGAACCATTGTGACTGAGATCAGTAGCTCTCTTGGGTTAGAAGGATATTATTAACCCTTTATAAGATATTTATCATTGTTATAAAATCCAATAACCAAGTAAATATATATTTTAGTAAAGTTACTATGGATAAATTAATGTGAAAAAAAATTCAAGGATCTAAATAAATGGTTGGACACTACCCTTATTGTAACATTGACCTAGAGTGGGAAAAGGATTCTAATATATAGTGATGCTTTAAAAACGAGTATGGGTTGTTTCCTCATGTACTATAATAATGTAATTACTTAAGCCACATGAAAAATAAATATTCAAGAGAATAATTACCCAGAACATGATTTAGATATGGAAGAAATGATATTTTCATTATAAATTTGGTGGCATTACCAATATTTAGAAAATCCATACATATATACTAATATCAGGACCTTGAAATATACATCATCATTGAAGGAATTTAAAATTATTCAATGAAGAAGGTTGGAATTGATAAGATATTATGAATAAACAAACAATTATGTCATAGGGGAGGAAAATATGGTGGTTGAAGCTCTCAATAAGGAATAACATGCTACTCAATACCTAATGAGGACTAAAAGAGACCCAATAATCATAGAATTATAGAGGTCAAATATTGATGTCATAATGGGAGGTGATAAATCCTATCTTTTCCAACTAACTTCTCTGCCTTATATTCATGTAGGGATCAATGAAACAAATAAATAGAATGAAGATATATAGTAAAAGAGGGAAAATATTCCATAGTTCAACTTTGATTAAAATTGATTCATACGACCTGAAACTCAGATGTGGGTTCCATCAATGATTGAATTGAAAAAGAAATGTTTAGAAGATAAACATTGGTCATCCATTCCTATACTTCTTTTATGTGTGAATATGTATAGATATTTAAATAAAAACTTATTGTGGGATATCAAAAATATATAAATCCAAGAATACATATTTCAATGTGGGTATGCTAACAATTTAATTCTGAAAGAAAAAAATTCTAAGGGTATGATATAATCATTACTATACCCGTATGTAAATGAGATATTATCAAAAATTACATCATTGTTGGACAACCCAAAACATCTAAAAATAATAATTCTATTTAGCTTGTAGTCATTCATCTTACAAATTAAGAACATATTATTTCAATTGAAGAAAATTTATTCCACAAAAAACTCACCACGTTAATCATATGGGAATTGGTAAGGCTACATAGAGTACCATTTTACATTGTTTATGTTTGTAAATTTGGTGTTATCTAATAATTCTAGAAATTCCTTTAGAAAAAATTAGATATATAGATGATATTTAGAGATACATATCATCATTAAATATAAGGTCTGTCTGAGAGTATAATAAAATCACTAAAAGATATCTTGAGATATTATTTATTGGATTTACAATGATGTTTGGATCAACTCCTCAACCTGGTAGAGTTATCATATAGGAGTAGTTTCCATTAATGAATTTAGATGACACAATATAATGATTTATATGGGAAGAGGTGTGTGAAACTAACATTATACGATGAATATGGATATAGGAAACTAATATGAACAAACCAAGTACAATAAATATAGATGAATATTTATACCATTCAATGACTTATGAATGAATATCGAAGTAAATAGATGAGTTATTCAGATTATAGTTATTAAGATCTAGTGTCTGAATTTAGTGATATGGCATTCCTTTGAAGATCCCCATAAAAGTAGGTTATGAGATATGATAAGAATATGAATGTGATCCCAAGATACATTGTTCCAATATAGATTCATGATTTAGTCAGGGTCACATCTTATTACTCAGAACGTTATTCTAGCCTCTGACAAGTTCACAATGAATTGTAATTATCACTTTCTATGAAGTACATTCCATATTTATAAGGCCATAGCCATAAACATTACGTAACCGTTATTTAAGTTAATAAATTGAGATTATTTCACTATAAGGGTTTTTTTAGGTTTATAGTTTTAGATAATTAGGCCATAGATATTACCAAAAAAATAAAATTTATACAAAGTGGATACAACTAAACAATATCGATTTTTTCAACAATATTTTTTTTTAAATATAACAGTCATTTATTTTCTTCATAACATTCTTATTTACTAATTATTTTCACTTACACATCCTTATACCATGTGGAAAACATTTCAAAATCAAGGGATGAGAATAAAAATCTCAATAATGAATATAAAGTAAGGAATAAAACTATTAGTCCATGAATATTTTATACCCATGAAAACATTTTCATAAAATAAAAATTTCCACACATAAGACATAAACACTTTAACATTACTAATGAAATCATATGATTTTGGTAAAACTCAAAGAAGTCATAAATCATAAATGTATCTTCGGGCATTCATATCATACTTACATAGTATCTTTCATAGATATATATATAGTGAGCTTCATGGATACATTTGGAATACCCATTACAGTACATTTTCAAAATAACATAGGAGAAACCTTAATGCTTTCCTCTATCTCATTACCCAATGAATTGGAGTTCTATCACAGGCTCACCCACCCACAGTTTTTCACTGAACCACACGTATCCATATAAAACTCCCACGATGCATAACAAAATTATATCACATAATACATGCACAAAGAAAATATAACGTTAACACATTGAAATCACAAGATAATATTTCAAGATATTGACAAAATTAGTCCGTTTTCAGAACCATTTTCATTACAAAGATACATGAAAATTTTATATGGTATTTATTTTTCTATAAAAACATAACATCATATAGAGTAATACAAATATAAAATAATAGTTGTGGTGATAGAAGAATTCATTATTGCAGCATACATAAAAAACATTAATTTTTTACAATTTAGTAAAATTAATCACATAAAAATAAGATTCTTTTTGAAAACATATTAATTAAATTAAAAATCAAATTTGTTTATTATACACTTTATAAAATAAGGTGGTGTATATTATAAAAATATGGCTCATGGAAAATAGATTGAGATGAAGTCTCTTACGAAGATCGTATCATTAGATAAAGGATAAATCAATGAAATAATTATGTGTGAAAAATATAAATAAAAGGAATATAAGTTGATATTTTTTGTTCAATAATCATTGGATATTGACAAATATTCTTGTAAAAACAAAACAAATGACATAGATATTTAACTCAACGAATAGTGATTGAGTTTTAATTTCCATTACATCGAGTCTGACTCATCACATGAAATCATTGTGTTCCTAAATAATATACTTTATTTATTTTCTACATTCTAGAGATCCTTTTTTCTTGTTTATAATTTATTATATATCACTTACTATCATTTTATAAAATTTTTATAATTCATTATTTTCATATTATATGTTTTTTCGATATTTGGTACTTGAGTCAAAAATAATGATGGTCTTGATGTCACTAGTTCATGTGGTCATAAGGCCATAACCTAAAAAATAGTATTAAAGATTTATATATCATATATATCTTGTATATATGTGTTTAGAATAATATATAATATTTGGAGATTAGAAATGAAATGCACCGTTCATGGAGATGATAGCTCATATGTACGGAAGAATGGTACTTTCATTTCCTTTAAATATTAAAATATTATGAAATAAATTATAAATAAATTATTATATTAATGTCATATATATATCATTGGTTTAACAAAACCATTCTTTATTCGTTCCATGTATAATGGGAATAGGTCATATCGCTTAGAGTGGGTAGTAGTCCACAATTCCTTAAACGAAATTATCATATTTACATAACATGGAAAACATAAAGGTATGTTCTAAATAGAAATTACAAAAGCATAGAGGTAATATAAATAAAATATATATGATATATAAATATAATATCTATCTTAATAGAAACTATGATAGGTGGTAGGGGTAAATTGAACAATCATCATTTGGTTTGGAAGTAGTTCACCGTACACAAAAATAGTATGTTCATTACCTATTAAAATGAGGTGTGTCAAAGAGTAGGAAAAAACCTTATAATAAAAAATATTAGTATATTTATAATACTATAGTTGTTATATAATTATAAAATATGAATATTATTATGAGTGGATAATTGAAAAGAAACTATAAATAATGAGAGAAGGCATCACCTCATAATAAGGTCATTTCTTTTGGTTTATACCAAAAGGCCTCATTGGGAGGTTTTCATCCCTAAAAGTGGTTTCTAAGATGAAGGTAGTGATTATAAGAATAGTTTTTTGTCAGATTGTTTCTGATCCAAAATGCATTGGAAGTGTGAGTAATAGAGAAGAAAAGGTTCCTTTTGTCGGACATGGTAGGGGTACCATGGGAATTATTTAAAGTATTAAATTAATATAAAATAAATTTATATTTAAAATGGTCCAAAAACCATTAATTTCAAAAACATTATGTGTATATTTCTAAATCATCTAATTTAATAAATTTTAGATGTGTATTTATTTTATTTTAAACATTCAATTTTGGTTTAACCTTAATTACTCTGTTTTAATTTTAATTTAGGTAACAACATTTTAACTATTAAAACGCTATTAATTTCACTTATATGGCTTAAATTCAGTATAATTTTATAGTTAAATAAATTTTAAATGATAAAATATATAATTTTTAATTTTTTTTATTTTAAAATAATTTAATCAAATATTATTTTTATAAAATATTAACAGTGCCCATTTTTACACTATCCATTTCATTGAATTTAAATAAAATACAAACAGGGATATAACTTTGAAAGAATCATTTAATAGTATTATAACATGTAATATTAACCAATAAAAATTTTAAGACATATATTATATCAAATAAAATTTATTTTACTATTAATCATTTCATTTATTTGATATATATCTTAATAAAATAATTATTGTATCACAGTTGTGTCAATATTTTGGTAATTATTTAATCTCAAAAAATTATAAATAAGTTAACATGAAGTTTATAATTTTATTATAATTATGTATACTAATTATTTTCATAATTTCATTAAATTTATCACTAAATTAAAATTATTATACTTATATGAGATAAGATACTAACATGTTGTCATGTTCTTTTGTTTTAAAAACAATTACATCACATTCATGGAAAAAGTACATTAAATGAATCAATACCAAATCTTATATTATATGGGTCAACAATTATTTATCAAGTAGAATTTTGTCATGTTTTTGGGTAATATATTATCCTTATCATATTTTTTTCTAATCTAATTTACCAAATTTACCTTTAACTATGGTAAATAAAAATTCTCAAAGTTACTATTCATAATGTCCAAAAAACTAAAAGTAACCTATTAACATAATTTGGACCCACTAATTCCAAATATAGAATCTAATTTTTAAAATTCAAGACAAATCTATTTCTGTTATTAATTTAATTATAATTACCATTGTCAATATGAGAAAACATGTATTTTTAATAAAAATACAATCATAATATTTGTGTGAATTTATTTCTAATTTCAACGTGAAATTACTTCTGATGAAAAACGATTGGATTAAATGATAAAAACATAATATAATTTTAATATAAAACCAAATAAAATTAAAATATTTTTATATAAATAATTCAGATGAAAAATTATTTTTAAATTAAAATGTAGAATTTATCTCTATTCCTTAAAAAATTAATATTATTAGAAAAATACCAAAAATTAATGAATCGTAAATTTTGATGTTCTGATTCCAATTAAAGAAGTTTATTTCATAAAATATAACATATTAATCTATACAAAACAAGACATAATATGGGTTCTCCAACAAAATGTGGTAAAACTGTTTTTTTATACATCTTTTGTCAAAAAATTTGAATTTATTATTAAAGTAGGTCTAGAAAACATAGATTATAAAATTTAAACATTAAATTCATGATGTTAAATATATATTTTATTAATAAAATTCATAAATAATGATTTTATTATTGAATAAAATCACTTATTTTCATTTAATTAGTTTTTTTGAAAAACATTTCCTTACAATTAAAACATGTTTTATTTTCATTTATAAAAAATAATTCACAAAAGATATAATTAAATTCATGTGTAAAGTACAATTTCATAAATCAATTAATATTTTTTATATCCTCTATTTTAAAATCTTTTTTATAAGGTAACATAAAAATTCTTATGTTTGATGTGACGTATTTTGTACGCTATCAAACATATTGCCTCCTTTTAAAAACTCAGAATGATAAATACATCCCCATTTAGGAATATTCATCCTTGAAATTTTAAATTGGATTTGATAAATATGGTATGATTCTTAAAAATACATTTATTTCATTCCCATATCAAAAAAAGGATGAATAAATCAACCACATTAAAAGAAACAAAGATAATTACAAAGGTCACATGAGATAACACATATTTGGATTCAATATAAGAAAACAAGGACATGGAAGAAACAATAACCATACTGTTCTGATGGAGTGTGATTGAAAACATGATTAGGAAAATCTTATCAATCATAAAACCCCAAACATGTGATGGGATAAATGTTATTTGATTTTTTAGTAGGAAAACTAAACATAAAATGATTTTGTATTAATTTCATTTCCATAATGCCGAGGAATATTTTTCTGAGCATGAAAAAGAACATACTAAAAAATACATACATTTCATGTATAGTTTCATAAATTAATAAATTTATATGAAAATATCATCTTTTCTCCACACGATGTCTATTAAAGATGAATTGGTCTGACCATATGTACTAGAATGAACTTCTACAGAATCAGGTAATCCATAAAATATTACCTATCTATTGATCCTATCTTGAAATGTTATCAAAAAATGGTATATATAAAAAAAATATAATTCCCCCAAAAGAATAATCGATTTTTTGTAGAAAAACCTATTTTAATATCCTAAATTTAACAGTAATATCGAAAGTTCATCAAAGACCATTCAAAATATAAAATTCCTTAATATTACAAAAAAATAAAAAATACGATTAGAACCCAAAATTGAGAAGGATTTGATCACATCAACTTTTAGGATATGTTTTATCATTTATCTCAAAATAACATCAACCAATATTAAATTATCATTACAAAAGGTAATTTCTTAAGAACAGGTTCTCCAAAATAGGTTAATCACTTCCATAAATTACACGAATCTCTATAAGATCACAATGAAAAGATAGAGTCATCTAAAATATTATTGAACCGATAATCCTCAAATAAATTCCCAAAGTATTCTATTTACCTATGTCATATAGGGTTCCCAATATAGTGATCCTCCTCCAAAATAATATGTACTACTCAATCCCCAAATAAGTTTCCATTCCCAAGGATATCCAATTGATAAAACAGAAGTTCAATAAATCAACATATTCTTATTTTATCAATATAATTAACTAAAAAGATAATGTCATACTAATGTAGGAATTCATGCAGCCTAGTGGTAGGCGATAAAGTCCAATCTCACTCCGTTAGTGGGTTCAATTACCACAACCTTTTCTGACATAATAGGTTGTCACATAGTTTGTGTGTTGTCCTAAAAAACAATATAATTCATATAATATTAAAAAATATTACAAATATATCAAAATAACTATTAAATTTCTTAACCTCCATGGTTTTTTGACACCTCACATTTTTCATCCCAAAAACTAACAACCCATAGATTCTTCAAAGGTAAATTTCTCGAAAAAGACTATTAGTCACCATAATATTTCTGTTCAATAATCCTCAAAAGGGGTTTATTTGACACTGGAATTATGATTAACCTTAACATTATAAACCCTTGATGATATCGCTATGTCTTAAGAGGACATCCTAATATCGAATGTTTTCTAAACCATATTGAAAACCAACAATTAGGCCCTAACCTTAAACATTACATAATCTTGATTTATGTTAATAAATTTACTTCATTTCACATTGATGAATTTTTTAGATTTATAGTATTAGAAATATAGACCATAAAAATTACATAAAAAAAATTTATAAAATGGGGATTCAACTAAAAAACTAATCATTTGGTCCGGAATATAAAATGTTTAAAGATAAACATGATTTAATTTCTCATTAAAATTAATCTTGACTTCTTCCTTTATCATACCCATCTTTATATCCAATGGAAAACATTTCAGAAACATGGTTTTAGCATAAAAATACTCCCAAGGAAAATAAAATAAGGAATAAAACCATCAGTCCCTGAATACTTTAAACCCATGAAAACATTTCCAAAAAATCATACATTTCACCAATAAAACAAAAACTCTTTAAGATAACCCATGAAGTTATAGGAGTTTTGTTAGACTCAAATAAATCATAAATCATAAAAGAAACTTGTGGCATTCATAACATAGTTACAATATAGATTTCACAACAATATAAGGAGTAACCTTCATGGTAATCTTTGGAATAACCATCACTGTATATTCCCTCAATCTATTATGAGAAACCATAATGTTTACCTCCATCTCACTACCTAATGCATTAGAGATATATCATGGGATCAGCAAACCCTAGTTTATCATAGAACCTTCCATATACATAAGAAATTCCATAGAACCATAACCTAATCATATCATAAAAAACACAGTGAAATGAAAAAAATATCATTTCCACACAGGAATCACAAGAGATCATTTTAAGATATTGAAAAAATAAATCCTTTATCAAAAACATTTTCAATACCAAAACACATGAAAATTATATATGGAATTTAATTTTTTTTTTAAAAAGGACGACTTGTAGAGGAAGCCAAATATCAAATAATAGTTGCGATGGAGAAAATAGTCATTGCCACTGAAGATGTCAAAAACATACCTTTATTCCATTTAGTAATACTCTTTGTATAAAAATAATATTCCCATTGAAATAGTTTGAATGAAGTTAAAAGTTAAAGGGGGTTATTATACACCACATAAAAGAAGGCAGTGTATATTATAAAAACTTTCCTCAACAAATGATGTTTAAGAAAAATTATCTTAAAAAGATAATATCACTAGATCAAGGATAAATAAATGAAATAATTATGTGTGACAAATATATATCCAAAAAAATATAAGTGGTTATTTATTGAATAATAATAAGAAGTTATTCACACATATTCTTGGAAAAACAAATCTAATGACATGGATATTTGACTCAATGAATAGTGATTGAGTTAAGATTTACCTTACCCTAAGTTTGAGCTGTCATGTAAAATCATTATGTTCCAAAATAATAAAATCTTGTAAACTTATACATTCTTGAGAACCTATTTCACAATTCTTATTTTTTTATATCACTTATTAAAATTTTCTATAAATTATATAATACTTAATGTTCTTATCAGATGTTTTGTCGATACTCAGTACATGGAGTAAAAAATGAGAATGGTTTTGATGTTACTAGTCCATGTGGTTATCAGTCCATCACCTATATAAAAATATTAAATATTTAAATATCATATACAATCAGTATATATTTATTTAAAATAATCCATTATTTTTAGTCAAATGAAATGAAATTCACTATTCATAGAGACTGTAGGAAGTACGTACCCGTGAACACTACTTTAATTTGTTTGTCTTATAAAAATAACTAGAAGTAAATTATAATTATAGTATTATATTAATGTCATATAAGTTTTATTGGATTAAAAACCATCCTTTATACATTCAATGTATAGCGGGAATGAGTCATATCTCCTTGAGGTGGCGGTTGTCCACACTTACTCAAATGAAATTATCGTATTTACACAACATGGAATGAAAAATGGTAGGTTATAAATAAAATCTAGATAAGAATTAAGACAATATAAATATAATATATATCATATTAATATATTATCCATCATAATGGACACCATGAGATGTGGTAGGGCCAAATTCAACAATCATCATTTTGTGAGGTAGTTTTCATTGTACACATAAACAATATGTGTGTTACCCATTAATTGGAGGTGTGTGTAAGTGTAGGTCAAAACCATATACTGAAAACATTCTATGATATTTATTATACTATTTTTTTTATTAAATCATAAAATAATAAGAGTATAGGGAGTGTATAATAGAAAATAAACTAAAAAACATGAGAGAAGGGGTTACCTCTTTATCAGGTAACTTCATTTGGTTTATTCCATAAAGCATCATTGGGAGACATTCATCCCTAAAGGAGGCTTCTAGGATAAGGGGAGTGATTCTAGGAAGCTTTTTTGTGCAGAATTTGGTTGAACCAAAATGCTTTTTAATGTGTGAGTAAGAAAGAGGATTGAGTGCCTTTTTATAGGGGAGGGGAGGGGAACCCCTGAAATTTTGAAATTATTATATATATATATATAATCTATTTCGATTCCAAATGGTCCAAAATTAATTTATTTTAAATATAAAATGTATATAGTATGAAATAATCACAAAAAATAATTTTTATAAATGTATTTACTATATCTTCAACATTATCATTTTTTTACCCTTAGTTACTGTCTTTTAATTTCAATTGAGTTAACAAAATTCTAATTATTTAGAAGATATTAATTTCACATATACAGGGTTAATATCCAATAAATTAACACTTAACTAACATTTAGACCTTAACATAGCTACATTTTTATTTTAAATGGTTTTTATGATTCCAAAATACTATAATAAAACATTATTTTTATAAAATATCAATAGTGTCAATTTTTATACTATTCATATCATTGAATTTAAATAAAATTAAATAAGAAATATAATATCATAAAATTATTTTAGTAGTATTCTAATAGGTCATATTCACCTATAAATTTTATTATGACATTAATTACTTAAAAAAATTTATTTTACTATCATTTATTTGATATTTCTCTAAATAAAATAATTCATGTATCAATAATATGTCTATATTTATTGTTATTATATAATATCTAAAAATTATAACTATGTTAACATGAAGTGGATAATTTTTTTAGATTTATTTATACTACTTATATTTATATATTGAAGAAATTTATCACTACATTAAAATTAATATACTTATAAGAGATAAGAGAGTGACACATTGCCACTTTGTTTTGATTTAAATAATAATTACCTCACATTAACTAATTTAATTCCCTAAAATAAATCAACATAAACCCTTAGGTGATATGGGAATACTTTCATTCATCCAAGTAGATCTTGGTAGGTCTTAGGGTAATTTTATTATCCTCATCATATTTTTGGTTCCCCTAAAACAATTGATTTACCATTAAAATATGGTGAATAAAAATTTCTAATGTTACTACTCATAATGTTAAAAAACTTTAAAGTAACTTATAAGAATATTTTTGACCCATTGTCTCCAAATATGGAATCAGTTTTTAATAATTCAAAACACCAAAGTTGAAGTAATTAATTTAAAATTAATTTCATTTTTCAAAATTAGAAAATGTGTTTATTTAAAAGTTAAATCCATCAAGATATTGATGTTCCATTATACATTAGTTCAATGTAAAATTATTTAGAATGAACAAAATTGAATTAATTGATAAAAATATAATCTATTTATAATTTAAAACTAATTAAAAAGATAACTATTCTGTATAAATAAATCAGATTAAAATGTATTTTTAAATTAAAATGCAATATTTTTCACTATTACAAAATGAATAATTCCAAAAAAATACTAACAAGTCATCCAAAGTAAATGTTTATGTACTTATTCCATAAAATAAATGTATTTTATCAAAAAGAACTTATAAAAGTGTAAAAAAGGATTTAAAATGGGCTCTCCATCAAAATGTGGTGAAATTGTAATTTGTTTCCTAATTACTTATTTTATCAGAAAAAAATGAATTTGTTATTAAATCATGTCTAGAAAATATATATGACTTATTTTAAATATTACATTGAATATATTACATATGTATTTTATTAATTAAATCTATAAAGATTTATTTTATTATTTATTAAGACAATTATTTTTTATATTGTTTTTCAGAAAAATATTTCCTTTAAATTAAAAATCAGTTTTTTTCATCTATAAAACATTATTCACAAAAGAATTTTTTAAATTAAATTGTAAAAAATATTTTCATAAATAAATTAATATTTTTCATTACAACCATTTTAACAACTCGGTTATAAGGTTACACATTAATGATTAAGTTCGATGTGGCATACAATGTACATTATCAATCATATTGTATCCTTTTAACAACTCAGGATGTTACAAGATCCATCACAACTATCAAGATCCAAACTTATATGACTATAACATTAATTTAATATATTGAAAAAACAGTGGAAATCATGGATTGAGGAATCATGGTTTTAAGGAAAGAGATGATATATTTATCCAATGTTTTTTTGTGGGATCATAAATTTGAGGAAGCTACATGTGAACCTAAAATTGTGATGAGAGAAAATTAAATTCACTTTTTCCTTCATTTTAATAAAACATTAAAGAATAATTTAATTTTTGAATGAGTTTAATGTAACAACCCATGATTATTGTAAATAACTTTCATTAATTAAATACCATGTGAGTAGTTTTTTCATGCTGGAAAGACTGACCTAACATGATAATACCATATTTAATTAAGGAAATAATTAAATATTATAATCATATTATAGCTCCTAAATGAGTGTTTATCACTAGAAACAACTAATTTAAAAAAACCGTATATAAGGGTATAAGAAAACAAATGTAAATTACTGATTATTCAATATATGTGTCTAATAATTGAATTTATACATTATGAATTCTTATTTTAATGTTGCATTTAGAGAATTTTAAAATTTGAATCAGATAAAATGGTTTCAATATTGTTAATCATCATGATAAAATTAATTTATGTAGTTAATATATTTTAATACAAAAAATTAATTTTATAGGGTAAATATTTGTTACTGCTGTACAGTGATTATTTTTCAATGAATAATAAATATCTATTTTTTAATTAAATGAATATATATTAAATTAATACTTTTATATTATTTAAATTAATATATAAAAATTAATTAACATTTATTTAATTAGAAAGAAATTTTAAATAATACTATGATCACTTAATGATTAAAAGAACATTTTTCTTCAAAATAGTTTTCCCACACATTATATGATTTAATACAAAAGATAATTTTCAAATATATATAAATTAAATTTGATTATATGGATCCCAAATCTTGATTAATTGTATAATAATTTTCTATTATGTTCCATCGTATATGTTTAGTAACAAAATAATTGCAATGGTTAATTTTTATCAAGAATAATAATGATAATAACAAGTAAATGAATTATCTTGAAATTTTAATAAATAAAAGTTCATATATACATTATAGAAATAATTTTTTGGTATTAGGGTCATACCCAAATGGCATACCTTCCAGTTCTCCAGCAAATTCACCTTACTCTCCTAACCCATTTAACAACCATATAAGACCATTCTTACCCCTCACCTAACAATATTTTCAATGATGAAATACCCTTTTCTCCCATAAAAGGAGCTCACTTCCTCCCATTCTATCACCCCTCTATAAAAAAAAGAACAAATCATGATTTTACATCTCCATACAAATATAGTTCCCTCATAAGTAGTTTGTAAGGTTTCGAGTATTCTTTCCAAAATTAGGAAGCTATATAGAAAGGAAAGGGTTCTTCTCCTTGTTCTTTTTATTCAAGTACTTATTTTATGATAATCCATATAAATTTACATACAATTATTAATACACGGATTCATAATAAAAAATTTATTATATAAATGTCTACTTTATTAAGATATATTACCCTTCTCTAACATCAATTCCATTTCATAATCCCTTGTGTATATCCATTTTGTAGGTGAATTTACTCCTTGATTATCTCCCACCTCATTTTAATTCAATAACTTCAATTGTTAACACCACATTATTTCAGTGTGATTATTATTTCTAATGATTATAATCAATAATTTACCTTACAAACGATTTTAAATTAATGAGTTACTATATTTACCAATCATTAATCCCATTCCATAAACCCTTTATATTCACATCGGGCTTCTAAAATCATATGTTGATTTTCCATATTCATGTTGGAAATACCAAACTCTAATATCATTCAAGGGTATATATAAAAATAAATTTTGTAGAACATTATGAATATGATAAAATTTCAATAATAGGTGACTAAGATACTAATTATTGTTTTATAGTAGGTCATAGTGTGAGTATCTAATCAATAATTAAATAAAAGGGTTTCATCAACTCAATTAATAATTAATAGAGTCATACACTTTATTATGTTAATATAAAATTCAAAAATTACATTATCCTTCTATTAATATATATTATATGATATTTGCATTTATTCTTTTGGTAAATTACTTCCCATCATCAATAAACACTTTTTGATTAAATGAACTCTGAAATATAATTTTAATGTTTCTTAGAATAAATATCGTTCTTACAAATTAATCTTTTCTCCCATGTTCATAATTTAATTCTTATTAATTTTATCCAGTATTATTAATATAAACATATGTATTATATTATATTATTCTCAAAATCCTTTTTACCCCATTACAAATGGAAAATATTAGACCATTTTTTTACTATGTGGGGTTCCAAACATAGGTATTAAAAAAGTCAAAATAACTATTTATATCCTTTCAATAATATATTATTTAATCATCCACTGCATACTTTCTTGATAACATGTATTTCATTTCAATGATATTATTTCTTAAAATTTTTCTGATTTGGAAAAATTATTCTTTATCTGAACCAAATATGTTTTATGGAAATTAATGTACACTACATATTTTATAAATATATTTTAATGGTTTTGTATAGAAAAAATTATTATCAATTCTATTTTAGAAAAGGATAATCTTTCATGATATGATTTTTTATCATCTACTATATATTATCATATGATGATTACTTTTGGGAGATGAATTTTCTAAATTCTATGTGATTTTTATGAAACCCATTATTTTCAAGAAATCCATTCTTATATTTCGGTTATCTGATATTTTTAAGAAACCCATTATTTTTTAAATTTTTCTTTTATTTTTTTATGGTTTATTTTATTTGGAACTTATATGTATTGATGAAAATTTGTTTTGTCCTATATCACCCACCAATTCATTCGTTTATGTTTATATATCATGTGATAGTTTGGTGAAGACATAAAGCATTTTTTTAAATTGGCATGGATATAATGGGTTTTCCAACATTTTCAATTTTTAACTTTATGAGATTTTTAATAGGTTATTATATATATAATCAGGGGTATTTAGATAAAATACACACTATGTGGGTCCTTAATCAACTAAGAATGTGTTTTTGTAGGGGATTATGATTGTGTAGAATACCCTGGAATGGAATCCGGTTTTGTGATTTGTGTTCTATGGTTGAGAGAACCATGAAACCAATGATGAATCATTTGGTGATGTTGTGAAGTACCAATATAGACATATTTATATAGAAATATTCTTGTATGTTTATTCAAAAAATTATTTAGTAGCTCGACTTTAGATTATTTGTGTTCCATGTTCTTGGAGTTACGAAAGAGGAGTATGATCAGTGTTCAGGGATCAAATATGAGGGGATGATGCTAAGTTGGATCCCCATATTGGGATGATTTATTGATTTAGTTTTTGATATTAATTATCATGGATTATAAGTGTTATTGTGGGGATATTATAATACCCATTTTCCATACATGTAACAAAATTTAAGGGGAGATAGATTTTGTCATTTTGGTGGATTGTTAATTTCAAGAGCTGATGCATGTAATGAAATTTTGAGTATTTATACAACATAAAAAATGTTTTGAGTGTGATTTTGGTATTTTGGATTCCAAGAAGGATCAATTGAATTTTAGAGGAGTGTTTAAGGTCCTAAAATACTTAAAAGTGAATTAGAGGTCCCTACACAGTGTGAATGGTACATTCACAAAAGGAAACCGTTTGGTGGGGTGTGTTCTAGGATTTTAGGTCATGAAATCGGCCTGGGTGAAGTAATAGTGTTTAAAACGTGATTTATCATGGTGGGCCGATTTTTTATGTTCTATAAGGGGGATTTACCCCCACCAATTTCTTCATACTTTCACAAGTGAAAAGGGAGGATCTCACCTGACATTACCTCTCCCTTCTTCCTCATATTTTGGATAGTTTTGGGTGTGTTATTGTATCATGGGTGGTAAGGTTCTTACAAATAATACATCCATTCCTATTGTTCTTCCATCCTCGCTTATTTTAGGTGATTCTGGTTTAGGGATTGATGCTAATTCCACTAGACCACTGTGGAAGAAATGATTTATAATGGACCAATTTATCAGTATGTGTAGTGGGTGACCTGATATGACTTATGTATTCCATTTCACACCATTTTGGATAAGGTGAAAAAGTATTATCATTTTTAATCTTGTGACCATAAATTAATTAATTTTCCCATTATATTAGGCATGTTTTATATGTTTTTCTGTTTTGTTTGATGAAATGTGTTTTAGGAGAAGACCAAAACATATTGTTTTCGGTTTTTTGGCTGAATAGATCAACCACAATGTTTTATGAATTTATTATTTTTTCATATAAATTCATTAATTAATTATAAATAGTTATAATTAATTCTTTATATTAATTGGTGTGAGTTAGGGCCTCAAGAGAATGGACCCTTTGTGGGTATAGCTTGATTGGAAATGGATGGGTTTGGTAAGAGTTGTCAGGCTATAAAAAGTAAAGGGAGTAGAAAAATGCTTAAGGGAGGTGGTTCCATATACATGATCAATTTTAATTACATTTATTTATATATTATAGTTACATGTTATCATTTAGTACCATTTTGGGTGATTCCCTTTTATTAATGAAATGTTTTATTTAAAATGAAATCTTTGTTAAACTAAAAACATATCCATGTCAATGAGGGTCCTTCGGCAATGGATTGTTTTCAATGACCACAATTTTCAAGGACATGATTTTTATTATGTATTCCTTTGGACCCTAAGAACCAATGAGGGGTGTTTATTAAATTTGATGAATCTGATATAGTAAACTAAGTAGTTGGGTAACTTAGAGACCTTGAATTAGAGGATGGTGAGGAGATTAGATGAATGGACAAGGGGTTGGTGGTGTGAAACCCAGGAGATTTCATAGATCCTACAGACTAGTTGAGAAAAATGTTGGGTGAGTATTCTTCTATACTAGTTTATCAGTATCATATAGATACGAATATGGGATTATTACAACATTTTATGTTTTATAACCTATAATGTGCTGACTAGGGAACTAATAGGGGCCTCAGGACTTTTCTTTAAAGTGGTGCCTGTTTAGATATTTCTACGAGGCCAATAAGGTCGTCAGATGTGATGATGATGTAATGGGATGAGATACCCTCCGAGTGGATGTTGTTGAACCAAGTGACATATATTATATGATGGATCCCATGAAAGGTGTATATTCATGAATATAATAAGGGAATGATAATGGGTGCCCCACTAAGATATTGAATCTTGTGAGAAGATTAATGGGAATTAGTTAGTGATTATCGTGGTTGTCACATTAGAACCTAGACCAATGATGTGATCCTTATGTGCCCATGGAAACTAATAAAATCCATTCCCTTGTGAGGTTGAAATTGATATGTGACGCATGATTGGGAAGATGATCATCCCAAATAAGGTAGTATAGATGGATCCCACCACTATGAGATGTACTTTCATTCATGGATTCCTTAGATTATATACTTTGATATAGACATTGACTCTCATTAAATGGAACAATTAGGAAAATGTAATGAGGATTGAATATTATGTATGATGATTATGGAACAAAAAGAATGATACCCTTGGGGTTTGTCATTGAATCATTACACTTATGAATACTAGGGGTGATACGCCTTGGTTTTTCTGATGATTACAAATAATTAGAAACACCATGTGGGGTACTACATTTGTTCAATGATGATGCATTATTATATTTTTAGATCTCAGAGGGTCACAAAAATGGTTCTATATCTATGCATGATATTATGGAATAAACAATATGATCTCTTGGGATTGGTGTATAAATCCTATATCAGCTGGTAATGTCATTTAATGCTCTCGTAGTAAGTATGGAACTGACTACAGAAGGTTTAGGTTAATTAGTGTTCAATGTAAGAAACTGAGGATTGGTAATATTGGTTTCATAAAATTTCACAATGTTTTTTTATATTATAAACTTTTCAATTCTATAAATTAAAATTTATTGTTATATAGGTGACCACTTGGATTGTTCCCCAATAGTTTATACTCACAACCTATATAGAAAGCCATGACACTAGGGTACTTGAGCATCCCTCTTTATTTGTCAGTTCAGGTTGGGTAGAGGAAAAAGTGTTTGTCATTAGATAGATATATTATATGAGTGTTGTTATTGGTATGTGTTGAGGCTTGAGGATGTAGTAGATTAACTTGTACTTTTTATTTCTTTCTTTTGTGTGGTACATGTTTTCTTCCCTGTGGGTACCCAACATGTCTATATGGATACTTTTATACTTACTCATTATAATTGATATCGATGGATATGTTTTTTATAATATTTAACCTATTTTTTTACAATTTTGGATGATGTTTTGTTTAATTATTTATGATTTAACACTATCATATGGTGGTATAGTCTTCCAATTGTACTAACCTGTACCCCACTTCTAGTCGACAACCTCTGGAATCCAAGGAGGTGCAACTAAAGTGAAATATCGACATATTCCATATAATAATCATAATGAGCTGGGATGGGGATATTATAGGTTGTGTGATGTCTTAACTAGTAGCTACTACAACACACCATATTTTATCAGGTACCTTGTACCCCTCCACCGGCACCTAATGTAGCACATGCAGCTTGTCCCACTAATCTTCTGCATCCCAATATTTTCCTTTATCCATTATTTCCATTAAATATTATCAATTTAACACTTCATGATTCAAAAATAAATGAATAAAACTAACCTATAAATAAAAAAAATCTAAAATATCCTTGCTACTGGGATTACCACCCCCAAGAATCTTTAACAATCCATTAAAGGAAATATGTCTTGAAATTAAAATTTAACCACCACCACTCATTCTCATATTTATTCATCAATACTGAGATGTTTTAAATTCAAATAAATTTAAGGAATTTCATTCCATCATAGTATAGTATCACACTTCTCAATGAATAATAAATATTATTACTACTAATAACCATTACCCTCTAACATAACTTTATCAAACAATATAACATGATTTTTTCTATGTATATAACATCTACATTGTTAAATATTAATGATTTTATTAATAAAACTATATTTAAGAGGAAATACACAAATTTAATTCAATTCTATAATATATTCAATCATATTAAATCATCTAACAAATCTTGGGGCTCAATTTCCATACATTCTTCTCCTATAGAGAACATAAATACTAACGGTTGTCCAATATGATGAATTTTGGATGCTACATTGACTAATCAATTATTTCTGATTAAATGCCCCCTTTTCAATTTTCTATTGATGTATTATTATCCTAATCAAGTATTATTTTAAAATTTTAGTCCAACATAGTGGATAATTACTTTGTCAACTAAATTATTCTTCAAATGTTGCAATATAAATTAATGAAGAATCACAATTATTATAGGAAAACACTATAATTGTTAATTGATTTCCCGTCTGAAAATAATGTGATTAAAACACTATAATAATATATCACTATATATATTACTAGATCTACATAGCCTATAGAGACGTATAATCAATACTAGGGTGATAAGATGAACCTATGTTGACAAATATTGAGGGAGGCTACAATTACAATTAAAAGAACCTATATGTAAATCTTGGATTATGACTAGAAATGATGATCACAAGAACTCCATGATGTTTTATGATCTACCATATACATTATTTCCCTACCTCTTCTACATGTTATAATTCTAGAATATGTAGGAAAAGAATTTTATAGATAAAATAGTCCAGGATCACTTAAAAATGTATCGTGAATATTTTAGAAACATGGAAATCTAGTAATGAAATTCATCAACATATCATCTCATTTATGTATTGGTTATGGAAGTAGTGATTGGACACTATTGGACTATTAGTGTTCCATTTTCACCCACTGATAATTGAAACACCTTAAATAAAACATAGTTATTTCAAAAATCTTATTAGTTCTCAAAAATGAAATGTTAATTCCACCAGAAAATATTTTTAATACTATGACAGATACACCACCTTAATGAGTAATATTTTATCATCAATTCCTCTATCACAAACCCTCCCCACAAAGTGTACCCACTCCTGGTCGGAAATGTGAAATGGGAGATAATGATCCTCGAGTCCCACCTCCAGTAGGCCTAGGGTTGGTGACTAGCACTGAGGGTATATTAAACACACAAATTAGAGGCATTACCATCTAAAAGAACACATACGGAAGAGAGAGATAAGATAAACACCAACCAAAACCAACTCAGAAATGAAATATAAAAGAAACCCAAGTACACGTATGTAAATCCATTCAAAAGTATTACAACTGGAAGGGGAAAAACTACAAGTACCCAAAAGAAAGTAAAAACAGCAGAAACCACAAGCCAGAATAGCTCATGCAACCCCATGCTAGTAGAAACCAGCTTGATCTTCAACCTACTCCATGTGACCTGAAAAACAGTTTATATATACATATGGTGAGTATAACATTATACTCAGTAGGATCCTACCCGAAGCATCTTGTGAAAAGTAAAGAAATCATGATAAATCACAGTGAACAACAAGTGAAACTAACTCATCACCTAAATAGGTATACTATGTTTCCAACCTCACCATGGCTACTCTCAACAAGTAACGCATAAAAGAATATATCATATAATAAAGAATATTAAGGGTAACCGGCTACTACTTACCCACTGGTTTTCCACTTTTCCCCAATGTCGCACGTCCGGAGCATCTCTCTCCAAAAGGCTTGCCCGCAGACACCGAGGAAGAGCACCAAAATATGCATCCCATGCAACAAAACCACCACATCCACCCACCAAAGTAACCAGGTAGTTTCTAGGAGCCACCACAGCTTTCATAACGTGTATCATACATCGGGTATTATACCTCAAGCCATTACATCCCATACACTGAGTAAGGATCCTCAAGCCATCATAGCCTATACATGTTACACCTATAGTATTACATAGAAAACTATATCTAGAATATATGTGTGTGATTAAACACAAGCCATTACATCCCTCTACACACATATACGAGAAACAATAACCAATGTGCCTGCCAGAACCAGTAACTACCAAGAGAAGAGAGCGAGGCCAAAGGGGGTAGTCAGCCATTATCTTCCCACCGAAATGTTGGGGAAAACACGCCCTAGGGCTCATAATCCCTGAGGTGTTAGTTTCCATTACTGACAGGGTGGAGTAGCATATAGAAACACAAAATGTACATGACATATTATATCTCACAACCACACTATTGACATTACCTAGTTTTAGACACAACTACAACTAACGTCTCTCAGACTTCAGGTTTCTACTTCAAATACTAGGTATCCTATACGCACACATCCATTTTAAGAGCTTTATTAGATTACATCATTCCCTTTTTATCAGTTCCATTGTAAGTTAATTAATTAATTAAACATTAATTAACCAAGAACAATTCCACATTAAATATCAGTAGAATCACACCCAAAGTCAATTGTTTCTTCAAAAATTACAACCTCATCACTATGTTCAAGCAACTCCATCCCCATGGTTTAACACCATTTATTCAATTATTCATTATAGAAATATTTTCCCACATTCCCATGCATTCATGAAAAACAATATATGCTACTAAACACCAGGGGTCTCAACACGGTGAGTAGATGTACTACTCATTTAGTCTTTAGCACTTATAGAAAGAGCATATACCCATCCTTAATTGAGAAGCTAAACACGGAAAGCATGTGGAATACCCCTCATGTCTTCACCTATTTTGGAAGAAGGGTAAGTAAGACCAACTGCATTGAGTTGTGGGGAAATGTTAAGAAGATAAACAACCAATCCAAATTACCAAGCATCCAACAATCACATCCACTCCATTCCATCACCCATGGTGTCCTTTATGAAACCCACTTGCAAAAAACGATGAGTCTCGCCACTCTAGGCATCATCTTCTGCCACAACCAAAAGCCTATATGCCTCATCACATCACAACAGCCATCCCAGATCACATCACATCACAAAAAGTAGGAAACCAAACACCAAATTTAATTGGGCTTTTGGCCCTTTAAAAATAAAGAGGGTATCTCAGAACCATTTATGGAATTATTAAACAATCTGTTCTTCAATCCATCTTAAATTAATAGATTTATTATTTGTAGGTTCCAAATTTGGGAAACCTAATCAGTAAGCTATCACAAATAATTAAAAATTCTTACAGCACAAATTTGATTAACATCGAATTACAAATAGAATAAGATTATTTTACATGCCCCCTTATCTTTATCTAAACAATTATCAATTAATCCCAATTCACGTTCTTTACCGATTTATATCAAGAATGAACACCTAATCAAAGAAAGCATAGATATCACACTATCTGGAAAACATGAGGCAATAACATACGATTGTTATCAATGTACTTATCTTATTAAAATATTTATTATGTCAATTCTATTGTCATCCAGTGGTATTAAACATGCTAACAATATAGTTGCAGGTAAAATAAAAGAGTAGCAACGAATCCCCTACCTTGAAGAGTTCATGACATTCTTTATCCACAAAATGGGTCACGATCCTCCTCTCACTCCAACTACATCCACCCGAGGATGCCACGGTACGACCGCACCAACCAAAACCCAAGAAAAACCCCATTAGAAGCATGGATATTACATTCTATAATATGGAAGGGACAATTAGGAGAATATGATCCCAAAGGAATGATGATAAAACATACCTTATATCGATGATTGATCGATACAGCTTGGTTGCATCAAAACAAACTGGAACTGATCCGAGGAGTAAATTTTTATTTTTCATCTCTTATGGGGAGGATTGAATGGTTCTAGCGTCACATAGCCAAGAACAAAGAGGAAGAACAAGGGAGTATGATATCATATCCCTTTTGAAGATTTAATGGGGTGACAATTTAAGATACAAATAATTCCCCATTAAAATAGGATCGCATTAACCCACGTGGTTTGACTGAGTAAAAACATCCCAAGCCATAGGAATAATTAATATAGAATTTAAGGTCTTTGAATCTTCCGTCTTAATTTTAGGGTTGCAGTGTCAGAGACGGTTCACCATTCCAACACCGTATGAGGGGGATATGTTAGATGCAAGATCCTATAATAATAATAATAATATTATTATTATTGGGTGTTTCATGGACCCAAGCCATGAAAAATAATTTGATATCCCACATTATACTTGAATCGATCGTATTAATGACAGGATCACATCGCCACTGACAAGAAGTCAATCAGACATCACACACATGAGTTATGGCGGGTAAAAGATTTAATACTAATATTAAATCTATTAATTCACTAGAATTTCAGGTACCTGATCTAAAAACCCAAAAAAGACATACAATATTGGACTCATAAATTCCGCCTCGAAGTCTGGGACACACTTCCCCTGATGGTTCGTGAAACCGAGGTCACACAAGGAAGATACCGTCAAAATTCAGTTTTTCAAAAAAATAATAATAATTACATTATTATATTATTATTATTTAATATAACCATTTTTTTCATCAATTCCAAATATCATGCACAAAATCCTCCAATTGGGTGCGCATCACCCCATTCCACCTTGATTGATTTCATTTTATTTATTACTTGCCCATTTAATTCTCACATTCTCTCTCCAATATAACTATTCCATTCATGATTTATTCTCCCACTCCACCAAATGTGGTGACTCCACTTGGCCTTTATTCCATGCCCTCATTCCCCAACTCCTTTCTCCCTTCAAATTTATTATTAATAAAATTAATAATAATAACACCCATCATTAATGTTCAAATTTAATCCCATTAAATTAGTGTACCATAGTTATTCTCATATTAAATTAAAACAATTCCATTTAATTAATCACCCACTAAAATCCACCATTACCATTATTATTTAATACAATACTAATAAATCCTCTTTCAATTTCACCAACGGGTCACCATCATTATCAATAATTACTATTATTATTGATGCCAATTATTATCTTACAATTAATCCCTCTCTCCCATCAATTAAATCCTTCTCCCACGAAACTTCTGAGGCCTCTTCCTAACCCAAATTTTCACAATTTAATGGACCAGAGAGGTCTGGGACAATACATAAGATACCTCTCAAAACATTCTCATCCCCGAAGAGTCCAAACCAACCTAAAGAGACAAAAAAAGAAACAGGGTCCGAACAACCACCCTTCAAGATACCTCTCAAAAGAGAGCAAGACACAAAAGCAACAAAAGGAATTCATAAATAAAATAAGAAAGGTCTAACCACAAAGGGGACATCATTACATGAAATGAGTTAAGCATCAAAAAATTCTGGGTACTGTGCACGTATCTGTGACTCACATTCCTAGGTAATCTCCTCCCTACCACCGTGTTTCCACAATACACGAACTAATGGGATAGAACGCCTACGAAACACCTTCTCCTTGTGGTTTTGGATCTCCACCGGTCACTCCTCAAAGGTTGCATCACCATCACCATCGATCTCTCCCCAATCGATAATGTGGGAGTCATCATGATGATAACGATGGAGCTGTGATACATGGAAAAAATCATGTATTCGACTCATCTGTGGGGGAAGTTCTACTCGATACGCGACAACTCCAACACGAGGTAACACCTAGAAAGGCCCAACAATCCAGGGAGAAAGCTGACTTCGATGACCAAACCTTCGTTGCCCTTGATGGGGTGTCACCTTCAGAAACACATGATCCCCAACATTAAACTCTAATGGCATCCTTCTTTGATCAGCATAAGATTTCTGACAATCTTGCGCTATCTTCATCCTCTCACAAATCACCTAAACCATCTCTGTTGTATTCTTCACTAGTTCCAAAACGAGAATTGCCAACCCTCCGACCCAAGTCCAGCACAATAGATAACGGCAAGGCCAGCCATACAAGGCTTCAAACGGCGCCATACCAACTGTGGAATGAAAAATATTATGTTAAGAGAACTCCACAAAGGGTAAGATCCTCATCCATGAACCTACAAAATCAAGAACACAAGAGCGTAACATTTCTTCAAGAGTTTGGAAGGTTCACTCTGTTTGACCTTCTGTTTGAGGGTGAAAAGTAGTGCTAAGGCATAGTTGAGAACCAAAAGTATGTTCAAGACCTCTCTACACCCTGGAGATAAAATGAGGACTTCAATCAGAAATGATCGTCTTAGGGAATCCATGAAGTCTCACCACCTCCTCTAGATATTGTCTTGACAAAACATCCACTGAGATCGACTCCTTGATCGCTATGAAGTGGGCCGATTTTGTTAAATGATCCACTACCACCCAAATAGCATCATGTCCTCCCAGAGCTCTAGGTAAACCATTAACAAATCCTATTGAGATGTCCTTCTACTTCCACTGAGGAATCTTTAATGGCTTCAGCAGACCATCAGGAACAGGTTGTTCGACCTTCACCTTCTGGCAGACTAAACATTGAGACACATACTTTGCAATCGCATGCTTCAGGCCAGACCACCAAAACTGACTCTTCAATGATCAGTACAGATTTTCCACGCCAGGATGTACTGCTATGGGAGAACTATGTAACTCCCGGAGAACCGTCTCGAGCATCATCAACGGAACAAAAAGCCTTTCATGATACAAAACTCGGTGTTGTTCAGCCTTCGACCAACCAACAGGGCCTCACCACAAACAACTTGGTCTCTCCAAACCTCCACCACTAGATCTCCCAAGTGGGAATCTTCCATCTTCTCCACCAGGGATGATTGTACCATCATCTAAAAAGGAAAACATCTACCCCCAACTTCTCCCATATCAATATGAAATGCTGACAGGTTTTCCATTACTCTCTAGGAATCATCATATTCACACACAACATCACTATGTGACTTTCAACTCTGCGCATCAGCTACACCATTCTCTTTTCTAGGTGTATACGATATTTCAAAGTCGTATTCCTGTAAGATATCCATCCACCGATGCTGTCGTAAGTTAAAGTCATGCTGGGAGAAAACATACCTCCAACTCTTATGATTAGTGAAAACCACAAAGTTCTCACCAATGAGGTAATGTCACCACAACATCAGAGAAAACACCATGGCTGCCAACTAAAGATCATGGGTGGCATAGTTGATTTCATGGGGACGTAACTGCCGATACCCATAAGAAAAAACTGACCTCTACTTCATGAGAACATAGCCTAACCCCATATGTGAAGCATGAAAAATCAAACTGGACTCCCTCAGCTGGAAGACAGAGGATTGGAGAACTTACTAACTTCTCTATTAGATACTCGAATGCTGCCTGAGAATGATTATACAATATGAATGATTGATCATTCTTGGTCAAAGCTGTCAGAGGAGTCGCAAATCGTGAGAAATTGGCAAAGAAGCTCCTATAGTAGCCTATGAGACCAAGTAAACATCGCACCTCTGACACTGTCTTGGGGGTTGCCTAAGACAAAACTGCTTCTACCTTTTATGGAACCACAACTACTCTCTATTGGGACACAAAATTCCCCATTAAAAGGTCTTCTTGATCCCAAAACTCACACTTCGACAACTTCCCATACAGATGATGTTGGTGAAGAACTCCAAAAATAGCTCGTAGATGCTCTGCATGCTCCTCTTCAGATGTGGAGTACACAATGATTGTGTCGATGAAAACTACCATGGATTTGTCCATGAACTCATGGAACACTTCATTCATCAATCACATGAATACAGTTGGAGCATTCGTCACACCAAATGGCATTACAACATACTCATAAATCCCATGACGACAACGTAAAAAAGCCTTCATAATATCCTCATCCTTCACACACATCTAATGATATCCCGACCGTAAGTCGATCTTTGAGAACCAACTTTCACCCTTAATTTGATCGAATAAATCATCAATTCATGGAAGAGGATAGAAATTATTTATTTTCACTTTGATTAAACGATGATAATCGACACACAACCACAAACTGCCATCAGCCTTCTTCACGAAAAAAACTGGTGCACCCCATTGTGACACACATGGCCAAACAAAACCGCACTACAACAGACCATCAAGATGTATACGTAGATCTCATAACTCAGAATGGGACATCCTATATGAAAACATAGAGATAAGAGACACTTCTGGCTATAGCTTGATCCCGAAATTAATCTCTCATTGAGGGGGTAATGCTACAACCTCTTTTGGAAAGACATCAGGGTACACCTCTATGACCCCAGGAACCGCCAACTGCTGATCCTCTGAAGAAATTAGCATCAAGTCAGCCATCATGGATGATAAGAATGGAACATGCCTATGACTCATCTGAGGGTCTCGCTCACCAACAAACACAACTTTCTCTCCATCTGCACCAATAAAGTCACCTTTTTCTTGAAGCACTCCATGATAGCCTGCACCGAATACAACCAATCCATGTTGAGGATGACATCATATGGTTTCATTTGTAAACATAGGAAATCTCCCCAAGAGTGTTGTTGCCCTAACACTAGCTCACATTATCTACATACTTCAAACAAGTCAGCTCGACCTCCAACTGGCGTAGTCAATGCCAAGGGTACTAGAATCCTCTCTACCTCAAGTTTCAAAGCATTGACAAGGGTAGGTGATATGAAGGAGTGTGTTTCTCCTAAACCTAGAATATGGAAGAATCAACATTAATTAATTAATTTTTTTGTTTTATTAATTTTAGGATAACCAATCCCAAGTTCTACCCATTAAAAAAAGGCATAAGGATGAATGAAGCATGATCCTTTCCTAGGTCTCTACCCTGCAACTAGTATCACCTTGTTTAGTAGACATTGTAAACTTGAAGGTCTATACATCAGATCATAGGGGGCCATAAAAACCAATTTCTTAGCCAGTCTCCAGTGTTTACCTCACTTGCTAAACATGAATGACACTGTTTCCCTACCAACACATTCAACCTCACCTATGCCTAACTCCAAAATCTATCTTATCCCTCAACCAGACCTTTGATACCACTCTGTCATGACCCCCTCCCCACAAAGTGTACCTCTCCTGGGCCAGCAATGTGAAAAAGGAGATAATGACCCCCCGAGTCCCGCCTACAGTAGGCCCCAGGTTGGCGACTCGCACCGAGGGTATAATAAACACTCAAATGAGAAGCATAACCCTCTAAGAGAACACATGTGGAAGTGAGAGATAATATAGACACCAACCAACCCCAACTCAAAATTGAAATATAAAATAAACCCAAGTGCACGTATGTAATTCCATGAAAAAGTACTACAACTGGAAGGGGAAAAATTGAAAGTACCCAAAAGAAAGTAAAAACAATAGCAACCACAAGCCCGAACAGCTCCTGCAACCCCATGCTAGTAGAAACCAGCTTGATCTCCAACCTACTCCATGTGACCTGAAAATAGTTTATATATATATAGTTTGAGTATAACATTATACTCAGTAGGATCCTCCTCAAAGCCTCTCGTGCAAAGTAAAGAAAGCAAGCTAAAGCACAGTGAACAACAAGTGAAACTAACTCGTCACCTAACCAAGTATACTAAGTTCCCAACCTCACCATGGATACTCTCACCAAGTAACGCGTACATGAATATATCATATAATAAAGAATTTCATGGGTAACCCGCTACTAATTCCCCATTGGATTGCCTCTTTTCCACAACTTTGAACATCCTAAGCATCTCTCTTCAAAAAGTCTTGCCTTCAGACACCTAGGGAAGCACCACAATATATACCCCGTGCAAAAAAAAACCACTACGTCCACACACCAAAGTAACCAGGTATTTTCTGGGATCCACCACAGCTCACATAATGTGTATCATACATCGGGTATTATGCCTTAAGCCATTACAGCCCATACACCGAGTAAAGATCCTCAATCCATCACAGCCTATACACATTACACCTATAGTAGTACATAGAAAACTATATCCAGAATATATGTGTGTGAATAACCACAATCCATTACAGACCTCTACACACATATATGGGAAAAAATAACCTATGTGACTTCCATCACCAGTAACTACCAAGAGAAGAGAGCGGGGCCAAAGGGGGTAGTCATCAATCCATCCTCCCACTGGAATGTTGGGGAAAACACCCCCCAGGGCTCGGAATCCCCGGGGTGTTAGTTTCCCTTACTGACAGGGTAGAGTAGCATATAGAAACACAAAAAGTATAGGATATATTATATCTCACAACCACACTATGGGAATTACCTATTATTAGACACAACTACTACTAACGTCTCTTAGACTCTATGTTGCTACATCTAAGACTAGGAATCCTATAATCACACAACAATTTAAATAGATTTATTAGATTACTTCATTCACTTTTTATCATTTCCAGTGTACGTTAATTAATTCATTAAACATTAATTAACCATGAACAACTCCCCATTAAATTTCATTAGCATCACACCCAAAGTCAATTATTCCTTCAAAAATTACAACCTCATCATTATGTTCCAGCAACTCCATCCCCATGTTTTAACACCATTTGTTCAATTATTCATTATAGAAATACCTTCCAACATTCCCAGGCATTCTAAAAAAACATTATAAGCTACTAAACACAAGGGGGCTCAAAACTATGAGTAGATGTACAACCCGTCGAGTCTTTGCTGCTTATAGAAATAGCATATACCCATACTTACTTGAGAAGCTAAACACGGAAAGCACATGGCATACCCCACGTGTCTTCGCCTCTTTCGGGAGAAGGGTAAGTAAGACCAGCTGCCTTGAGTAACGGGGAAAAGGAAAATAGATAAATAGCCAATCAAAATTACCAATCATCCAACAATCACATCCACTCCATTCCATCATCCCTAGTGTCCTCCCTGACACCCACATGCATAAACCTATGTATCTCGCCACTCTAGGCATCATCTACTGCCACAAACAAAATCCTCAATGCCTCCTCATATCAGAACATCCATCCAGGGTCACATCACATCACAAAAAGTAGGAAAAAAACACCACATTTAATTGGGCTCTTCGCCCTTTAACAATAAAGAGGGTAACTCAGAACCCTTTAAGGAATTATCAAATAATCAGTTCTTTAATCCATATTGAATTAACATATTTAGTATTCATAGGTTCCAAATTCAAGAAACCTAATCTGTAATGTATCAAAAATAATTAATCATGCTTACTGTGCCAATTTGATTAACATCGAATTACATCAAGAACCAGATTCACTTACATTCACATTTATCTTTAGCCAAACAATTATCAATTAATCCCAAATTACTTTCTTTACCGATTTCCATCTAGAACGAACAGCCAATCAAAGAAAGAATAGATATCACAATATCTAAAAAACCATGAGGCAATACATTATGATCAATATTAATTTATTTATCTGGTTTAAATATTAATTATTTCAATTCCATTGGAATTTAGTGGGATTAGACATGCTAACTATACAATTGCACATAAAATAAAAGATAAGCAATGAATCCCCTACCTCGAAGATTTCTTGATGTTATTTATCCACACAACGGGTAATGATCATCCTATCACCCCAACTACATCCACCCGAGGATTCCACTGTACGACCGCACAAACTGGACCACATGAAAACCCCATTATAAGCATGAAGATTACATGCTATAATATGGAAGGGAGAAATAGGAGAAGATGGTCACAAAGGAATGACGATAAAACATACCTTATATCGAGGATTGATGGATACAACTTGGTTGCATCAAAACAGAGCAGAACCGATCTGAGTAGTAAAGTTTGATTGTGAAAATCCTACGGGAAGGATTGAAAGGTCCAGCGTCTCATAGCTGAGAACAAAGAGGATAAACAATGGAGGCTGATATCTTGTCCCATTTGAAGATTTAATGGGGTGACAGTTTATGATACAATTAATTCCCCATTAATAGAGGATCTCATTTACCCAAGCGGTTTGACCGAGTAGAAAAATCTCCAGCCATACAATAATTAATATAGGATTTATGGTCTTTGAATCATCCATCTTAATTTCAGGGTTGCAACATCACAAATGGTTCGCCATTCCAACACCATATGAGGGAGATATGTTCGATGAAATATACTGTAATAAATAATAATAATAATAATAATATTGGGTGTTCGGGGACCTAATCCACGGACTATAATATAATATCCCACATTAGACTTGAATCGATCGTATTAATGACATGATCACATCACCACTGATGTGAAGTCAATCGGATGTCGCACGCGGGAGTTATGACAGGTCAAAGATTTAATAATATTATTTAATCTATTTATTCATGAGTGTTTTGGGTACCCAATCCAAAATCCAGAAAAAGACATCCAATATTGGACTCATAAATTTCGTCTTGATGTCTGGGTCACACTGCCGCTGACGGTTCATGACACCGAGGTCGCATGAGGAAGATACCATCAAAATTCAGTTTTCCCAATGAAAATAATAATTACATTATTATATTATTTAACCATTTTTTTCATCAATTCCAAATCCAATAGAAAAAATCCTCCAATTTGGTATGCATCACCCCATTCCACCTTTATTTATTTCCTTTTTGTTTCTTTTATTACTTCCCCATTTAATTCTCACATTCTCTCTCCAATCTAACTCTTCCATTCACGATTTCTTCTCCCACTCCACCAAAAGTGGCCCCTCCCCGTAGCCTTTACTCTATGCCCTCATGCCCCTACTCCATTCTCACTTCAAATTTATTATTAATAAAATTAATAATAACAACACCATTCATTAATGTTCTAATTTAATCCCATTAAATTAGTTTACCATGGTTATTCTCATATTAAATTAAAACCATTCAATTTAATTAATCACCCACTAAAATCCACGATTACAATTATTATTTAATAAAATTGTATTAAATCCTATTTCAATTTCATCAATGGTTCATCCTCATTTTCATTAATAATAATAATTATTATTGACGCACATTATTATCTTTATAATTACACCCTCTCTCCCATCAATTAAATCCTTCTCACACGAAACTCACGCAGCCTCTTTCTAACCCTAATTTTCACAAAGTAATGGAAAAGAGAGGTCCGGCCCATTACACCCTCTCAAATTCTAGAGGTAATCATAAAAATGACATGAATATAAATGGAGAAGAAATCTCGATGATAACATTTTAGGATGTCCCCAACATAATGTGTTTAATGAATAATAGTACAATCATGCTTAGAAATTTTGGAGTCCTTAACTCACTGCTCAATAGATGATTTCAAATCAATATGAAATAAATGAATTTTATATCAATACAATCCAAAATCATAATGGATTTTATCCATCACTTATACCTAAATTTACTCTTCATTTTCATCAAATAAAATTTGAGTATTAGATTTTGGAATGAGAAAATCCAACACAATGTTTCCATTCCCATGAAATTATTAAAGATCATAATAAAAAGTAATTAGGTATTCCATCCCATAAACCCACCTAAAATTAATGATGACTTAGAAAAATATAAACATGATGAATTTTTGGATTGATTATTCCATGAATCACATTCAAAAATTTCAGTACTTCACATACATTAAAACATATATATTTTTAGAATATTTTAGTTAAATGGTTTGATTGGTCATTTCATGATGCCAGAGTTATTGTGATCTACCTCTATATGATCATGAATGAGTACATAACCATAGAATGTTGAAGAAGAATGGTGATAAATATCAGAAAATTCACTCAAATAAGGGGATATTAATATTGGAGTAGTAGCAATAATATTCTTTATCCATAGTAAATCCTAATAATTTTTCACCAAACATATTAACTAAATCCTAAATAAAGTTATGATAATATAATATTAGATCAAAAATAGTTTTTTTCTTAAATATGTTAATAAATAAATATAAAAAATATAAACCAAAAATATTATAGTGTCCATTAAAATTGTATCATTTAAGACCACATTCCCATGAAATTTAATTTATCAATTATAAAAAAATATAATTATAATGTTTTACCTAATAACTATCCTATCTTATTGTGTATAAGATGACTAGTATATGCCTATCATTCTCACACATAGATTTTTAATACATAATAATTTTGTCAACAAACACTACCAGAATGGTGTTATGTATCAAATGAAAGATCTCATTCCTTAGATGAAAATTAATAATAAGGTATTTTATCAACCCAAATGAATAAACATGATACTCAAAAAGAATTGAAAATGGGGGTTCAAAACCCATGGGGAGCAGGTACTGTAGCAGTACTGTAGCGGTACTGTAGCAGTGGCGACACTGTTCATCAACGGGCACTATAGCGGCGGCGATACTCTGCGGGACTGTAGTAGCAGGTTACTATTCATAGAATCTGAATTAGCCTTAGAATTTGGGCCTACGGGCTATGTAATGGGCTACAAGACCAGTGGACCTTCGGGCTATGTAATGGGTTTCCCTATACCCAATTAAAAAGAGGACTTCGCTTTGATTAATAATAAAAACGAGGCTTCGGCCCCAATCTTTTAAAAAAAATGATACTCAAAAAGAATATATGGGTATTGAAAATTCATCATTGTATCATTATCTATTATCACATAGTGTCATTGATACATAATGAAAGAATAAATCATTGAAAAACACATGGACCCTTTTAGTTGGTCAAATAAATCATTAATTTGAGTCCTTGAAGAATGATTCTCGAATATTACTCAATGAAACATCTGGTATTTATCATGGAAGCAATTTCAACACGATCTTATTTATTTATAACATTAATGATTTTGGAATGATTATACACAATAACATGATTGGGTGATAGATATTTTAAACCTATCTTCAATCTAAATTTTTTATATTATAAATTTCTTTTTAAATAAAGATAAAATGGAAATAAATCATCTAATTTTAAAATATATTCATTTAGAATCATAATTCCATTTTTGATATTAATAATTCTGTGAACTTTCACCAAAAAATAGTATTAGGTTAATGATATTACACTATATCAATTGAAATATCTTCTAGGTTTTTCCCTATTTCTTTTTATCATTACCCATCTTATCTTATAATCAATGTGTTTCCCTGTAAAAGAATATAGTATTTTATTGAACCTAATTATACTCATGTTTCAAAAATATATTTAATATCTAATGAATACGAAAAATATATTTATCATATTATTGTAGGCGTATGTAACCTTAGGATATTGGAGGATGATAGAATGAGAAACACAAAAGAAACACCATATTGATATGTTCCCATCGTAGCACTCCATGCCACACAACTTAATGTCAAAAAGAATTCTCCTCATAGACATACGAATAAACTATAATTATGTCTAGTGGATTAATATTGTTATTTCCATTAGGTATATATATAAATATGATTGAAATGATAACATAATATACACTCAAGTAGATAATGATACTATATTACCCTTCTAAAACATAAATCTTATAAAAATAAAGCAAATATAATGAATATGGGGTTAAATCACCTACCTAATTTTCAATTATATCCATTTTCATAAAATGTTATTTACTATAAGACACATTTGGAAATATTATAAAGATATTCTATTATACTAAATAAGTAAAGGCTTAAATAATAATAATAATGGATACAGGAAACACCGAGACTTGGAAAATTAATTAATACAGTCTTTTTAAAAATTTATTAAGTGGTGAATATGGGTAAATCCATATGGAATGATTAATAAATTGTTTTCCTAACCAAGGGAACAAAAAATATAATGAAAATTACATAATAATAAAAATCATGAATATATGTGATGGTTAATAGAATGTGAATAATATAATAACATGGTAGGTGGACATGGAATGAGAGCACACCGATCATAGAGAATGTATAAAGAATCAATGATGAGATAATGAAATTAAATTGATTGGTTTCTCAATGATTTTTATTAATTAATGAATTTTAAGAAATACCACGGAGCTGAGATGAACGTGTGTAGACTATTATTTCTAATGTTCACCCTTTGAGACATTGAATAATATAGTCCCACAAATATTGTATCCAATCATTCCCAAAATTGTGACACTCTCCCTACATACTGATAAACATATTAGTTGATCATATTATAATAGTAATTTTGAGGAGATCTAAATTTATAATGAATCTCAAATTATTAAATAGTTAGAAAACAATATCAACTGAGATTATTTTTCACTATATCTCGAAATTCCGAAAAATCACAAAGTAATATATAAATATGGGGATATCTTATAGAATGAATTCACACATGAATAAATTAAAACATTTTACCGAAATAATCTAGTTTACAAGATTATTTTATCCAATTATTATGTATATATAATTTAAATAATTCAATATTTATATAATAAAAATAAAAATAGTGGCTATAATAATTAACGTGGGATTAATGTTAACCATTAAAGTGATCCTAAATTATTACCATGATATAGAGATGCTATGTTCTGATAATTATACATAGAATTATTTGATAATTTATTATCATAAAAAATCCTCTCTAGGGTAATCTTATCTTAGTCTCTTTATGGAATATTTACATACATATCCACCCTCAGTGGGTCCATAAGAAGAATCCTTGATTTTTGAACTCACTTCATCTCAAATTTCTAGGCTAACCAAAGAACATGATAAAAATTATAAAGGGTCTCCATTGGGAATGTGTTGGGGTCAGGAATTTTTATGTCATCACCACATGAATCTTCCCATTGTTCTAACAATCACTTTCCCTTTTTCTTGAGATCACCTCTCTTGATTCAAATAAGAAAATAGAAATGTATGTGATGTTTACATTAGGTCAATTATCCCTTTTTAAGAAATTATCATTAAATATATTTTTACTTTATTTCTTCTAGTTTATAGATTTATGAATTTGAGTAAAACAATTCAAATTTGTTTGTACACTATGTGGTTTTAGGCCTAGTTAAAATACACTTTGGCGGCATAATATATTAATTGTTATTTTCTTCCAAAGACTAATGTGAAAAAACCCAAATACAATTATGTGATTTTTATGATGAAACATATTTTAAATTTATATTGATTTCTTAAAAAATTATTGATGTGAGCTTGGGTTTTCCTTAATTCAATGAATGGTTATCATTCCGTAAGTAAATGTAGGATAAAATATATCCTTATAAGATCATTTGAGTTGTGAAAATCAGTAGAAAATGTAAGCTAGAAGCTCTAAATTCCATTGTAAAACATCATCTCCTACTCAATTTCAGCCCAAATTGTTTTATCTTAGATTCCATAGGTAAATATGAACTATTAATTCATTTATTTTAATTTGGTAATACACCATCTAATCCAATTAGTTGATACATTCGAACTCTTCTAAGACATTGTCGGTTTTTATTATTTGCGGCGCAATTTCAATCACTCAACCGTAATTTGTGAGATAATAGAACTTTTTGTATGTATTTCATTGATTGTCTATAGTATAGAAATATTTTTCCTCTAAATGGTTACATTGAGAAGAAATAAAGGCCCACAATATTCATCAATCATACCAATATAGGGACTAGGGATTCTAATTGAACACATGTCATCATATGTTATGGGTTCCATCTTTTGAGCCTGGAGGGGTTATTTATAATATGCAGATATTGATGTCTAGTAGAAGTTCAAAATCACTATTAATTTAGCCTAATGACCATTGTTAAATAATTATCTTAGTGTGCATCACTCTATCTACTACAAGTTTATATATTTTAGTCCAATTATTTGACATAAGAGCTCTGTTGAACTACATTATTCCTTAATAAGAAATATGTTGACTTTAGTTTGGTTTCAAGATTTCACATGATGTTGTTATTCATTGAATTTGAATCATTTCATGATCCTTATATTTTTATTTAATTTCAACATACTCATCCAAAACACCCAATTCATAGACTTTTATGCCCATCTTCAAACCATCTCATGTTGTTTTCAACAATTCTTCATCTTAAATTCATGATTGATTGGTGTTATTCAATTAATAAATTAGTTATTTCTACAATGGTCATTCTAGTTATATTCTCCTCTCTATTGGTTTATCGATATTGTATGGTTTCTAAAGAATAATCAAGGCATTAATGTGTGATGGGATGAAGTACCTCCCGATAAAATCATAGATTTCTACCCAAGGTAGCTTATGCCTTGATGTAAATGTTGGATGAAATTTCCACTTTTGGTAGCTTCATACGGTTGACCGTGAGAGGCATTCTAAGTTGAATAGTTTTTAATTTCTTTTCCTGGTGGTTTAATAATACATGGAATTATTTTGATGTATCGATTGAATAATTTCATCTTGTAACTAATTTATGTTTTACTTACGGATGATTCATGCCTTTCTCACACATTTACATATATGGGTGAAATAATTACAAACATACGATTGATTGAACTATTTTATAGTAAAATTATAATAGAATCTTGTTGAATTTTTTTATTATAGCTTGACCTATCACAAGATAATTTTCACAAAATTTATTATTAAATTTTTAAAATGCACAAAATTATAAATTATATGAAAATTTTAAATTCATTATGAAAAAAATTAATATTGAATAATAAATAAAATTTCAAAATGAGAGTAAAATTAATTGGACAAATTAATTAATGAGATTAAAATTTTTGATGATTGAAACAATTAATTTGAATAATTGGAGAAATCATCAAATTTAAATAGAGAAAATTTCAATGATAAATATCAAATATTATTCATCTAAATGTAATTGATTAATCTAAATATAGAACATTTAATCCTTTTTTTATCCAAAGAGACATTTTCAACAATATAATAAATAAAATATATTTTTAATAAAAAAATTATTAAAAATTTAATAATTCTCTATTTTATATATATTTATTTCATAAAATAATTCATTTAAATTCCAATAAAGATGTGGAAAAATAAAATAGTTTAATACCACATAAAATTCCCATACACATTGAACAATAATTTTCCACACTCTATTTATATTATTTTACATTTTATATAAAAATGAAATATTTGTTAAATAAAGTCTAGGTTAGTATGATAAGGTTTATACATCTACTTTCATAAAGTTCTTCTGCTAATCACACAATGATATACCCAATAAAAATCACCTTACTTGATCGAGAATTAATTTATATAAAACAATTGGAAAATGTAATTTAGCATTTAAGAACATCCCAAAATTACACACTCAGTGAATCCTTAGAAAATATCATAAAATCCTCCACTAGTTATTCCATTGATATAAAGAAAATTGAATCCAACAACATTAATATTTTGAAAATTATTTAAAAAAATTTAGTTATTTATTGATATGTATAAATAATTTAGTCATAGTGATAAATCCCTCTTCCCCATACATAAAACCCAGCATTATCCCTATTGTTAACATTTAATGTATGGGTTTTTTTATAATATTATTTTTAGTGAAATTCAAAGTATGGTTGATGGGTTTAATAATGTCTAAAAAATTAGACTCATCGACCAAAAAATGCACAACAGGTTTATAAAATTTCATGCAGTTTATTTTACTAAATAACACATTAATTTTTCCTAAATATATGAGAGTTTAGACATCGTTCATTATACAATAAAATTACATAATTTTAATATAAAATCTTTTCCAAAGGGTTCTAAAATGGTTGGAAATTATTCACAATTAGATTTTTAATATATAAAAAATTATATATTTAAAAATCAAAAAAAGATGAATATATTATTTGAAAATAAATACTAATAGTAATGAAATATCCCTAACCTAATACACAAAAAATATTTATGAAATGAATAATGGAATTTAAAACTTATGGACTGTGAGAAATACTCCCCTCATATTAGAATCATTATTCATTTGAATTTAGTAAAATTATCACCTCAATGGGATTGATTGAAATAATATATTTGGTTTATTTTATATTATATAAATACAATAATATAGACATATGTGTCCAAAAAATTATTCTATATAGAAAATGAATACATATGATCGAGGTTAGGAGAATATTATCTAGAATGTTTCAAGGTGACCCTTTTTTGAGATTTTATTAACAATTGGTAGTTCATGGGGGTGGATCCCTTTATACACTCACTGATTTATTCTTTGGGTTTATGTAACTAAAAAAAATCAAATCACATTAATTGTTTACTTATTTAACTATAAAACTAATGTATCCCTTCATGTAGTTTATTTATACTTTTCTAAATTTCTACTAAATATCTTAGTGAAAATGTAATGACTATTTTATAGTTTCGCTCATGTTTCTCATGACTATTTTATAGTTTCTCTAATGCTCTCATGAATAAATGAATTTAAATATAATAGAAATATTTCCCATGACTATTTCCTATATCTATTTCCACATTAGTCAACATACATTGAGGTAATTTTACACACAATGCTAGATTACTGATTGGATGAATTTATTGTTTCTCTCATGTGTGATGGACCTAGAGAAATTCCCAAGGTCTTAGAGAACATCTATAGAAATAATATTTATTTATCTAAAGAAATATAAATAAAATTATAAATATAATCCATGTATTAGATCCCCATATGAATTGATTTTTTAAATTTTTTTATAGGCATGGTATATTAGATTTGTAGTAACGAGATAGAAGAAAATCCCTTTGGATACCCATAATATAATTTTTTTAATCCTCTTCCAATTGACCAAAAATGATATTTTTTCCTATACACCTAATTCATCCACTCTATAAAATTCTATAGTCTTAACATCAAAGGGTCTAAAATCATTATCTTCAGTTTTATAGGAAAATATTTTTTATTTTATTGAATGGGAAGAACCATTGACCACCCTTGAAATTCATATTTTCAATGATATTGTCATGAATAATTTTTTATCTTTTTATATTATATCATTTTATTTACACTCTCTTCTAATTTCATCTTTCTTACTATGTTATAAAAAACATTTAACTAGTATATTTATAGTTTGTATACTTATATTTAAAAGGAAAAATGATTTATGATTAATATCAGATGGAAAATGAAATTATTTTGTAAAAATACTCCTATATAGAGACATTCTTATATGAGAATTTTAATTATTACGATTGGACCACACACTATCAACAAATTTTGTGGACTAATCATTCCTAAAGAAACACACGGTGTTATTTAAAATTAGATTCCACTCCTAATTTTAAATATCCATTTATCCATTAGCTTGTGAGTGATATTTATTCTTCTTATATGGGAAAACCATATTTTTTAACTTAGATACTTGAACATATATATCATGAAATTAATTCCGTTAAATGAAATGAATTTATTGGATACTGTAATTCTGTAACATGTTTTTTATTTTATGAATTTGATAGCACAAAAAATGTTTATTTGGAATCTACACTTTATCAATACATATATAAATATAATCCAAAACCATAATAATATACTAATTCACATTGAATTATATTGTCTCATTATGTATAAACCCCACACATAAAAATTTCAACATCATGAATCCACTTTTTTGGTATCTCCTACATCATAACATAATTTCATAGAAATTTATAGTTGTCACAACCAAAAAAATGAATCCTAGAATCATTGAATGTAGTTTTATAGAATATAATACCATTTATGGCTTTGTGGGAAGTTCCCACACACCTATGTTATCCACCCTAAGGTGGATAATGATAAATTTGAGGAATGGGAAACATTTTATCCTTAACCAAACATCTCTTAATGATGTCATCATAACATCTTATAAACAACAATGGTTCATCCATTCATTCTTCATTATGTTTAAATGGGCCCTATAACTAATGTATCATAATACATGAACAAATTTCTCCAGAACAATTATTCTTATAATTTTAAGACATTAAAAATATCTATTTTATCTTTAATACTAAATATGATCATAAATTTAGAAACATATGGGAAAATTTCAATTTTTTAAAATATTGTTATACCATTAATAAATTTTATTTCCATATGAAACTCTATATCTTTAATGAAAAAATATATGGGAAATTAAAACCTCCCAAATATCCCCAATAAGTCATAAACTCTCCCAATTAGGTGAGTAATAGACTAATCACCCAACTTTAATGTATTAGTAGTGGATTATAGTTCTCCAAACCTCAATTTATGAAATATTGAAACATATAAATAGACAAATTATCTCACTAATTTTACAAAAAATGGATATATATTCCAAAATTCTCTATAGTCTATGGGATGAAAAAACCCCTTGGGTCGTAATGTTCAGTAGTTATGCTATTCTGTAAGACAACACTAAACACCTCTATGAGATTATATATATAAAACAACTATAATGTTTTCTTAAATGAATCAATATTCCATATTGATTAAAGATATGTTTAAATTTTAATAAATACATCCAGGAGAGGTATAGTGATATATAGTTTGTTAAAATGTTTTAAAAACCTGGGAATATTTATTTCATGATTCAAATTTGTGATTTATTTAGCAAATAATTGTTTGGGGGGAAAATATTTATAATTTTTGGTATTACCTCAATTCATTATTTCATTTTTTTCTTTCCAATATTATGTTTTATTTTAAAGTCATTTTCTTGTGGTATTTCTTCTATAATTGAAGGATTCAATGAGTGTTTAGTATTATTATATAATTTTAAAATATCTTTTATTTCCTAATTTTTGTTGATCATTTCTTTTATATTTACATTTTTTATATGTTTTGGGTCATTTATTGATTACTAGTGGTTTGGAATGCCACTATTATTTAGGAAATCCAATATAAACTTCATAGTACTTTGTTATGTGGTTCAATGTAACTTCACCTTTTCACTTCTATTAAACTCTCTATCCATTTCACTGATTTGAATTTTTATATTTTTTATTTAATTTCTGAAAGAATTCTTTTTTAATATATGTGTATTTTTATATGACTCAAGAGAATCCATTATACTCATTAACCATTTGAGGTTAACTTTTATATTTCCTTGTGACTGATAAGACTCATACTTGTGTTTTTTTGGGAATTATTTTTGTTGATGTTTTGGAAATATATGCGTAGAAATATATCCAAGTACTCCCAACACACTTGAGAAAAATTTACTTTGGTTTCCATAGTTCTTATTATATTATTTCTAGAATATATCATCCATTGGTTTCCTTATAATTATAAAAAAAATTTATTTAAAAGCTTAGGAATTCATATTAAACATGGATCAAAATGATTGGGAATTATTAAACATGCCATAATGCTGAAATTTTTTCATAATATATTTTTAATTATTTTAATATTATAACAAGTAGATTTTACATTAACATATTTAATTGTATTGATTAATTTAAAAATAATTGTGTTCCTCCTATATCACATATTCTATAGATTTGGTTATAGGGTGTTTAAAGTGTTTTTGAGTTCTTATGTCATTTCATCTCCAAAATATCTATCAGAAGACTAACTCCTAGTGTTTATTGATATATTATGAGACTATTTTAGAAATCATATATGAGAAAATCTGTATTTTAATAAATATTTATAATTATTATATATTACAACATTAATCCATACCAAGAAACATAGATAAACCCACTCACATCTAGAATAAACCTTATATTTTTATACCTTCCTTCTATGATCATTCTTCGGATAAATAACGTCATTAAAAATTCATTTTATAGTCAGTCTATGTATTAGGTATTTCATTAACCATGTGTGGAAACATGATTTTTTTTTCATTTCCTTTCATATAAAATGAAATTCTCTCTATTTTAGCTCATACTCAATGAAAACCCAAATATGGAATTTCATACATCGCATAATAGAAATATCCAATAAATTTAATAAATTAATTATAATTTATTACATGGTATAATGGTAACTTGGAGATTTGGGACAGTTTGATCTCATAGTTAAGAGAATTAGGGATTTACCTAAAAGAGTATGGTTTATTAGAGCCTATAAGAAGTTGAAACTCTATAATCCCTACTCTATATATATTCTCATTACTAGTATGAGGTGAGTCAATGTTTTAAACTTTTTAGTTAATATTTTCATCTCCTACTATACTACGATATGGTTTTTCTATTTTTTTGTTTAAGTTTACATAGTTTTATTACACAATATGAATGGTGGAATATATATTTACAATAGTTTATATAGTTTTGATAATATAGAATAGTATAATTGTTATAAAGTATCTCAATTAATTTGTTATAAAGGTTTTTAAAACCATTTTTTATACAATCCTCTCCCTAGAAAAAGTGTCAAAATAGGACCGAGACATTGCCTAGAACAAAAAAAGTCAATTATTTATATTCCTACTAAAAATTAGTTTCATTGTGACATGGGTTTGATCTATAAAAAATAACTTATAGTTTGTGTGTGTGATCAATGGATCAAATAAATTAATGATGAAATGTTAAAATAAAAAAATGTAAAAAAAAGTATGGATTTGATGATTTATGTCAAGTGAATAATATAGCTACATGGAGGGTGAACATAGTAATATAACACAAATATCATTTAAAAATAAGAAAAAATCATTGATGAGATATGGGAATTATCATTATTGGTTTCAAGTATATTTTTCTGCATCCATGCATTAAATGAAAAAAATTGATGTGGGATGAAAGTGGGTGGTTTATTATTCGAATTCTTAAATTTTGAGCAAATGAATATCAAAATTCTTTAATTGTAGAACCCAATCATCCAAATAATCATGAGATCATTACATTATCCAGATCAGATTCATTATTGGTCTCAATTTACTATTTTTAATGTGTATATATCATTTCATATAGATTCACAGATGATTACTTAGTTTGAAAATAAATTCAATTGGGATATTTTATCACTGGTTCATAATGTTTCAAAAAAAATTACTAACTAGGATATAGAGATGAGGATATACATTTGAAATATTTCATATATGAATGAAACAAAATAGTTTACCCATAGAATATCATTTCCTAGAAGAGTTTTTCCAATGAAAATGTCCACATTATCAAAATATTTAAATATATTCATCATCAAAATAAAAAAAAGATAGATATATAAGTTGGTAGATATGAATGTTCTCTGTTAAAGAGACCCAAAACACCTTTTATGTTAGAGGTGTAGTCTGTTACCTATTACACATCCCCATATTTCCCTGATAAATTATCCCCTTCTATCCTTCTCTAGAGGATTATCTTTCTTATGAGTTGATGAAAATACTTTCATCTATGTAAATATCAAATTAATAAAAATTCACAAAAGAATCCCAGTATCTAGATCTAAAAAAAAACTAAAAAAATCTACCATAGGAATACAAATTTTGTATTCAAAATACATATCCCTGTTAAATAATGACTCTAGAAAAATCACTATTTATAGAATATGATTCCCATTGAATTTATATAACCATCAGTGATCATGAACTCAATTATGGGTGGTCCCAATGTGGAAAGTTTAGGGGGAATAATTTATGAAGTGAATTTCAAAAAAATCATTACTGAATTCCCATAATCTCCCCCCCTTATCATATGATCATCTTAACTCATTCATCCATAAGAATTGGTATATATTACATGTTGACATTAGGTTAGGTTTTTATATTTAGGAAAATAGATTTAATACTTAGTTCCTATTTTATTATCATAGTTTATCTATTATAGAAGTTCAGTTCACTAATTATATTTGATTTTATGATTTGGGACCTAATGCATCATTAGGTCTACCCAAAATACCATCTAGTGGCCCAATAATATTTGATTCATTTTCTTCCATAACCCAATTTTTCATTACTAATGTACATTTCCTTATGATTTATAAACTAATATTTTTTAAACTTGTCTATTTTAACTAAAATTATCCTAATATGATTTGGACTCAAACATAACAAAATGGCCTGTTATCCTTCCATAATTGAATACAGACATAAATGTGTCCCTAAAACCAGAATTATTTAATAAAAAAACATGAAATACATGATCTAGAAGCAGTAAACACTATCACATGACTTCACCTCCCACTTAATTTCTATCCATATATTTTTAGATTGTCCACAATATGTGAATGTGAGATATTCAATTTGAATTCAAAAACTAAGAAGACACCATCGATTAAAAAACCTAGCAATTTAGAAATTATAATGATTTTTTATAAATTATAGATTTATAAATTAATATAGTTTCATAAAATAGATGAACTAATATGGTAAATTTTAGTCTGTTATGAAATACATCCTTTTTAATTTTAATAACTCTTAAGAATCATAAACATTGATAACACAACCATTAATCTATGCTACTTATGATTAATATATATTATAGTTTATGAATAATTATAATTGACAAATAAAAATAATTGATGACCTCAACCAGTAAGATCGTACCCTATGAGGATAATTTATCAAATCTTCCAATAGAGGTTGCATCATTTTGTTTTCCTTTCAGAATGACAAAGCTAAAATTTAGTAAAGTAAACATTAATGAAAAAATATATGGAGAATTTTAATTCTATCTATATCACAACCTGAAAGAAATATTCATAGAAACACCCTAATAAAGAACAATCATCGCACACCATACACTTAGGGAGTACCCTTGGGTAATAATGAGTTATTTAACTAAAACAATTTAGTATGATATATTATGTACTCCTTTTTAATAATTTAGTTAATTTAATTATCTATTTTAATAATTACTATATATATACAATTATATGAGTTGATCTTGACATGAATAAAAAAAATAGAGTTTTTGGAAAAAATATGTTTTAACAGAAATTGTTTTTCATAAATTATATAAATTTGAATGAAATTAAAAATTTATAAAATATTTATATTATTTATTATTTATTTTAATACAAAATCATTTGTTATTTTATAATTTCCAATGTCATTTTTATAAAGGTCAATATGTGGTTTGGGCTGTAAAAAAAAGTTTTTTCACTAATTATGTTTTCTCATTTAAAAATATAATTTCCCATATTTATAAAATCAATTTGTTAAAATAAATATCGTTTTTTAAATTAGACAACTAAAATTATAGAATGATGAATTTTTAATAATTTTTTTATGGAATTCAATTTTTTTTTGAAAAAAATACTACATATGTATAGTGTCTGTATTATGACATCATTATATGAAAGAAGTAATATAATAAATACGATAATAGTCATCGAAGAAAAAATATAGATATAAAATTTAAAATAATTTATTTTTATGTTAATGATCAATTTTAGAGACCTTTAATGTATCCAACAAAAAATATATTATATTTTAATGTTTTAAAATCAATTAATTATGAACATGAATCACTTACACATAACCAATGGTATTCTTTTAATATTTTAATTCATAGACATATGATACACTGAAATCATGTCCACTTCGGTTTGACCCATTTTCCAAAACCATGGGATGTTTTGTTAATTTTTTATTTTATTATATGGATTCCGAAAAATCTGTTTAGAAATAAATAAATAAATCCTCTATCTTTTTCTATAAATATGCAGCCATCCTCCAACTCCACTTCACTAAAAACCCATTTTTCACAAATATACCCTCATTTTACCATATAAACACCTATAATGGTGATCCAAAGGCCTTAATAATCTCCTCCCAATATTTTATAAGTTCCCTCCCAAGTTAAGGTATCATATTCTCTTCATCTTTATTCAATAACATTCTTTGTGTTATTACATTTTATTTCCAATTTTTTTCACATATATGTATACATGTCCCATTAATATCTATATAATTTAAATTTATTGATATAACACCATTCAATCAAATTGTACCCTTTAATGAGTCTTTATGTACTCTAAATATGATGCCAAATTTTTTCCAAGGTTTTCCATGCGGAAAACATGCTTTGTGAATAGCCATCCACAATTTCACAATATTATATTAACCAATATGTAAATATAGTTCATTGATTTGGGAATAACATATATGAAAAAAAAACTTTCTTAATTATGAGATTATCGGTTTTGAAATACATCCTAATGTGGTATGATATTCAAAGAACAAAAATGAATGTACACGATATGAATGTGACAAGTGGGACCAAAATTATATTTGCCTCTAATGGATTGGGTGATAATTTTTTTTAATTAGATACCATGTATGATTCAAATATGGTTATTCTATGTACATTATGATATGATTTCACAGATTTTATGATTTACATAGTGGTTAATTTTTGGTTTTTTTTTTGGCCACATTGTTATAATGACTTGATGTTTTCATGTTATATCATGCATCGATATTCATGATTATGATTATCAACCCTTTTATGTCACAATGATTTTGCTCTAGATAAATTTTATTAATTTGATATTAGTATTCATTGATTTTAACCTTACTGTTAATTATATCTAAACCCTTTCATGTGTACATCCAGTAGTTATCTAGGGCGCTATTAGAAAATCAATTTATTTTATTGGAATTATATGGAGTTTTATTTAATTTATTTTTATCTTTTTTTCATGTTAATGTGTAAAATATATAGTTTCATAAATATAATATTTCTCACAATCTATTAGGATTTATTATGTGTATCTTTACATATTAAACCATAAAATATTATATATATAATATATGGGTTATCATAGTTTTTATTTGAATAATGTCTATTTATTTTTAGTTATTAGAATTATAAATCATTACTAAAATCCAAAAAAATAAGACTAAACAAATGAAATTATCCTTAAACTATTGTAAATTATAGATTAGGGGGTTTATGAGAAAAAATACATATCTATTTACTATATGTATGTAAGGATTTGGAATAGTTGTACCTTGGTTTATTAACCATGAAAAGGTAGAATTGGTTATTTACACGATCATCGCCTGGTGAAAGAAAAAGAGGCCCTATCATATACATAGTATTAAACCCTTATGGGATATTATATTGTGAATTAAAATAACATTGTATGGATCATTATGAATGGAACAAAAATTATTATGAAATATTATTATAGGGAATATATTTTATATAAAAGAGATTGAAACCTACAAAATGATTGGTCATGAAATATATGTTATTTACCGGTTATCCTTTGAATATTCATAGTTTCCATGTTATGTTTATAAAAGTATAAAAATTATCATCTATTATTTTCCAATTATTTTAGTTAATTCCCTCAAATATGAGGAATCGAGTCAACAACCATTATCATTGGAAATGTAATGACATCCTAAATATGATGTCCCAAATAATGGGATAAGGAGTTAATAATGTTATGAAAATATGAAATTAACTCTGTTTTTGAATTTAACCATTAATTGTGGTGAAAACACACATCCTTTATTAAAATAAAAATTTGAAATTGATACATTTTCCCGAAGTGGTCTCAAATATTCAATGGATAGTGATATCCCTTAATCAGATAATAATATATCAATTCCATTGAAAATATATTCCATGCCTTTTAATTATATGATAAAGTGAAGGTCATGTTGTATGTTTAAGGTATATAGGGAGAAACTAGTAAATTGTCAACATTGATAAAAAATAAAATGCCTAAGGAGGGGACCAGAGAAGTTCAATGAAAAAATTTAAGGTTTATTTTTTCAATAAATGTTTTCCATTGAACCATTATCATAAAACGGGGAGGGATTTCATTAGTCTCTATGAAAAGGATGATCAATCGATTAGTTCATATAAACAAAACATCTCAAGACATGTGTGATAAAACTCTAGCTTTAAAATTTACCCTAAAGGTACAATTGACCACTTATTTAGTGGGATAAAATTAAATCTTTGAAAATTATTTCAAATTCGAGGCTTTGATAGCTGTGAATAAATTTTATGATTTTTCCTATAATTCAATATAGAGATCAATGAATCTCAAGGGTCTCATTGGTATAGATATAGGATGTGGGGAATAGAGTTTAATTTTGATGTAGAATGGGAAAAATATCATGGCTAGAAGAATGAACAACATCAATCATTTGAAAAGCATTGCATGAAAAATACTAAAAATTTTAAATAGTAGACAATGAAATGCTTTAAGAAATTGAAGGAAGGGAACCTAGAGAGTGAATCTTGATGGAAAAAACTACCAATGTTTTAAAAGAATTTAATTATAAAGTTAACCCTCAATATATTATCTAATGATTCAAATACAATGAACAAGGACACTAGAAGGATTAATACCATAAGCAATGGGTTGTTGATGATAACTGGTAAAAAAACTAAAAGGACCAGAGAGAAAGGGTGAGATTATTCTATCACAACAATTGTGGTGGATTTGGATGACAATGTAGTGACTATTGTGAAAGTCAATAATTCAATGATAGGAAAAATAATATTTTATTTTGTGTCTAGGAATTCTTTCGTATCACAGAATTTTAATATAAATAATCAAACAAAACCCTAAAACATAAAAATAGAGATATTATTGAAAAAATTAAATGGTGGAATTATTTAATACCAATTATATATCATCTACTATAACTATATTTGTGTGTTGAAAATACCATTGAAAATTACGATACTCTTTTTACATGAAAACAATTCAATTCTATTCCTGGATTTTAATTCATTGTTTAGAAAAACCATATATTTCATAGAGAATAAAACAACCCTTCTTTTTTTTAAATCACCCTTTTATTATATATATGTGAAATGGGAGGATGAATCACTTCCATAATCATCATCTCATGAATGTAGATTTTTTCCTTATGAGAAATCATAACCAGGTAAATTTTTTGAGACTATGTAAAATATCATCCTTGATGAAATGCACAATATTTGAGGACATGCAGATGTGCTACCCAAATATTTAATGGGATACCCCATAAATTTACTTATTGAGTCTTAAATCAAACTTATACATAGATATCTACAAATATCAAAGAATTCATATTGAATAGACACTATAGAACATGATGAGGTAATGATGAAACTACAAGAGAATCAATATAAAGGGGTTATATTCCCATGTTCTTCACAATGGGGTGTGTAGCTCCACTTCGTCATGAAGTATGGGACAATGCTTTGATGCATTGATTGTCACGAGCTCAACAAGATCATGATAAAAAACTATTATCATCTTCCATAGATTAATTATATTTTTAAACCTCTAGGTGGATTCTAATACTTCTATAAAAAATATCATCATCCAGGATATAATCAGGTAATGAGAATTAAGGTGGATTTTTACAAGGTGACTTTCTATATAAGTTATGGCCACTATGAGTTCATAGTGACTTCATTTGGACTGAATAATATTCCAACAATCCTCATAGAAAAAGTATAACATTTACTTAGGGAGTACAAAAATAAATTTGAGGTGGTATTTATCAGTGATATTCTTATCTACAACAAAATAAAAAAGGAACATGAGGATATTTTGAGTGTAGAATTAAATACATTGAAAAAGGAAATGTTATATTTGAATTATAGTGAATGTTATTTTTTATAAAGGAAGTAGAATTAATGGCGATTGTTTAAAATATCAAATGGATATCTATGGATTCTTCAGAAACAAATGTAATTAAAGGATTTTCCATCCTAACATATGTGATCGAGATCTGTAGTTCCATGGTTTAGCTAGTTACTATTATAAATTTTATAGAAGATTCTCATAATTTACAAGACCAAAAAGAAATGTAAACATGTAGGGGAATTATTTTTTTTCTCAACTAATCAATATTATGAGTGATTTAATGATATAAATAAGATGTTTATCACCAAACATTTTCTAACATTACTCAGTAGGGGGGACGGTGTTTTCACCTAAAATAATGATTCCAAAATTGATTTGGGAAATGTAATATTTCATATTGAATATATAATACCCTATTCCTACCTCCAATTAAAGATCCACGAGCATAAATACCCAAAACATGATCTATAATTGGATATGGTGAACTTCAAATTAATGATTTGGAATCATTATATTTAAGGGGATAACTGTGACATATATATAGATCATAAATGAATTATTTATATATTATCAAAAAAGGATCTGAATTTGTGCCAATGATGGTGGTTATAGATTAGCATGGATTATTATAATTCAATCCATTACCATTATGGAAAGTAGAACAATAAAGTAAGTTCTTTGAATAGAATTAATCCCCCAAAACTATCGAGATGATTATTGGGAGGGAACCAAATTTCATTCAAATTCATAATATTGAATTAGGAATCATAAAAATAAATTCATCCTTCCATCACTCAAATAACTATTCAATCATCCATTACCATGAGGATCAAGAAAGTATAAATAGTTGAGGAGGTTCTATAAGGAATTGAGAAAATATTCTATAGTTAAACTTTACTATAGTTAGAGTTATAAGTTTTTTATCCCAGATTCTTCTCCAATCAAAACAATAACTGAAGGGGGAAATTATAGATATTTTGGATATATCATCAATCTCTATTCATAATTGAGGTACTATGATATAAAGATAATGATGAAATATATTTAGTGGGATAACATGGATAGGGAGATTGTATAATTTTTTTCTTGAAGCATGGTATGCCAAAAATTCAAGGATAAACGAAATAAGTATAAGTGTATGATAAAACAATTTCCCATAACTGTATGGAAATAGGGGAAAATACCAATGGAATTTGTTAATGGACACCCCATGACATCTAAATGAAATAACACCATCATGGTGGTAGTTGATTTCCTTACTTAGTTAGAGAATTTCATTTCTACCAGTGAATATTTCTTTCTTGAAAAACTCAAAACATTATATATTAGGACAGAGAGAAATATACCTGTTGTAGCACTCCCCATTATATCTATTCAAGATACTAGGTTTACATTGTGGTTCCTGAGAATTCTTATAAATGTACTAGATATAAATATAAGTTTCAGTACTTCTTTCCACCCTTATATAGTTTGTTATCTTGAGATAATAGTCTTTACACTTTATGATATTTTGATATCATATACAAAGGATTTACAAGGAATTTATGATTACCAAATTCCATTAGTGGAGGTCAAATATACCACCAACATCCATTCCTATATTCAAATTGCACCTTATAAGTCTTGGTATGTAAAGAGGTATCAGAATCAAAGTAGTTGGTATAAAGATAGAAAGTTGATGATTATGGTATTTAATATTATCTAAGAGAAAATATTTGATGTTTGAAACTATTCAATGTCTAATTAAATGATGAAAATGTCAACATAAATCTTTTTAGACAATTGTCTACATTTTTGGAAATTGAGTTTAGAGTAATGTGTTCCTTTTTTATATCCTCAAGGAATAAATTCATGACGTTTGGGAAGAAGGGAATGAATATTACTAGATTTAGTGTCCCTTTGATAACATTGATTGAACAGATTTGCAGCCTATTGACTAGCACTCCAACTTAACCTAAATCAAGTACATGATGGGTTCCATGTATCCCTCTTGATGATGTTCATACCAGATCACTCATATGTATTGAATCCTTAAGTGGTACATTTGGAGGATGATATTTCATACATGGAGAAGCTGATATAGATCTAACGACATATTGAAAATTTAATACAAAACAAGGGAACTAAACTCATCAATGTACTATGGCCGAACAAAAATATTAAGAAGAAACGTGGGAACTAGAAGAGATATTGTAAAAGAAGTTCTCTAATCTATTTTGGAGTATAAAATAAAATTTAAAGGGGTAAATATCTAAATTGGGGATGAATTTTACTACAAAAAAATTTGTAAATAATATTATCTTTAAAATGAATAAATTAATTATTAAGATATTTAGTAATATAAAACTCATGTGCTTATTTAATTATTTTTAGATAGTTATAAAATATTGCATGTTTTATTTAATTTAATGTTAATTATCACAATGATTGAATATATATCCATTGTAAAATGATTATATAAGACCCAAGACTTAAACATTACTTAATCTTGAGTTATTTCAAGAATACACATTGAGGATCTTTTTAGGTTTAGAGTTTTAGAGAATTAGGACATAACTATTACATATCGAAGATTACAAAGTAGACACATCTACTCAGTTTCCTTTTTTTTACAAAATAAAAACTCTTGAACAAAAGAGTCATGTCTAGTTCCATGAATTAGACATCACGAAATTTCCTTGATACCATCCATGACCTTATTCCACTTTATGTCTTGTGTAAAACATTTCAAAAACTTGGGATGAGCATAAAAAGCTCAGTAAGGGTTTTAACATAATGAAAGGAAACAGTAACCCATCAAAAATAAAAAACGATGAAAAAATAATTTTCAATCATAACATACCTTTTGAATTCATAATATTTATGAATAACACATAGTAATCACAATTCATAAATGTAACTTAAGGCCTACATAACATACTTACATTGTTGTTATCATAGCTACATAGGGAGTCACATTTGGAATACCCATCACAATATATTCCCTAAATATCTTCGGAGAAACATACATGTTTACCTCCTTCACATTACCCAATGAATTGGAGAGCTATCTCGTGCTCACTCGCCCTAGGTTTATCACTGAACCACCATTATATATAACAATGGCCAAGAACCATAACATAATCATAACACATAACTTAACCAGAAAGGAAAGATAAAATTCCCACATTGCAATAACTATATAAAATTTTAAGATATTGAAAATCCATTCTTAATAACCATTTTCAATAAAAAAATAAATTAAATGAGTGTATGGTATTTATTTTTCCTTTTGAAAACATTACTACTTGTTATGGAATCCATATATGAAATAATACTCGCGGCGGTGGAAAAGGTCATTGTCACCACTTAAGTTAAAAAAATAAACATTCCTTTATGTCATTTAGTAAAATGCTTAGTAGAGAAAAGATCACCTTTGAATGTAATGAAAATTAAAAACAGTCTTATACACCATATAAAATAATGTTTTGTATAAATCAAAAGATGCCTTAATGAAAGGAGATTGAGACGAAGTCCCATACAAAGATGGTATCCTTAGATTAAGGATAAATCAATTACATAATTATGGGTAAAAAATACGAATACAACCAATATAAGTGGATATTACATGTAAAAAAATCAGAGGTCATCCACACATATTCATAGTACGATATAATCAAGAAGTAGAGGTTTAACCCAATGAATTTAAATTGGGTTAAGAAGTTCCCTTACAGAAATTCGACATCCTAACATTGTCACTTTAAAGTTAAGAAAATGAGTTGAAGAGAAATATAATGTGTATATCATCACTTGGACATAACATTTATAGAAATAACGATATATAATAATATATCCCAACATAATAATATGTAAATTAAAAGACCTAACAAAAAAGAAGCCTTTTAAAAAGAGGAGGGTGAAAAGTTCCCTTACCTCTTTGGGTAACTTCAGAAACGTACACCCCATGAAATAAGGGTCATTAAGTGTAGATTTAAGTACCCATAAATTAATGTATAATACACAAAGAATACAGTCATGGGAAGTACATACACCACACCAAAGGAAATAGTGGCAAATGTTGCATGAATCTCACGGGAACAAAAAGTGAGATAAAAACCCCTTACCTCATTGTAATCAATTGATTAGAATGACCAAAAGATAATAACCATCATATTAATTATAAAAAACCATGAATATAAATTGAATCATGAAAATATATATCAATTGGCAGTACACAATACACCACATGCCATAAATAAGTGGCGACCAATGGAAATCTCACGAAATTAAAAGTGAGATAAGAAACCCCTTACGAAAATTTGGCACCCTAACGACGCCACTTAAAACTTCAAAAAATGGATTGATGAGATCAAATAGGGTATCTCATAATATGAACATAAATTTACAGTAAGAGGAATATAAAATAACATCCCTGATTATAAGAAAGAGGAGCTTAAAATAAGTGGCATAAAAGAGAGTACTTAAAAAAAAGAGAGGTAGGATCCCTTACCTCATGTCCAACTTGTCTTGTTCATTACATTATATTCCTGAATAATAAACATTGGTAAATTTATAATTTCATAAGGACTTCCTTTATTGTTTATTATTAAATTCAGATCAAATATTATCATTTTATAATAATTATTTAATTATGTGAGTTCATATCATACGTTTTGACGATGTTCGGTATATGAGTCAAAAATAAACTTGTTCGAAAATAATTGCCAATGTAGTTATATGTACATCATCCCCAGAATGGTATTATCATATATATATCTTGTATATATTCATTTTATACTATTCCATAACATTTGGAGACAAAAAAATGAAAAGCACCGTTCATGGAGACGGTAGGTCGTACATATGCGTGAACGCTGCGTTCATTTCGTTGTCATATTAAAGGAATTAAAACTAAATGAGACATATATATATTATAATTCCAGTATATGATATATTTTATATAGGTAACATAATTTAATTAATTACATTCTTTATAAATTCCATGTTTGGCATGAACTAGTCACTTCACTTGAGGGGGCGGTAGTCCACACTTCCTCAGCTGAAATTATCCCATTTTCACAACATGAAATGCATAAAGGTATGTTATAAATATAAAATACATAAGAATTGAGATGGAATAAATATATTATATATCATATATAAATACAATTACATCATAATGGACACCATGAAGGGTGTTAAAAGAATATTGAACAATCTTCATTTCGTGAGGCAGTAATTCGCCATCCATAGAAACAGTATGTCATTTAACCATTAGACAGATGTGTGTGTAAGTGTAAATCAAATAATTCTCATAAATTAATCCTAGTATATTTAATATTATGGTTTTATTACAAAAAAAATGGATAAATAAAGTATAGGGGGTTGGAGAAGCAAAATTAAACAAAATGGCATAAGAGAAGACATTACCTTTAAATCGGGTAACTCCCCTTCGTTTGAACCAAAATGGTTTCTTGAAGAGATTTCTTCCTACGTTACGTCTTCTAAAATGAATATTGGGATGTGGAGAGATAAAAAGAGTAGATTTTGGTTGAGCCAAAGGCTTGAGAGGTGAGGGTAAGGGTGTAGTGGTGTGGGCCTTTTATAAGAGGGAGGAGGGGAAATCATGGAAATTCATAAAAGTTTACTTTATTATAAAATGATTTTGGGATTTTGAAGGTCCCACAAAAATATTTTTCGAGGATAGGATGATAATATTTCTAAATACACCCATTCAATAGGTTTTAGACAAGTGTATGTATTAGATTTTACCTTATCTTTTCATTTTATTTAAATTGTTAATTAATGAGGTAATCACTGTATCATAATGGTGTCATAAATAAATTTATTTATTTAATGTCAAAAAATAATTATAAAATTACCATTATGTATGAAATCTTCTTATCTTTCTAATGAATATTTATAGTAAAAAATATAACTTATATAACCCCACATAATAATTGTTTTAGTAAAACAATATATGTTTGTGACAGTTTTATTTTTTTACATTAAATAAAAGGTATTAATATCATTATCTTACCCATGTGGCTCCATGGGGTCCCAAAAATTGACCCATGGATTTTCATGGTAGGCCATGACTCATAAAATATGGGTAGGACATGTGTTAAGGTATTTTTAAATTTTTATAATATTATTTTTACATTAAATTACCCTAATTACCTCTAACCGCGGTTAATAAAACTCAAAAGTTACTATTCACCAAAAATTATTTTCATCACATTAAACCAAATTTTAATTACTAATGAAAACAATTTATGTCATATTTTTTAAATTCAATTCACATAGGTGGTAAAATTTTATTTAAACGAAAAATCATTTTTTAACTACCACTTAGTGGTTTCACTATTCATCAAAAATTAATGTTTTTCAGAAAAATACCATAAATTCACCCTAAGAAATACATGATACTCCAAATTCAAAAATCATGTCTATTTTACCAAATTTAAAAAATATTATCTGCATTAATTAGTTTTATAATTTATTCTCATTGTGAAAACAAATAATGTGTTTTTAAGAAACAATATCTATAAAAAATTGACACTTGTTTATATCTAATTTCAATGTGAAATTAATTAAAATGACCACCATTGTATTAAATAGTAAAAATATATTTTAATTACACTTTAAACCCAATTAAAATGATAGTCTACCCATATAAATAAATTGTATTAAAATGAGGTTTTTAATTAAAATATAACATTTTTCAATATTCATAAAAAATGAACTTTATTGGAAAAATAACAAAAATTTACAAAAAGTAAATTTGGATGTCCTTATTATAAACATGGATTTTATTTTGTCAAATATAACAAATAAAATTGACAAAAAGTAGATTTAAAAAAATGGTTCATCATCAAAAGGCGGTTAATCCACCTTGTAAATAATATTAGAAGATTTATGCTTAAAATTGGATTCATTCGCATTTTAAGCCTATAACAGTTTTTGGATAAATGTAAAAATATTTGAAAAGATTATATAATTATTTTGTAGTTAGTTCTGTTCATTCCATCCATTACAATGGCTAAGCGTCAACAAACATTTAAAATTATATAATTATATTATTAGTGTGCAACGTAAGATTTCAAAGAAACTCGTTGTTGTGTGTTGGGTACACCATCGAACATAACATCCCCTTTAATGTAATATTGATATTTTAATCACAAATATTAATAAATATTAAAATTCTATATTTTTTATTTACCTGGGATGTTACATCCTTCCCCCCTTTTGGGAATTCCTTCCTCACAATTTTAAAATTGGGCTCAGAAACTTCATTTAATTTCCCACATCGAAACATGAGTCAGTAAAACTATCACTTTAAAATAATGAAAGAGAAGTAAAAATGTCACCCAAGTTAACCCATAATAGGATTTGATGTAGGAAAACATGGATATAGAAGAAGAAAAAAGGGTCTTGTTCTGATGGAGAGTGATAGAAAACATGATTAAGAGATAGTTAACCCCAAGAAAATCACAAACTTATGATGGGTTAAACCGTATTTGGTTCCCTAGTAGGAAAAGTTAACAGACAACATTTTTGTTTTATGTTACTTTTCATTGAGGAATTTATTTATCATATTAACTAAATCATAAGGAAACATACTCACTTTTCATGTAGACTTTCATCTTTTACTAGATTTCTAACACAAACTCATATTTTCTCCAAATGATGAGTATTTCAGGATGAATTGTTCATATTAAGAGGGATATAATCTAATTAATGAGAATCACGTAACCCAAAAAAGATGAACTATATATTTCCCATGTCTTTAGACCTTAACAAAAACAAAAAATTGTTAGTACGAGATCAGATAATACCCAAAAAGGATAACCCTTTATAAAAAGAAATACTACTTCTTAATCTCCAAAACTTGTCCAACTAAACCAAAAGTTCATCAAAGACCATTCAATAAATAGTTATCCATAAAATTCTTCAAAGTAATCCTAACTATGAATTAAACCCAAATCTCCAATGTATTTAATGACATAATCTTCCAAGATAAATCTTAACATTTATCTCCAAATAACATCAGTTAATCTTAAAGTCTCGTTATGAAAAGTATTTAACCTAATAACATATCCTCCATGATAGGCTAATCATTTCCATATATATGCCAAAATAACCATATTCCCGATACATATGATTATCTAACTAAAAATAATTAGTCATACTAACCTAGGACTTCACGTAGTCCAGTGGTAGGTGATAAATCCCGGTTGCACATTGGTTGTGGGTTCGATTCCCACAGCTTCATCTGACGCGATGGGTTCTCACACGGTCTACGTTCTGTCCTTTTTCCAAAACTACATAATTCTTATAACATTCCCAAAATAGAGATAAAATCTTCAGAAATAACCATAAAAAAATTTAACCTCCAGTTTATCTCTTGATTTTCATTTTCCATCATAACATATAGTAACCCATAATTACCTCAAAAGTAAGGATAATATAAACCCAAATGGTTACCTTTATAATTATTACCTGAACATCCACATAGAGTTGGTTATCTCATACATGATGCATTAGAGAACTCACCAAGGTTCAAGTGGTTAATCATGACTCCAGGTAGTTGGTTTAGAATAAAAACGAGATTTCTCATTGAATCGCCCATTTCATCCAGTCTCTTAATCAGATAACCACCACAGTTTCCTTCAAACCCATTGTCACTTTGGTGCCTACTAGATACATCAATTTAATATAACCAAAAAGGTCGGTGTGAGTATATCAGTAAAATCATCATATAATAATGGGGAAGATAAACACTAATATATACTTATCCAAGTTATCCCAAACTCATTCTAACTTTTAAAAATAACAATGACTCCATCCAAAATACTAACCATTGTGTTTATACACAACTTGTCACTTATTCTTAAACAACACTCTAATCTCAAAAGTTATCTAAGACGACATTTGATACAAACTATAAGACCCCAACCATAAAAATTACTTAATCTTGAGTTGTTTCAAGAATACACATTGAGGATCTTTTCAGGTTTAGAGTTTTAGAGAATTAGGACATAACTATTACATCTCAAAGATTACAAAGTAGTCACATCTACAAATTTTCCACTTTTTTCACAAAATAAAAACTCTTGAACAAAAGAGTCATGTCTAGTTCCATGTCTTAGATTTCATGACATTTCCTTGATCCCATCCTTGACCGTATTCCACTTTACTACTTATGGAAAACATTTCAAAAACTTGGGATGAACATAAAAATATCAGTAAGGGTTATAACAAAATGAAAGGAAACATTAACCCATCAAAAATAAAAATCGATGAAAACATAATTTTCAATCATAACATACCATCTGAAGTCATAATATTTATGAATAACACATATTAATCACAATTCATAAATGTAACTTAAGGCATACATAACAAACTTACATTGTAGCTATCATAGCTACACAGGAAGTCACATTTGGAATACCCATCACAGTATATTCCCTAAATCTCTTCGGAGAAACATTCACGTTTACCTCCTTCACATTACCCAATGCATTGGAGATCTATCTCGGGCTCACCCACCCTAGGTTTATCACAGAACCACCCATATACGTAACAATGGACAAGAACCATAGAATAATCAAAACACATAACTTAAGCATAAAGGAAAGATAAAATTCCCACATTGCAATAACAATATAACATTTTAAGATATTAAAAACCCATTCTTAAAAACAATTTTCAATACCAAAATACATTAAAATAGTGTATGGTATTTATTTTTCCTTTCAAAAACATTACAACTTGTTATGAAAGCCATAGATCAAATAATACTCACGGCGACAGAAAAGGTCATTGTCACCGCTTACGTTAAAAAAAGAAACATTCCTTTTTGACTTCTAGTAAAAAGAATCACAGAGAACTGATTCCATTTGAATGTAATGAAAAGTCAAAAGGGTTTTATAAACCGTATAAACTAATGTCATGTAGAAATCAAAATATTCCTCAATGAAAGGAGATTTTGATGAAGTCCTGTACAAAGATGGTATCCTTATATTAAAGACAAATCAATTAATAATTATTTGTGAAAAATACAAATACACCCAATATTTGTGGATATTAAGTGTAAAACAATCAGAGGTCATCCACACATATTCATATCATCACATAATCAAGAAGTAGAGGTTTAACTAAAAGAATTCAAATTGCGGTAAGAAGTTCCCTTAATGAAATATGATAGCCTAACAGTGTCACTTTAAAATTTAGAAAATGAGTTGATGAGAGATAAAAAGTGTATTTCATCACATGGACATACAATTTACAACATTAAGGATATATTAGAACATATCTTAACATTATAAGATGTATATATAAAGACCTAACAAAAAATAATTCTTTTAAAAAGAGGAGGGTGAAAAGTTCCGTTACCGATATGGGTAACTTTCGAAATGTACACCCCATGTAATATGGGTCATACAATGAAGATGTAAATACCCATAAATTAAAGAATATTACACAAAGAATAAAATCATGGTCATTACATACACCACACAAAAGAAAATAGTGCCAAATGTACCATGAATCTCACAAGAACAAAAAGTGAGATAAAAACCCCTTACATCATAGTAATCAATTGAGTTGTATGACCAAAAGATAATAACCATCAAATTAATTACATAAAATCAAGAATATAAATAGAATCATGATAATATATATATAATTTTTAGTACACAGTACACCACATTCCATAAATAAGTGGCGACCAATGGAAATATCACAAAATTAAAAGTGAGATAAGAAATCACTTACGAAAATTCGGCAGCCTAACAGTGCCACATAAAACGTCCTAAAATGGACTGATGAGATAAAATATGGTCTCTCATAATATGAACATAAAAATTACAGTAATATTAATATAAAATAACATCCCCCCACATAAGAAACAAGAGCATAAAATAAGCAACATGAAAGAGAGTACTTAAAAAAAGAGATGTAGGATCCCTTACCTCAAGTATAACTTGCCTTGTTCATTTATTTATATTCCTGAATAATAAAAATTGGTCAATTTATAATTGTTGAAGGAAATCCATTAATGTTTATTTTTAAATTCATATCATATATTGTCATGTTATAATAATTAGTTAATTATGTGAGTTCATATCATACGTTTTGACGATGTTCGGTATATGAGTCAAAAATAAACTTGTTTGAAAAGAATTGCCCATGTAGTTATAATAACATCATATCCATAATGATAATATCATATATATCCAGTTACATACATTTTATAATATTCCATAACATTTGGAGATAAAAAATATAATGCACCGTTCATGGAGATGGTAGGTCATACGTATGCATGAACACTACTTTCATTTCATTGTCATATTAAAGGAATTAAAACAAAATGAAGCATATATATAATATAATTCAAGTATTATATATATTTTATATAGGTAACATAACATCATTAATTACATTCTTTATAAATTTCATTATTGGCATGAACGAGTCACATCACTTGAGGGTGCGGTAGTCCACACTTCCTCATGTGAAATTATCGCATTTGCACAACGTGAAATGCATAAAGGTATGTTTTAATTATAAAATATAGAAGTATAGAGAGGGAATAAATTAATTATATATCATATATTAATACAATGAAATCATAATGGAAACCATGAAGGGTGTTAAAAGAATATTGAACAATCATCGTTTTGTGAGGCAGTAATTCTCCATCCACAGAAACAATATTTTCTTTAACCATTAGAAAGAGGTGTGTGTAAATTTAAATTAAATAATTCACATAAAAAATACAATTATATTGAATATACTTTTGTTGTTACAAAATTAAATAATAAAAATAGTTTAGGGGGTTGGAGAAGAAAAATAAAATAAAAGGGCATAAGAGATGACATTACCTTTAAATCGGGTAACTCCCCTTCGTTTGAACCAAAATGGTTTATTGAAGAGATTTTTGCCTAAGTTAAGGATTATAAGATAAAGATGGGGATTTGGAGAGATAAAAATAGAAGTTTTTGGTCCAGACAAAGGCTTTAGAGGTGTGGGTAAGGGGGTAGTGGTGGGGCCTTTTATAAGAGGGAGGATGGGAACTCTTGGTAAGTCAAAAAATATTACTTTATTATAAAATTATTTTCAGATTTTGAAGGCCACAAAAAGATATATTTCAAGGATAATATGATAAGGGGTAGAAATAAACCAATAAAATTGGTTTTATACAAGTGTATGTCTTATATTTTACCTTAGCATTTCATTTTATTTAAATCATTCATTAATGAGTTAATCACTATATCATCATGGTGTTATAAATAAATTTATTTATTTAATCACTAAAAATTATAAAAAAATTACCATGATGTAGTAAATATTTTTAGCTATCTAATGAATATTTATAGTCAAAAAGATAACTTATATAATCCTATATAATAATTGTTTTAGTAAAACAATACATGTTTGTGACATTTTTATTTTTACTTTAAATAAAAGGTATTAATGTCATTATCTTACCCAAGTGGCTCCATGGGATCCCAAAAATTGACCCATGGATTGTATTGGTAGGCCATGACTCATCCAATAAGGGTAGGACATGTGTCTAGGTATTTATAAATTTTTATAATATTATTTTTACCTTAAATTACTCTAATTACCTCTAATCGCGGTTAATAAAACTCAAAAGTTACTATTCACAAAAAATTATTTTCATCCCATTAAACCTTATTTTACTTACTAATGACAACCATTTAAGTCGGATTTTTGAAATTCAATTCAGAGAGATTGTGAAATTTTATTTAAACGAAAAATTAGTTTTTTAACCACCACATAGTGGTTTCACTATTCTTAAAAAATTGATGTTTTTCAGAAAAATACCAAAAAATAAACCTAAGAAATACTTGATATTAAAAATTCAAAAATTATGTCCATTTTACAAAATTCAAAACATAATAGTTGCATTAATTAATTTTATAATTAATTCCCTCTATCAAAACAAATAATGTGTTTTTAAGAAACAATATCTATCAAAAGATTGACACTTGTTTATGTCCAATTTCAAAATGAAATTAATTCCAATGACAAGCATGGGATTAAATGGTGAAAATATATTTTAATTACACTTTAAACCCAATTAAAAAAATAATCTAACCATATAAATAAATTAGATTAAAAGTAGGTCTTGAATTAAAATACAACATTTTTCACTATTCATAAAAAATGTATTTTATCGGAAAAATAACAATAATTTACACAAAGTAAATTTTGATCTCCCTATTATAAACATGGATTTTATTTTATCAAATATAACATATAAAATTGAAAAAAGTAGATTTAAAAAAAGTGTTCGTCATCAAGATGCGGTTAATCGACCTTTTAAAAAATATTTGAAGATTTATAATTAAAATGGTATTCATTCGCATTTTAAGGCTCTAAAATTTATTGGATAAATGTAAAAATATATTACAAGCATATATAATAATTTTGTAGTTATTTCTGTTCATTCCCGACATTACAATGGATAGGAATTAACAACCATTTAAAATTATATTATTATATTATTAGTGTGCAACGTAATATTTCAAAGAAACTCGTTGTTGCATGTTGGGAACACTATCAAACATAGAATCCCCTTTAAATTAATATTCATATTTTATTCACCAATATTAATAAATATGAAAATTTCATATTCTTTATTTACCTGGGATGTTACATATTATTATGATTAATATATTTTTATGGTTTGGATAATTTCTAATTGACACTAATTGGAAAAACGATCTCCCAGACTACTATGATCACACAATATAAATCAAATTTATCATAGCATCCAAGGGAGATACCATCACTAGGCTTTAGGCTTGACAAATCCCAAGTTGAAATAAAAAAATTTAAGTGTAATATAACTCTATTTTGAGATAATTTCTAGATTATTGAGTTCACGACCCAAACCATGTTAATCAAATCTCACTAAGAAATCACAACCATCACAAACCATACACTTTGGTCATACATTGGAGTAATATGGGGTCATGAATCTAGACCCTAATACTATAAAATATTGAATTATACTTTTAAATAAAAATTAATTATATTTTCCTACTTCGTAATAAAATTATAAATATAATTATATAAGAGTTTATTTTGATATGATGAAACCAAAATTGTGTTATTAAAAAATATACACCTCTAATTGAAACACTATTTTTTATAAATTATGTAATTATTCAATAAATGATATTTTGGTAAAATAATATCTTTAAATAATATTTATTAAAAAATGAAAATATAATTTAATGAAGTCAGATGTAATTTTAATAATTGTTATAAGGTTATAAGTATCATAAAAATTAGTATTTCCTAAATAATAATGATTTTTATTTAAATTTTTACTCATATTTAAATAATTTATTTTTAAAATAAATATCATTTTTGAAATCCTTTGTTATGATTTATCCAAGGGTTAATTATTTTTATAATTTAATGTGATATGTGATTTTTCGTGTAAAAAATCAATCTGATTTAATATAATGTATATATTATTACATTATAATATCCAGATATTGATATAATAAATAATAAAAAAGTAATATACAAAAAATTTTAATTCACATTTAAAATAACATGTTCTTGAAGTTGTTTGATAAGTTTTATAGATGTTTATGGAATCTTTTAATATGTATATTATATTTTATTGTGTTAAAAGAAATTCATTATGAACATGACTCATGTCCAAATAATCAATTGTATTTTTTTTAATATTCATGGTTTTCGAATTATATTATATTAAAAAACAATCCACTTTGTTTTAATCCATTTGAATAACCATGGGATGGTTTTTTTCATTATTTTATTATATAGATTCCAAACCCATGTTTAGAAATTAATAACGAATTCATATCTATTTTTATATAAATATCCACCAAACCTCACACTCCTTATTACTCAAAACAAATTGAGAATGATGTTTCTTTCCCCTAACATTTTAAATACTCCCAAAGTTCTCCTAGGCTCTAAAGAATATATTCTCATGATTTTAGATGTTCCCTCTGAATTCAGGGGATCATTTTCTCTTCCACTTTAATCAAGGTCATTGGTTCTATTACTCTATTTTTACTTCCAATTGTTTATGTTGTAATACGATTTTTAACATAGATTTAATGTCATTATAATATTCATGAAATTAGATACCACCTTACACTCTCATTAAAAACTTCCAGGAATCTTTATTTCTACCCACTGTACCACAGAAAGTATCCTACGATTTCTCAGGCCAAACATTTCTATTCTGAAAAACCATCTCCATTTCCAATATAGTGTATTTAAAAATGTTATAAATATTTAAAATTAATTTTTTTGACACTCCCATATTTATGACCCACAAACCATAATCATGGTATTAAAAATGATGAAAGACATCATTATTAGTTCTGATATATATGGAACACAACTACATGTAAAGGATATAAATTTGAGGGGGGATTATATATCCCTATAATACATTTGGTTATATTTTTATCTCAAGATATAATATGTATGTTGAAATATATATTTCCTAATCATAGAATGAAATTATGAGTTAGTGTATATCCATACCATATTCCAATGATGTACTATTTTATGGTGACTCAACATTCATATGTTTCATTGATGTCATATTGTTATATCATCATTAAATGATCATGTTTATGATTATCACCCATTTTAACTCACATTTAAAATCCTCTTGAATGAAAAATATTCTTTTAATAATTTTATGATTGAATTATTCTCTCAGTAGGATGTATAGAAGAACCATTTCTTATATATATGTATATATGTATATATATATATATATCTCTCTTTCAGTTATACCCTGAATGACTAGAAATTACATTTTATAAATTATGAAAACACTTTTTAGGAACAAGTGAGAAACAACAACAAATTCCGAGCAAAAGATGAACAAAACAAGAAAAAAAGAAAGGCTTCTTGTTAATGAATTTATTTAATATTCTCATTTTATTGTTACATTTATCTAATTTACTAAATATACTAGGAAAATTGATCTTTTATGATTTTGTTAAGTGTATTTTATATATTAAATTGTAAAATAAATTATATAAATAATATTAGTTGTCATACCTAAACAAAAAATGGGAAACTTCCCAGTTCATCTCTGACACGATTTGTTCGTATTGATGAAAATTATTGCCTATCACTCTACAAGGAAAAATATGTTGAAGACAATTATTTGAATAATTTCATTGAATATCAATAGTGTTCCCATTGTCATATTCAAAATTTTACCATTTGTAATATTTTAAATCTCACTACATTCTTTAAATAGAAGTGATTATTGAAAAAATCCTCTAATATAACATTATTCAACATTTATTAGAATCTCTTTCATACTAAATATAATAGTTCATTTCAGTTCCATGAATTTTAATGACCAATTGAAGATCAACCTTAGTATTTATTTGGTTTTATAAGAACGATCAATCATCATATCCGTGCATCTTGATCATTATACCTCTTGACGACCAGTATTAGTTAGAGTCATCTTCCCAATATCTTAATCATCTTACTTTAATCCTTTCATATAAATTATATTATATGAGTCTAAAATTTCTTATTTTGGATGAAATGGTTCTCACTTGAATTTAAATCAATTCATAAGCCTCATCATATCATTTCATTTCATAAAAATAATCCACAAACCCCATATATTTAATCATTTACTACTATATTTATTCTTTAATTAGTTTGGAATAGATTTTTATTTATTTTTGACCCATGATGAGTTGTTATTATTCTCTTATAGGAGTGCTTATTTCTTATATGATCAATCCATTTTTTGTCTCCCTCATGGTTCATTGGTTTATTGGGCTTTCTCATGGTCAGTCAAGGATTCAACACATGATAGGTTGAAGTCCCTCAATATAACAGCTTGGATTTAGTATCATGGACACTTAGTCTTTTCTCATGAGGTACTATGTCATTTCCTACTGTGGTAACATTATTTGGTTATCCCTAAGAGGCACGAGTGTTAAGATGTTTTTCAATTTTTTTATTATGTATCATTGGAGACTCAAAAATATTTTTTTCATGGTTTGTTGAAGTTCAATGTCTGTAAACATCATTTTTTTCTTTTATAAGCTTCATGAATTTTCAACATTTACATATTAAATCCCTCAAATTTTGAACATTTAGTAGGTTGAGATGCAACATAGTTGTTTCCTCCTAGATGCTTGGGGACTTGTTCATGTTGTATCGGGATCTTCCACACGACAATTTCTAATGTACTTTTACTTGAATTACCCAAAACACAAAAAATTCCAAAATATGATAAAATGCAAAAATATATTTGAAAAAACCTAAATATCCAATATTGATTAGAACATAAACATTATAATAAAATGAATTCAAAAAATACATTTTTTAAATAAAAAATGAGAAATGATGATCAAATTAATTTCATTAATTTCAAAAATCATTAAAATATAATGTAAAACGAAATAAAAATGAGAAATCACTAAATTTATCATCCTCAAAACAATTAAAAAATCATGATATAAATCATTTAATACTTTTTTTTTCAAAAAATCACATATACAATAAGGTAATGAAGAAATTTTTATGCTCACACAAAATAGGTCAATATTTAGAAATTTTATATTATGAATACATTTTCATATAAAAAATTAATTTAAATACCCAAATTAATGTTGAAACATATATTAATTTAATTTTGCGTCAATAATAAAACTGGGTTTCTAAACCAAAAGAATCATTTCGTAATGCATATTAACATAGGGATAATAAATAGTAAAAAAATGTTTATTTATTTATTATAGATTTTCATTTAAATATGACCTATTAATTGATTCCAAAAATTAATATAGTATAATATTCCAACTTATAAAATGATTCAGTATATCCTATACATGCCAACCAATTTGATCCAACTCATGAGTAATGAGGCTCGAAGGTATAAATCTATGTTCCAAAAGAGACTAAGTGAAAACCCCTTAATTTTATCAACAATTTCTGTAGTTTTTGTTCATTTTTCATATTATTCAATTTCTTATACTAGTTTTCCTCTCAATAGAGGCCCTCCTGACTCTTTATGAATAGATGAAGTCAATCTATCTTATGGTCATTCATATATAGATATTTATGTAGATCAGGTGGGTTGAATCATTCCAGATGGTGGGATGGAGTTTCTACAAAAGAAATATCATCTATTCTATCTTAGTGAATTAATTATAGGAATAAAAATATTCTCCCTTAGTGTTTTTAATAGTGTAAGATATAGAAGTAAACAAATTGGTAATTTCTAATGTTTTTTATTTTCCATGATTTTATGATTTGGAAGTTGATATTTTTATGTACAATTACATGTTTACTCTTATATAAAATCTGATCATGGGACATATGATTTGATTGATGTTCTCAAAAGATTAACATTTCTATCCTCCTCTTTGAGATCATATATATAAGGTTGATTAAAAGGGATATAAACTTTAAATAGACGAGGATGCTTTTGCAAAATTTTGAGAAAAAACTATCTAATAGAATATTTTTCAATCATATAAAGGAGTGTGAACATAGGGGTCGTTAGGAAAAAAATATTTGACTTCAAAAATTAATGAAAACAAAGGATAATATATGGTGGCGAGTATAAAGGATAGTGAAAATTATAACCATGGGTCCACATAAATTCTTCTTATACACACTAAATAAGTTTTTCAAAATAAATTATTTATCTAATCCGATACAGAATACATTGATAGAATTTATTACATTTAAATTTATGTTTATCTTAGTACGGAATAATCATAGTGATTTGACAGTCAATATTATATTTTAATTATTTTTTTAGTAATGGTAATATAAATTTGGATGAATATATATGGTGTTGTATAAGAGGGATTTATTATTAGAAGACTTCATTAGATTTGTTCCTAATATGGAAGACATTATATTATCTTTGTATCATAAATGAGATATATTGTCTTGAAAATTATTGTTTATTGGAATGGTTCAATGTATGTATTTGAAATAGAGATAATGTCTTTCCAACTATTTTTATTTGTGTCTATGGAAAGGGACACAATTTTTTGTGCTCCTTTTAACATTCATGTGCATGGTACTCTTATCCTCATCCTTAAATGAAGGGCATATAAAATTAGTTATTTCCTTAAAAAACTGCAATGTATGATATGATAAACAACTAAGTCAATATGAGGGTACACTGTGTTACTCACACATCCATTGTAATTATACTACCGAGACATATTTATGGATTAATTCCGAATTATTAATAGGAATTTCTCTTTCCTAATACTAATGCCAAAAATAATGATAGGATTTGATACTATTATATAATAATCAAAACCTGATCACCTCTTGAAAAAATATGTACCTCTGTAATAACTTATCTACGGTCCTCAGTTATTAGAGGTTGACAAAAAATAAAAGGGATGATAGGTGAAATAAGAAGCATATATTTATTCTCATTATAATTTAAATAATGTTTTAACAAATTATTTTAGATAATCATCATGAACCATTAAAGAAATGAATCAAAAAAAAATTAAAAGGGAACACTAAGGAAAGGAAACGAGTACACTAGAGTGTACCTAGTATATCAATGTAAAAATTTAAACAAAAATATAAATTCAGTTAGAAACCATACAGAATGATAAAATTTACAAGAGAAACCATCACAATAGTTCCTAATGGATTTGTATTATATATATATTGTCTTGAATGTAATCTAATGTAAATAAAAAATTCTAGCCAACCAATCCAAGATAATGAACACACGATTCAAAAGTATCCTTAAGCTTCTCTCTCCCATCCAATGAACTAATTTACAACAGTTTATTACCTTTACATAGATAATTAAAAATAATATCCATATACATAAAAATAGAAACTATGTAGGGTATCATTACATCATATATAGTAGGTGGTTATAGAAAAAAATCTGCCGCTATTTAAAATAATAAAATGTTATATTTAGAAACATAATGTTGGTAGTGAAAAGGTATAAAATATAATAGAAACTTTGAATATTAGTTTTTAAGAATATAATATTCATCAAAGGAACTAAACAACAACTTCTTCAAGCCACACATAGAAACCATTCCAGTATACCCATGTATTAGTAGATAACAACCGATATCTGATATGGTTATATAGAAATTTCATTAAAAATACTGATTAACATTGTTTAAAAATAAGATTTATGTCATATGAATTCATATCCAAGATAAAGATCAATTTTATATAACATTTAGGTTGTCTTAGTATCCATTCAAAATAAATTCCATGTATCAAAAAACCCACTCCAAAATGTATTTTAATATATAAATATAATGTGTAGCAAGTGTACACATTCAAATGTGAAATTGGTGAAACATTTCCCAATCATTGTCCAGTCATCATAGACCAGAAAAGGAAATAATAACATCTATCTAAATTTCAACATTATAAATCATAATTTCAATAATTAGAGAACATTTATTTATCAATAGTGCAACACATATTTCTATATACAACATTATCTACTATATGAGGAACATGCATAATTTTTTTATATAATATTCAAGATCCATCAACTACAAAAGATATGTGTTCGAAAATTAATTACACAACTATAACAATGATAGATTAAATAATTCATTACAATTAATAATACAATTCATTATATGTAATATAAAAAAAGTAAAAATCATTTTCTTGAGGAATAAAACAAATATAATCCCATGAAATGTGGTTTATAAATTATTCATAGTCTTACTATGTAAATACAAGTGTATTAATAATGATTTTTTAGAGAAAATTAATTTTTTAGTTTAGGTTCCCTCTACAAGATTAAAATTCTATAACCCCATTATAATAGTACTATAGAATATGATAGATCAAATTTAAAAAGCTATGATGAATCTAATATAAATTTCTTGATAAATGATAAATTTCATCTCTTTATGGATTTTATAAATTTTCTAAAATTAAATATATAGATATAGATATTTATTCTTGAAATAGAAGGAAAATTCTAATGGAAACAAAGGAATCACCTTGTATTAATCACAAATTTTATCCTAAAAGAGAATTATGGTTGAAAAAAGAAACATATGTATTTCAATAACATATTGAAAAATTCATAGGAATTTATTTTACATATAAGAGAAATGATGAAAACGAATGTATGAATATATAACCCCTACCATACACTCAATAAACTACAACACTTACACCATCATAACACCGATCCGGATAGATCGTAGTTAGAGGATTCAGATGGGGAGGCAGAGGGATATAGGAAATATCTTGTGGTGAAGATATAGATATTTTTTTAGTTGTAAATCAGAAATCTATATTTAATAGGGGTATCAATTTTAATATCGAAAATAAATTGTAAATTTATTTAAAAAATATGTATATTTATATTTGGTACTGGATATAAGGCCATAAACTACTTCATGTAATCTGTATGTGATGTAACCTATTAGTTCATGATGTGTGTATCTATTTAGATAACTTATTTTAAATTGGATAATATTGATTTGTGAAAAAGATTAATTTTGTGAAAATGAAATTCTACATATTTAATTGAATAATGTTGAGGAGACAAGATATTTGATTAAAGTGGGAATTTTCAAAAAGCCCAGGAATTACACACCCTAAAATTTTACATGATGTGAAATAAGAGGGATCAATGATTTAATGTCCTTTATGTGAATGATTATTTTTTTCATCTATACCCATTTCTAGTCTCTTGGTTGTTGTAAACCATAGGTGGTTTTGGGAGGAATTCTATACCTATTCTCCCTGATTTGATTTTCTGAATGTTGTGGATGTTTATTGGTGATCAATGGTAATCCAATCATTCGTAATGTTTTATTTACTATTCTTCTTCCCATGGACATTTGTTTTGGTGGTGGTTTTTTTGGTTTGATATGTGTGTTCGGTTGCATTTTGAAGATCCTTTGGTGCGGTTTAGGATGATCTGTGGGGTTTTATTGAGTTTTTGAGGTACATCATATTTTCCTTATATTAAGACAGAAATTATTAATTTAGTTTGTGCATCCCTCTTTTATATTTATTGGGTATCATGAGGTTGGTTTTTCTCTATTTTACCAATAATGAATGATTCTGATGGGCTAATAAATGTTAAATAATAGGTTAATTGAAATTTAATTGGGATGGGGGATTATTCTAATGTTTTTATGGATTTGATATTATTATGATATAATGGATTGTATGGGATTTATGACTCATTGTATAATGTATCCATTGGTTTATTTATTTTCATTTGATGACATGGGTTTCAACAACTGTATCTATTTTCATTTTTTTGATGTCACTATTAAATTTAAATTTGATAACAAATTATATGTTTCTATTGAAATTGTTTCTTAGTATAATGGTTTCTATGATAATAACCAAAAATAATGTGAAATGTACTAAAATTCCCATTATTAAATTAGTAAAATTTTCATCGATGTGTTGTGATTTATGATAATTGTTATAGGGAAATGATTCGTGATTATAATGTGATCTGAGAATGATGGGTGGGACGTGGCCATGATTTTGGAGATGTGAGGTGGTGGGTTTGTCTCCATGATTTTGGGTGGTGAGGTGGTGGTTGTTTTCCCACCCTTTTGGGGATGGGAGGTGGTTGTTATATGTCTATGACTTTGGGGCATGGAGGAAATGGTTGGGTTTCTATGTTTTTAGTGTAGTGAGGTGGTGGTAGTTTGGACATTCATTTTTAGTGGTGAGGTGCTGGTTTCTTCTGATAAATGTTTTTCTATTAATTTGTGGTGTGATAGATATGATAATATTATTGTGATTCAAGGAATATTTTTTCTAAATGGGTGGTTTGTGATGGAGTAATTATTTAATAATAACTAAAATAGATGGGGTTTTGTTTGGTTAATGGGATGGAAATGATTAATTACCAAATAAATGATGGGTTATGTGATTAAATTTGGTCAATTCATAATAATTAATTGAATGGGGTGGATAAAGTTAATTGGTTGGAATTTCAAAATGTGTCTTATGGATTTTATAGTGTTATGGATTTAGAGGTGTAATAAAAGATAATATGTTGTGAGTTCGTTCACAATCATTGGGGAACCCATAGGATGTATTTGTTTGTAAATCTATGTATATATGTATATATTCATTTTTTTTATTTACACTCCCCACTCTCATTTAGATCTAGGTTCTGAAACCCATATACCTACAAGAGGGTATTTTTCCAAAAACTGTGGTGATGAGGACAGATGGATGGATTCCCACTCCATCTTTCCCTCTCTTATATGAGAGTACACATGCATTGGATAAGACTGATGGAGGTCTGGAAGTTCACTATGTGATTCACAATTTCATTTTTTGAGATATGTGTTAACCATACAATGGGTTAGTGGCCCATATGTTTTTTCGGAGAGATAAGATGAGTGTGTTACTGGGTAATGGCCTAGCTGTTTTTAGGAAATATGTGACATGACCATTTAATGGGGAAACATTTGGTGGGGTCATTATGTTGTAGGTGTAAGCAACAAGGTTGATTTCCATTAAGTTAATGTTACCATAATACCTTAGTAGTCATTGTTTTTTGATTACCTTGGTGTTTTGGGGTGAGATGAGATGTGACAGTGTTGTAGGAAGGGAGCCCAGGTGGCTATGGGTGTGATGTTATGTGACCATTATGGTTGGCAGTGGAATATGTTTTTTATAATAAATAGAATATCCAAGACATCAGATGATATTTTGTGAGTGGAAAATCAGTTGGAAAGCATCGCGGGGTACCCTTTATCAATATCCTTCTTAATATGTTATTATACCTGGATCGAGATATTTGGTGAGGGAAACACCATGAGGTTTTTATGAAATATTTTTACTTCTTTGGTATCTTCTTTATCATGAAATTACACGATACAAAAAACCATGATATACTATTAAAATATATTAATTATGACAAAAAATTTATATCCTATCAATTGAATTGGAAGATATGAATATGAATAATCATATTATGAAATATATTTGTTAATTATTAGAGAACAAAATTTATATTTTAGTAATGTTATTTTGTACTTAAAAAATATGATTTTATCAAAATAAATTATTTATTTATTTAATAATGTAAATGTTATAAATTTTTACACTTTAACAAAATTAATTTCAGAAAATATTATTCATTTTTTATTTCTCAATGATATTTTTAGAGTTTTTTTAAAAATTGAAATTTTAATGAATAGATAAAAGTACTTATTTATAATGTAAATGTGTTTTATTTTATTGATTTTAAAAATTAAAACCTATTATGGACTATTTTGAAACATTTATTAATTTTTTTTATTATAAATAATCGAATTTTTCTCTTGGAAATTAAATTTATGCATGAATTTGGTATTAAAACATTCATTGCTTAAAAGGGGATTTATCAGAAAACTTTTGTTCCATTAATTATTTATTTAATATTAAATTAAATTCTAACACATATATGTTTTTAATTTTGAAAAAATTATTCAGTATCTATAATTAAGAGGTCCAAATTTAGAAAATTTAGACCTTTTATTTTTGGTCAATTTGAATAGTAACCTTAGAAATGTTTCTTACCACTAAAAAGGTAAATGTAGTTAATCAAGAGTAAAAAATTACTTGATAAGGATTAGAGAATGACCCAAATTTTCCCCAATTTTACTAGATGCTTAATTTTCATCAATAATAAAAAAATGTTTAAATCATTTGGCTATTTGAGGCAACATTGATATGATTGTGATCTTTATAGTATTCTTAAATTCAAGAAAATTAAAATAAGTCACACTTAGGTTCTTAAAAATTATATTATTTTTAATATGGTGTTTTCTCTTGGATATATTTGACTATAAATATTTGTTCCAAATTTTTTTTATCTTAATCATGGTAATTAATCTGAAATTTTTATAATATATATAACTATTTTAAATTATTAAACAATTATGAAGAATTAATTGTTCAATTAATGGGAAAATAAAATAAATATAATATAATTTGAGATATTTATGGTTACCCATGAAGTCTATAGATTATCATGAGATATTTGGTGTATAATATATTTTCTAATGTCACTCTTTTTCTTGTAGATATTAATATTAGTGTAATATATGGTATCAAATTGGACAATAATGTTATTTTATGGGATTAATAAATTATAAAATTACATAAAAATATACAAACAACATAAATAATACAAAATTGGCTAATATATGGTTTATAATTTAACCCCTTATGTATTTATATGAAATTTTGAATAATTTGTATCTAGAATAGACTTTTAAAATTTTAATATTTTGAGAAATTTCGAAATGACCCCTCTCTTCCCCTTAAGAATACCTCCCTCAAAACCGCTTATTCTCACACCTTCCAAAAAATTATCATTTAGAATATCTTCAAAAAACTCTCCTACCCACTCTGCCTATGTTTTAGTATTTCTTATCTCATCAAAATACCAATTGTAGGTTCTCAAGGCGCCCATTAAGGATGTGATATTTTAGAGGTAATGGTCTCAAAATACCTCTTGTGATTTCATTTCTCTTATACCATTCCACAATTATTTCATACATCACTAAATAAAAACCCAATTATATTTTATATATTTGAATTTTATCTTTTTAATGGATTATCTTCTATCCATACCTTTTTCTCATCTTGTCTTATTTGATGAAAGGAAAATATTTTCAAAATTATGGTGGTAAACCATCTCAATGGATAATGATTTTTTGTTTTCTATTAATTATTTCATAGATGAACATAAAACTGTTATTCTTGTTAAATCATATTTTAATAAATATATGAATTCATTTTTTTGTTTTGGAACAAATATATAGACATAATATTAAAAAAATTATACTAATTCATGAGGATTAGAAAATATGAAAAAATAAACTAAACCTTTATCATTAACGTTTTACAGAACGAATCATCATAATCTTAGAGAAACACTGATATATGTAACCATTTAAATTTTTTTACGTATAATAATACCATTTCTTATCATGTTTTGGAAATTATTTCCCTTTTATAAAAACCTCCATAATTAGACATCAGTAAACTCACAATGCAAGTGTGAAATGTATTCTATCTAAATGACAAAATTAAACCTTATAACTCATAAAAATGAGCATAAAAAACATAACAAAATTATTATAAATAAAAAGTATGTATTATAGGTTCTTAATTAATTAATTAATTAATCTATTTTTATTATACAGGACATTAAGTGAAAGTGAAGGACACATTCCAACATTATGAAAGTGATCTATTAGAATGAACTATTTACTTTAGGGATTCCATTTCTCTCTATTTTATTTAATTTATACCCTCACCATTCTTATATAATTATTCTATAATTTTTCTATATGTAATAAATATAGGTATTTATATCAGTTAATTTTTTATTTATGTGGATTTAATTTTTTTAAAAGGTCCCCTTCTCAATTACCCTCTATAAAAAACCAGAATAAAGGGAACTTCTCTGGTTCTTAATCATTTTAAAGTAAAACATGTATTATATTTTAATCCTCAAATATTTTTATATTATCATTCAATTTATCATGAAATAAAATTTTTGTTCATTTGTGGGTTCTATTGAAATAATTATACAATATCCACTTTAGAGACTTTTTATTCTTTTCCTTAATGTATGTTTATGTGGAACATTTGTGAATTTACCCAAACACAATTTTTAATTATTTTCACAAAATATGTACTTAATTATTCATGATATAATATTAAAAATAATTAATTAATTTATTAATTTCCTATAATGATTTAAATCAAATATTACTTGTATACAATTGTTATAATCCAATTAGTTGTGCCATATGACATGATTTTGATACCCATTTTTTATATGGGTAACCCTTATGTTTATCACATATTTTTGGTGAATTATTTCGCTAAAATAGGAATGATCATTTTATTATGGGTGTTCCATGATAGTTCTCCAATGCATTAGGTAATGGTTTAGTCTCATGGGATGTTATGTATAGGATTAGAGATTAAACCTAATCCATTATGTGACTTTGTACCCCATGTGATGTAGTCTTGCTGTTAGTATTGACTCATATTTATGTCATGTTATATGATTCTTGCAAATTTCTATAATTCCAAAATCAAATTATCTAGTGTAATATTTTTTATTATTTTATATATTGGTAAAAATTTCATGACTTTTTTGTTTCCATGTTATTTATTCTACCTCATTTTCTGTCCTTCAATCCCATATTTATTCCCTTACAGAGATTTTTTATCTCTTCCGTTCAGTTTATATATTCCCCTGGTTATCCTATAAATTTGTAGGAGATCAAAGAGAGTTAGGAGATAATTTTTTAGATTAATAAAATTGGTTTTATACCTTTTTCAGGTTTCTCAACTATATAATTATTCTTCCAAATATATTATACAAATAAATGATTGGTTGATATTTCATGGATAATTACCAATAAATTCATGTAATAGTATGTGTAATCTTATAGGGGTTTTTATAGTTAGTATCATAACACAATATTGTTATTTTATGGGATTAGGACTAGAAAACATTATTAATAACCCTAGGTATAATTCAATTATAATGGATAAAAACTAATTATCACCATGAATAACAAGTTAGGTTATATTTCTCATTTATAAGTGTATCCTTATATGTTCATAGTTACCTTTTTATATTCTCATTAGATAAGTATTCAGGACCCCTTAATTTTATTTAATGGATAGAAATAGGAGAACCCATTCTTACAACCAATGTGATTGTATGTATGATGTTTTCACTAATGATATCAAAAACATTATTTTAATGAGATGTGATTATATCATTTAATTACTACATTAATTGGATCATGTGATGAATAATTACATGAATCATGTGTAGGAAAATAATTTTCTAATAAAATATCAAGTTGTGGGGGACTGATATATGTGATAAATTTACAACTACTTCAGTGTATCTTTTGATCCCTTCAACATGGCAACATGGATTGACTCGATTGAGAAGATACTCTCTATCCTCCAATGTTCAAAAGAAGTGGAAATCACGGTAGTGATCTGTCATTTTGATGGGGAATCTGATTAGTATGGGACATTGATCAAAAAAAATATTTCCAAATAATTAAATTGATTAAATTTAATGGGAAGTATTCACGAAACCATTGTTCAATAAATATTTTCCCCTAACAATCCGACTTAATGTGGGAAGGGAGTCCCTAAATCATTATAAAATGGAATATGGTCTTATCTCAGATTATGTGTCAAAAATTACAAGCATTTCATATTAAACCTATATATTTTTCATGGAAATAAAAATGACACTGGATTTATCATTAGTGGATTAATGCAATGTCTTAAAAAATACATTCAAATTTAAGACTTTGAAAACTATGAAGATTATATTGATTGTTCATGAAATGTCGATATGGAATTTGGATAATCTAATTGGTGTCATGGGATCAATGATAAAAAGGGGAAAACAAATATTAATATGGGATGGTCAAAAAATAAATCCCATGGAGTAAAGAAAACACTACATCCCACTTGTCAAAAGTTTGTGAAAAATCTACCTCAGAATTATCTAAAGGGACCCATGAGATGCTTAAAATGTGGAAAAGAGAGGAACTGGTATAATAATTTCTAAAATGATATGACAATTTCCTCGAATAAAGATGAAAAATGGAAGGTTATTATAAACACTCAAACAATATTACAGCGTTTCAATTACAAGAGAAACATGCATTATTCAATCCATTAACATAATCCAAGGGTTTTCATAGAAAATCAACAATATAAACCACCATGTATTTTAGGAATGACATATGACAGCACTAATACTATGGTGGATCTCAAAAATGAAGTGAGAACATGTATAAGATTTATTCATTCAATAATATAAAATTAAAATTTTTATTTCGGTTCAATGCAATCTTTCATTTATTATATGTTTAGTAGAACTACTCAACCACCACCTTATTTATGGATGTTGACTTATCTATGAGAACAGAGAATGGAGAAATTATTGAATCTAAAATATATAACAACTCCATAGTCAATGTATGTGGATTGAACCTAACAAAAAATATCAATATACATCCTTTTATGGAGTTTGAAACAATATTGGGAATGAATTAGATATCTTTCTAAAGAACTAATATCAACCTTTAGGAGAGGGATATCACCCTTCAAATTCCGAGAAATCCTCTAATAATTTATATGTTCAAGGAGGATGATGAATATCCTTTTTAATAATGAAATCATGCGTGGACAATATTTACTTATGAGAAATAAAATCTTACTCATATGTTAGAGGAAAAAAATAGTTCTATTATTTTGTACATTCCTATTACGAGGGACTACTACGATGTGTTCCAGGACGAATTTTCCAGTCATGATATTGAATTAGAGGCAAAGTGGTCCATTGAACTTATAACTAGATCTCTTTTCTTATTAATGAATCATTATATGATGGATACCATTGAATTTTAATAATTGAAGAAGTAGTTACAAGATAATATGGACATGGGTTTCAAATTCTAGAGTGCTTAACCATGGGTTGTGTCTATCGTATTCATCAAGAAGAAGGATGGATCAATGCACATCTTCATTGATTACCCTGAGTGAAAAAATCATGAAAAATATCAAGGATCCCATTACACGTATATATAACTTGTTTTATACACTACATGGGGATATATATATTTGGCGATGGTGGACCTTCGGTTGATATATCACTAATTAATGGAGAAGAACAATGATATTAATAATAATGCCCTTCAAATGACATGTGGAAACATTGATTTCATAATGATCACTTCATTCTCACTAATGATCTAATGATCATCATGGTCTTGATGAATATAATCTTTATATATTAGTGAAAAAAATATTTCGGGTTCTCTATAGATGATATTATGATATACTCTAATAGTATCGGGGATCATGAGGAGAATTTGAGTACTATGATATGGAATTTGTGAAGGGATAAACTATATGAAATATACAAAAAGTTTGAATTTAAGAAAGCATAAGTATCATTATTGGGGAATTTTATCACTAGAAATGGGATATATGCAGACCCTTATAAGACAAAGGAAAATTAGGAGTGTCCCTTTCACACAACTGCAATGGAGATCCATACATACCTAGTCTAGTAAGATAATACTGATGATTGGTGAGGATCTTATCATGATATTCAAACACACTAACAAAGCTAACCCAGATGGGAGTAAGGTTTTTTTGGACTTTTGAATGTTAAGATATCATTAAAGAGTGGAACAATTGGATTACCACTGCACCAGTACATACACTTTTCACAAGTGGAGAACTCTTTGTTGCATGTATTGAATCTTTATAGGAGGGATTATGATATGTATAGATGAAAAAGTATAATGTAATTTCCTAAACCTCATGTTAGATGACAGATAATGAACAAAACTATACAGCACATGATCTCGATTTTGAAATTGTGATCTTAGCATTGAAAATATGTAGTAATTATTACTATAAGGATAAGTCTGATATATTTATTGATCACAAGAGCATAAAATTTATATTCATGAAGAAGGGAATTAATAATTTCCATTGAATATGGTTAGAGATCATAAATAATTATAAATGATCAATCCACTACCATACCGGTAATTGAAATAAATTTGTAGATTCTCTATGTAGAAATGACCCCATAACATTATAAATGATTAGAATTTAGAGGGATTTAATGTTATTTTACTTAAAAAGGATACAAATTTTAGGGAGGAGTGACCATCATCAAACTTTTTCAAATTATTTCCCAACCCCCCATATATAAGGTAAATTATGATTTAATATATGATGTGAATTTTCATAATAATGTAGAATCTATCAGTAGTGGGAAATCATTAGAGTTCAAAATTGATGAATAAGGAGTCATAAGAATTTGTTGATGACTATGTATAATATAAAATCTTGCGATAAACAGTGAGATTTTATATGATAATGAATGATAGACCTTTACCATTAACCCATGGCAAATAAAGATCTACCATGATATTTGAGATATCAATTTGTGGGAAAATATGAATAAGGGGATCATTGAATATACATCAATTTTATTAGTATGTTTGAAAGTTAATAATTAAATGATAACTTTTTTGTGGATGATGAAACCATTTACTATACCTACATGGAAATGGGAAAACATCACTGTGGACTTTGTCACTGGACTTCCAAAGGCATTGAATTAAATAGTAATATATGGGTTGTTTTGCATAATATTATATTGAAATATCACCTTATTTAAATTTCAGCGGTCTTATCACTTTATCAACATGCATGAATATACATCATATAGGTGGTGAGGCTACATAGACTACCAATATTGAATGTATTTTATTGAGATATAATATTTCCCTAATGCCTAGGAAAGGTATCCAACATACATTAGAAATTTTATTGAACATCATTATGCCCAATTACCCTTAAGATAATGGTTATTCTGAGTAGAAAATTCTTACACTATATGAAATGATGAGTGCCTGCTCAGGGGAATCCGAAGTGGGATGGGATTAAAAGTATACACTAATCATGTCTTCTTAAAAAAATAATAGTCATTCAATCATAAAAATGTCTTTATATAAAGGATGTTATGTGAAGAGATTTATAACACCAACATACTTGGATGAAGTATATGAATGTAAGATGATAGGACCTAAAAATATAGAGGAAACGATAGAAAAGTTGAATGCCATTTAGTAGCACATCACGGATTCCCAATGGTGACATTAGGTCTATTTATAAAAGTATCGACATATCATAGACATTAAGGTTGGAGATAATGTATTCATCAATGTAACTATATTAAAGAGAGTAATATGATTTGTGAAGAAGGGAACACGAATTCACAGTTACATTGCCCCATGAGATTCTTGATCACATTAGGTCTGTGACATATAGAGTAGTACATAAACCAAAAATGTATCATGTACATGATGTATTTTAGATATACATCCTGAGGGACTTCCTAAATGATACCTCACATGTATTGAATTCATAGGTTCTACAGTTGTAAATTGATCTCCATTATGAAGAGTTGATGGTAATGATCATGGATTATATAAATAGTTATATACACAACAAGATAACTCTCTTGATTAAACTACAATTGAGGAAACATAAATTTGAAAAGGAAACATGGGAACTAGAGGAAGAAATAAATGAAAAGTATCTTCACTTGTTTTCACCATAGTATATAAAATAAAATATCAAGGGAAAATTTTCATAATGGGGGAAGAATACAACTACCTAATATTTTTATGAAGTTTTATAATTTCATTGGTAGCTTTTGATGGGTGCATCATTGAGTTTAAATAAAGTGTTATATATTATTTAAATATTTTTATTATAACAAGAACACTATAACATATCTAGGTAATTGGTTGGTATGAATATAAAGAACCATATTATGAAATAAATTTATTAATTCAAAGAAAAAAACAGTTAAGTTTAAATAAACTCATCTAATTCTTCAATAATATATATTCATCAAAAAATGATTATATTTATTTCTATAGGAATATAAATATGAATAATTTTTCCAAATTTAAGAAATTCATTTAAAAAACTATCATTCTTTAATTAAGAATGAAAATTTTATAATATTCCAAAAAAATAAAATTTTAAGAAATTGTGAAAATACTGATTTCTATAGAAAACTGTACTTTATTTTAATAAATATACATTGTAGAATCATGTCTTAGATTAGTTAAAACATTTTATTAGTTAATTTTAATTATTAACAAAATAATTTTGGATTTTAAATTAATATTATTAGGAAATTTAGTATAAAAATATTTTATACCCCATAAGGGAATTTTCAGGAAAATTTTCTTTCTTGGTGTTTTTTCGGATTAATATTAAATTATATTATTCAACTTATATTTGTTGTATTTTTAAAAATGTATTTCATATTTTTAATTAGTAGGTCAAATTTTAGTATACAATACCTTTTTATTCTTGGTCAATCTATATAGTGACCTTAGTAATTTTTGTTATCTTATTAAAGGGTAAATCAGGTAATTAAGAGTAAAGATGAAATGATAAGGACTTTAAAATGAACCAAATAGTTTCCTAAATTTTATTGGATGAATAATTTTTAACCATAATTGTACAAGGGTTAAATGTATAACTATTTGAGGCCACTTGGATAATATTGTGTTATTTATTGTTTTTTATTTAAAGAAACAACAATCATGTCACAAAAATGTTCTTAATAAGTATAATATTTTTTAAATTTGGTGATCTAGAGGAAATGTTAAACTATATATATATTAGTGTTTAATATTAATGATTTTTTTAATAATGGGATTTTTTTTTTATTTTTTAGTTACTAAATAATTAACTTAAATGATTATAGAATGAATATGTAATAATTATTCAATTCCTTGAATATCATATAAAAAATTTAATTTTAAAATTTTATGGTTCTCCAATAATTCTATACAAGATAATGGCATTAATAGTAAATAATAAAATAGATTTTTCTAATTTGACTTGGTTTTTTTATGATTGTATTTTCAAATTAATGAGAAATATAAATTTTGACAATAATGATATTTTATTAAATTATTTAAAAAAAAAATACAAAATATATCCAAAGTGGATAATATATGGTCTAAAATGCTTTAACCTATGATTTTATAGGACATTTAGAATCATTTTTATCTAAAATAGGCTTCTTATTTTTTCATATTTTGAGAAATTATAAAAAACACCCATTCCACCCCTTATAAATACCACCCCTCATCCCCCCATCACCTCACTCCTTCCATGCCTAGAAGGTTGTAAAATCTCTTCCAAAAAACCTCCTCACCACTATCCCCATTCCTAAGTGCTAGAGGACTCACGAAAATACCAATCCCATTTTCCTTATGTGGTTCTTCAAGGAGGTGATAATCAAGAGTCAACATTCTGAAACTGCATATTTTATGTTATCTTTTTCTTCTACATTCATCTAACCTCTTTCATCCATAAAAATCATAATAACAATATTATAATTTTAATACTTTAATGTTATAAATATATAATGGAATACCTTTCATGTTACCCATTTCACATATCCTCTTATTCAAATAATGGAAATTATTTTCCAAATTATGTAAGTAAAATGTCTCTATAGAAATTTTTTTTTCATTTTCGATTACTACCATAAATGGTGTTATTAGCACTATTATTATAGATAAATAATATTTTAATAAATATACATTATCTTATTTCATGTTTTGAAACTAATATATATAAATAAAATTATTTAAAATGAAATTAATTAAGGATTGTAGAAAAAACATCAAAAATAAACTAAAAATTTACCATTAACATTCTATCATATGAGTCTTCCTCATGTCAACAAAATTATATATGGGGAAATTTAAAATTTAATAATTTTTTGAATACAATTTCATTTCACTTTTAGAACCATACTCATATTCAACCAGAACAACCATAATTATACATAAGTAAACTGTCTATAAAATAATGAAACAAACACTCCAGGAAAGAATAAATTAATCTGTATAAATCCTAAAATTGTCCATAAAGGAACACAATTAAATTATAATAAAATATATATATGTGGAATAGTTTCCAAATTAATCAATAAATGAATCTCATTATGTATTATAACATGTTAAGTTAATTTAGAAAACATACTCAGACATTAAGTAATAGATTACTTAGAACATCCATGTTTTCTTTTAGTTACACATTCCCTCTATTTACCTCAATTTATTTCTCCACTATTCTTATATAAATATTATATATTATATGTATATGTAACAAACATATTTATGTATCTCAATTCATATTTTATTGATATAGAAATAAATAATTTAAAAGGTTCCCTTCTCAATTCCGCTAGTTAAGTAAAACCGATTAAAGTGACCTTCTCTATTTCACTCCCATTTTTATGTACATTCCATAAAATATTTTAATCATACAATATTTTTATAAAGTAAATAAATTTATCATAATAAAATTACATCATTTTTATGGAAATAATTATTCTTTTATCATCATTAAATAATATTTTATCTTTTCCTTAAAACTATTCTTAAGTAGATCATTTATAAAGTTAATAACAACAATTTTTAATGTTTTTAATTTATTTAGACATTATTCTTACTGGTATAATATTTTATTTCCATCATGAATCTTTAATAAAAATTTAAATCATTTATCTCTTATATTCTATTTCTACACTCCCTTTGGTTATTCTTTATGACATGATTATTATACCCATTTAATTCGATGGGTAACCATTATTTGTATCTCATATGTTTGATTTTTTATACAGAACACATGTTCTTGAACTTGTTATCATGGGTACATATGAACAGTTCTCCAATTAATTTTGCAACTTTTTAGACTCTTTTTACATTTTGTATGGGGTTAGGGAGTAAACCAAATCCATTAGGGGACCCACTCCACCATGTGATATAATCTTGGCATTTGGCCTTGAATCATGTTCATGTCAAGTTATATATTTCTTACACATTCCTATGTTTCCATGATCACATGAATCCATGTTATATATTTCATGGCTCAATTTTTTTGTTCATGAACTATGTTTTTTTATTATAATTTTATGTCCTTTAATTTATGTGTTCTGATCCAATCCAATGTTAATTCCTTTAATAGGATATTTAGTTAATACCTTTTATATATGTTTTATCTAGGTTTTTTGATGTAGATTTAGGCTCCCAAATGGATTTAGTATCTCATTATGGAGATTAATAGAAAAATATATTTTATCATAGTTTCATGATTTTAAATTATGTAATCAGTCTTCCTAATACATTATAAGTTTTGATCCTTGTTTTTTTATTTCATTGATAGTTATTCTTATAATGATCTAAGAATATGTGTAAAAGGATTGGGTCACTATGGTGATCATTCATTGGTGAGTTTTGGATGGATAATTCATGTATTGGTGACATTGGTTCTATTTTTTCTCATAGGTGCGTTAGTATAATTATTTCACAAGTGAAATTTAGACTTTAGTTTTCCTACTGAGTATACATATATCCTCACCATTTGTATATAAAACTATTTCCAAGTTTCTTGGAGGATTACATGGATCGTGTTGGACAATACAAGACTAGATTTTAGATAGTTGTTGTTTCAATAAATTATATTGTCTAGGTATTTTCTTTAGATACCATTATCTATATTATTTTTGTTTATACAGTCATTATGGGATGGGTTTTTTATATTTATATTAGGAAATGGAGTTATTTCTGGAATATTTCTCTTATCTCCTGATCCTAAATTATCATATAGGGCAATTCCTCCTAGTTTATTATTGTTTTATTCTATCAGTGCTTATTTCAAACCTGATGCATACTTGAGGCATGAATCAAGGGGTCATTATATATCTCCCATCAATGTAATATCTTTTGTGGGAAAGGGTTATGATATAGTGATATCGAAGGAGGTTCATAGGCTAGATGATGATTGGATTTAGTCATAGTGACGATTTAAGGGGTTGGTATGGAAATAGTTCTAGTTGAATAGGGTGTGTGACATAGGATAGGGAGAATATAAGGAAATATTATTTTAAGACCTCCCATGATCTAGTAAATGTACATTGCTCTTATTATACTACTATGTGATATATACCTATTTGAAAGGTGGAGACCTTGGAGATGTAAATACAGAATGGTGAAATGTGTTCGTGTTTTAATTTGGGGTTTTGGGGAACTAATTATTTTATTATATACATTAAAATCAATATAAATGAAAATACATACTTCTAATATTAGGGAATTGTTGATTTATTTTATTCTATAGATCCTATAAATTGTATTCTTGTTGATAATGATATTCATTTACTATTGTATGATATGATTGATCATACTAGGGTTGATTTGATAAGTGATTATGAGGCTAGTCAATTGGCATTGTGTGAAATATGGTAGATATATATTGGGAATAATGAGGGAAGTGATGTGTATCTGATGATAGAGTGATGGCCAAGGGATCTTATTATAAATTTTTGCATTATATGTGCCCAGATAGGGTACGGGGTCCAATTGGATGTTTGTCAGGTGGGGGGATTTTCACATCAATGTTGGGATCAGTATCTAGTATGGTGGAATGAGGTTTATGTTTCATGGTTCTTCTTTCAGAAGGAGTTCTTGGAAGAGTTCCTCCGATAAAAAATTATTTAATTGAAGAGGAAGGAGTTTATTTTTATTCAACAAGGGAGTATGCCTGTAACGCCCCAACCCCAGCTACCCAGAGCCGGTGCATTACTTCGTAACATTGGCATGATCACAAAAGATCAAGTCTCGAAAGACCGATTAGTTTAGTAGCCTTGGAAACACTAGATACATTCATAAGTCTTTCATTACATCAAAAGTAAACAAACTAAAATAACATGGTCTTCATAGTCCACAATCATATCCCTTTCTGACTACCCATGCAGGTCACTCATAAATTACTTCTTCACATCCTGGAAAAATATTAAAACATTGAAAGGGGTGAGCTCAGATGCTCAGTAAGGTTAACAATATAGCGGAAGCTTTCATAAATAAACATTAACATTTAAGGCGATGTATAACTAAAACAAAAGCCTTTTAAACATGAACTTCAACATAATATGGCAAAAGTAAAATGAGATAATGCCATTCACTTCTTCACATGGATATTCTACTGGTCGAATAATCACATGCAATATCAATAACCACTTTCATAATGATGGAATGCATAATGCCAGACATTCTGAATCATTTTTTCAAGGCCTCGGCCAAGACGTCTAAAATGATTAAGGCCTCGGCCAAAACCATAAATCAAATTGGGAAAGTGCCTCGGCCAATTCCACATCTAGTTGTCTCATGAGACCTACCGATGCATCGAGGAGCTATAGCGGGCTCCACCCGTCACTTATTAAGTCCAATGCATTCCTCATATGAATAGGTTTAAACATAACATAAATATTCGTATTAAAACCAGCATATGAAATGTCAACAATTTCTCCATAAACTATGGATGCTATAAAATAACACATCCACAGTCAAATATTTCACAAAATGTTCAATGGAAGTTTTGTATCATAAATCAATTTCAATTAAACTTAAAACCCATCAACGGATGTTGACATGGATGAAATCAAAGCTATTTTAGAGAAATATCTATCCTTTTTGAAATCATTTAAAAGTCCCATAATTATAAAATAATACATTTACTTTGAAAATATTCTTATAGGCTTGTTAGGGAAGCTTCGACGAAGTTATAATGGCGGAAAATAGCCGCACCCGCCATATAAGTAAAAAAACATTCTTACCTTAAATTTGTCAAAAAGGTCAAAAAGTACATTGTTTGGAAAATGATGGTAAGATTCCTTTCAAAAACGTATAAGGGTATAAATGACATTAACCCATTTTCCATTTAATAGTAAAAATGTTTTGAAAGACATTTTTAAGAAACATGGATGTGGATGATAACGAGGTCCCAGTAGATAATTATGTATAAACAACCTTGGATAATGAAGAGGTTGTGAAGTAAACCCTTACCTTGTACTTTTCATTGGTTGGGGTAGGTTAACCTCCTGTATAATGGAGAAATAATTTTTATTAAATTATACAAGAATCATATACATTCATATGATATCATATATGATCTTTTAACAATTCTTTGTTAACAATATCTTAGATTTATCGTTGTTTCGGGTGTTAACTTACTCGTTTTCTTTTATATGTTTTGTTACGTAAGTCGTGTTTTTCATGGATAGGTTGTATCTTATTCATATCCAGAATGATATCATGTCCTTAAACATTATTTTTAAATTATCAAATGATAATTATACTTGAATGGATACGACGGAGAATTAATCTCATCGCGTTCGTGGAGACGGTAGTCCGTACGTACGCACAAGCGACAATATCATTATTTTGATATTAAAATAATATATAATTGGATAGTATATCATATATACAGAAACATTATCATGTTATATTTATTATATACATGAATTATATATCATTATTATACCCATCTAAATAATAATATATTGAATAACAATTACACCACGACGTGGAGACGGTAAGCCGTACGTACGCACGTATGGTGACATGTCATTCAAATGATGGGTAGAATACTGAATATGGTTGTTCCATATTTATAATAACATCACAGTATATAGAAGATAATGGAGTTATAATTTTAGAATTGAAATAATAAACAAAGAGGGAGTGGAAGAAGAAAGAAACTTGAAAGAGGGTGATGAAAATGTTACCTCTTCTTCGGGTTCTTCCTTTTGATTTGATCAAAAGGACTCCTTAGGATGGCTTTCTGACTAAAGTAAAGCATCTAGGATGAAGGGAGAGAAGTTGGGAGAGTATTTGGGCAGAGGATGGCCGAACCAAAAGGCTTGAAAGTGTGAATAAGGTGGTAGAGGTGGGGGCCTTTTATAAGAGGAGAAGAGGGGCTCTTTTGGAAAGATTGAAATGTTACATTATTATACAATGATTTTCGGATTCTAAAGGTCCCACACTTATACAATTCGTGGCTAGGGTGATAAGGGTTCGAAATCTCCTCATCCAACAGGCTTTGGACAAGTGTCAAGCTCATCTCATATTATTAAAACATTATTTTTACCTTAAACTACACTAATTACCTCTAATCGCGATTAAGAACTTAAAAGTTACTATTCACCAAAAAATTATTTTAATCTCATTGAACCACATTTTACTTCTTAATGACAACCATGTATGTCGGATTTTTGAAAATCAAATCACAGAAGTGGTAATATTTCATTTTAACGAAAAAATCAGTTTTTAACAACCACTTAGTGGTTTCACTATTCATCAAAAATTGAACTTTTTCAGAATAAGGCCAAAATTTCACCCTAAGCTATAATTGATATTCTGAATTCAAAAATGATGTCTATTTTAAAAAATTCCAAACATATAAGTTGTATTAATTAATTTTATAATTAATTCCCGATGTGACAACAAATAGCGTGTTTTTAAGAAACAATTTATATCAAAAGATTGGCAATTGTTTATGTCCAATTTCAATGTTAAATTAATTATAATGACCACCAATGGATAAAATGTTAAAAATATATTCTAATTATACTTTAAAACCACTAAATATTATAATTTATCACTATAAATTATTTTGATTAAAAAAGTTGTTTTTAAGTATTTTTCACTATTCATAAAAATTTAGAAGTTCTCAGAAAAATACCAAAAATTCAACATAGGCTAATTTCAATATTCTGAATCCAAAAATGATATCCATTTTGATAAATAAAATTTATAAAATTTCAAAAAGTAGGTATTACTATTCACAACAGCTAGTTTAATTAGTTGTGGTGTGCGTTAGAGCTCGAGGTTGCGTACAACACACGCTATTGCATTATTCGAAGGGAAACGTACAGTGGAAGCTTGCGGTGTTACATTCTCCCCTCCTTCAAATAATTGCGTCCTCGCAATTTCTAGGGTATTACTGCATAAAAAGACTCGGGTGGTTTTTCATCATAAATTCCTCAGGTTCCCACGTTGCCTCTTCCATTTTATGATTTCTCCACAAAACCTTCACCAGACGAGTCGTCCGGTTTCTCAGCACCTGCTCCCTCACATCATGAATCCTGATGGGCTCTTCACAATAGGAAAGATCAGGTTCCAGTTCTAATTCCTCATAGGTGAGTACATGCGTTGGGTCAGGCATGTATTTCCTCAACAGAGATACGTGGAACACATCGTGAACTTTGGAAAGACTTGGCGGCATTGCCAATCGGTAAGCTACTGCCCCAATTCGTTCTAGAATTTCGAAAGGTCCGATGTACCTGGGACTCAATTTACCTTTCTTACCAAAACGTATGACTCCCTTCCATGGAGATACCTTTAGGAAAACATGATCACCGACTTGAAATTCCAAATCCTTCCTTCGATTATCGGCATAGATCTTATGCCTACATTGATCTGCTTTGATGTGATTTTGGATTACTTTCACCTTTTCCACCGTTTCCTCCACCAGTTCTGGGCCTACAAGTTTTCTTTCACAAACGTCATCCCGACAAGTTGGTGTACGACATCTCTTTCCATATAACGCTTCATATGGTGCCATCTGAATACTCGAATGGAAGCTATTGTTATAGGAAAATTCTACCAGTGGTAAATATTGATCCCACATACCCTGAAAGTCAAGAGAGCATGATCTCAACATGTCTTCTAAGGTTTGAATAGTCTGTTCTGATTGTCCATCTGTTTGAGGGTGATAGGCAGTGCTCAAACAAAGTTCAGTATCCAAGGCCTTTTGAAGACTTTTACAGAATCTTGAAGTAAAACGAGGATCACGATCAGAAACAATCGATAGGGGTACTCCATGAAGTCTTACAACTTCATTAATATATAATCTTGCTAGACGTTCAAGTGGTAGATCCTCCCATATAGCCAGAAAATGTGCTGACTTAGTAAGATGATCAACAATGACCCATATTGCATCATTCCTTCTAGGAGTCTTTGGTAGTCCCATGACAAAGTCCATCGTAATATTATCCCATTTCCACTCAAGTATGGGAAGAGGTTGCAATACTCCACTAGGATGTTGCCTTCCAGCTTTCACTTGTTGACAAACCATACACCTCGACACAAAATCAGCAATCTCCTTCTTCATATTGTCCCACCAAAAATGTTCCTTCAAATCTCTATACATTTTGGTGCTCCCAGGGTGTATAGAGAAATTGGAACTATGAGCATCATCCAGCAATTCCCTTTTTAGATCAGGTCTATCGGGAACACAAAGTCTCTTCCTGAATTTCAAAATTCCATCCTTATACACAAAGTCCCTCAATCTTCCATCATTCACATATTTAATATTCTTCTGAAATTCTTCATCATTGGTCTAAGAAATCTTAATCTTTTCTAGTAATGATGGTTTGGCAACCATTTGAAAAAGCATTGATGTTTCACCTTCCCTAGTTATTCCCATGTCCATCTTCACTAGATCCAAGAAAATTGGATCCCTTCCAATTCTCATCACATTCAAAACTCCATGGTCTTTTCTACACAAAGCATCTGCCACCTTGTTTGCCTTCCCCGGGTGGTAATGTATCGTGCAATCATAATCCTTGAGTTGTTCAAGCCATCTCCTTTGCCTCATGTTGAGTTCTTTTTGTGTGAAAATATACTTCAAACTCTTGTGATCAGTATAAATCTCACATTTTTCACCATAGAGGTAATGTCTCCATATCTTTAAAGCAAAGATCACAGCTGCTAACTCAAGATCATGAGTAGGATAGTTTTTCTCGTGAATTTTTAGTTGTCGTGATGCATAGGCAATGACCTTATCATTCTGCATAAGGACACAACCAAGTCCTTTCTTCGATGCATCACTATAAATAACAAACCCATCATTCCCCGATGGTAGAGTCAATACAGGGGCATTGACTAATCTTCTCTTTAGTTCTTCAAAACATTCTTCAAACTCTTTTGTCCAGACAAATTTAATCCCTTTACGTTGAGCTTTGTCAATGGGTTAGCCAATCTGGAAAAATTCTGGACGAAACGTCGATAATAACCTGCTAAACCAATAAAACTGCGTACCTCAGTTATACTTGTCGGTGCTGGCCATTCTTGGATTTCCTTGGTTTTAGAAGGATCAACGGAAATTCCATCCTTAGAGACAATATGGCCAAGAAAAGAAATCTCATGAAGCCAGAATTCACACTTGCTAAATTTCCCATATAATTCATGTCTTCTAAGAGTCTTCAGGATAATGCGTAAGTGATTTTCATGATCTTCGTGGCTTTTGGAGTATACCAAGATATCATCAATAAATACCACTACAAAGTCATCAAGATATTCCTTGAAAACTCTATTCATTAGATCCATGAAAACAGAGGGTGCATTAGTCAATCCAAAAGGCATTACTGTAAACTCGTAATGCCCGTACCTTGTTCGAAATGCTGTCTTTGGAACGTCTTCCTTCTTCACACACAACTGATGGTATCCAGACCGAAGGTCAATCTTTGAAAAGTATTGAGCTCCATGCAGTTGGTCAAACAAATCATCAATGCAAGGTAGGGGATACTTGTTCTTTATTGTTATAGCATTGATCTCCCTATAGTCAATGCACAACCTCATAGATCCATCTTTCTTCTTAACAAAAAGAACAGGGGCTCCCCAAGGAGAAACACTCGGGTGAATAAATCCCTTATTACTCAATTCCTCTAGTTGTTTCTTTAGTTCAACTAATTCCACAGTGGCCATTCTATAAGGGGTCTTCGATATGGGCCTTGATCCAGGAATTAAATCAATGTAAAACTCAACTTCTCGTTCTAGAGGATGTCCAGGTAAATCTTCCGGAAACACATCAACATATTCTCTCACAATAGGTACATCCTCTATTTGAATATTCCTTTCCTCACCCTCAGTAATTTCCTTCTCTTCCTCCCCAATAATTGAATTTAGTTGAGCTACTGGGGGTGGATCTAGATAAGAATTATGTGGCGACGATTCAGATCTAAAGATAAGGTGTTCCTTATCATCATCATCAAGAATCGTAACCTCTTTCCTCTTACAATAAATTTTTGCAACATGGTCCGAAAGACAATCCATACCGAGGATTATATCAAATTCAATCATGGGTATGACGATGAGATCAGCAGGTAAAGAACATTTAGGTGCTCTAATGGGAACTAATCGAAAAAACTTTGTTGCAACAATACTTCCCTTAGGGGTTTTGACCGACAACTCCCTTGTTAAATCAAATTGGAAATATCTAATTTTCTTAGCAAACTGGGAAGATATGAAACAATGCGATGATCTAGAATCAAATATTTCATTTTCTAAACTTGAGGAAACCATTAAATTACCTGCCACCACGTCTTTCGGAGCTTCCACCTCAGCAGTAGTGATAATATAAGCCTGTCCCTGATCCCTTGGCCTCTTCTGAGGTAAGTTCCCTTGACGCTTAGGACATTCATTTGCATAATGTCCCTTCTCTCTACAATTATAGCATTCCACGTTGTCAACCGCTTTCTTTCCCTTGCATTCATGAGCTTGGTGGCCTTTTTCACCACACTTGTAACATACTCCTTTTCCTTTTAGACAGGCACCAGGGTGCTTCCTAATGCAATTATCACAGGGTGGAAATTCATTTCTACCCTTCTTCCCTGTTTCCTTATTTCCTTTCCCAGAGTTTTCAGCGGATCTCTTCTTATCTTGCTTTGATTTAAAGTCATAAGACTTAGAGAATTCCTTTTCCGTCTTGATAGCGCATGAGACAATACCTTCGTATGAAGAGAAGGTTTGTGATACTAAAGCTCGACGGGGAAATGGTTTCAACCCATCAAAGAAACGATCAGTCTTACTTCTTGGGTTACGTATATAATCTGCAACATACCTTTCTAACCTTGTAAAGTTAGCCTCATACTTTGCGACATTCTCATCCTCCTTCTGCCTCAGACTCAGAAATTGCCTTTCCATATCCGCTCGATGTTATCGAGGAAAGTATTTTTCTAAGAACAACTCTTTGAACTCCTGCCATTCCATGTTTGTTAATTCATCATCTTCCTTTGTGTTTTGAATTAGTGACCACCATTGATCGGCATCTCCAGTGAGGCGGTAAACTGCCATGACAACATTCTCCCTTTAACTACTCCCCAAGGCATGAAATATTTTCTCTAAGGAATTTATCCATTGCTCAACTACTATAGGATTTGTACTCCCACTGAAGGTTGGCGGTTATTTCTTCATGAAACGGTCTAGCATTGATCCTCCACGTTGCGGATCAGGGTGCTCCATACGAGTAAGGTTGTTATTCATAACCTGCGTCAGTTGTCCCAGTATGGTGAGAAGCTGATCAACACCAGTTGTATCACTAGCTCCACCATAATTATCCTGAGCAGGAGGGCAATCCCTACACGGAGTGCATGCATTGATACGGTTTCCATTCCTTCCACTAGGCTCCATTTCTAAATAATGGCATAAACTAGATTAGTTCATGAATCAAAATACATAATTCCATACTTGTAAAACACTTAACATAAAATGAACTAATTATGGATATAATCCATAATTATAAAAATGTTTTCTTTGAGGAAGTATATACTCGTAACCCTTCATAGTGTTTTGTAAAGAAAATGGGAATTATCCAAAGCATATCCCCCGGGAGTGTCGTAACCAAGAGTGCAGCAAGGCCCGTTGTCGTGAACCAGTTCCCGTTCGAGTCTAGCTCAAAGCGGTGTTTTCGGGTTTTACCCCTAGGTACATATGTGCCAGAGCCGCCTCTACCTGCTCGTATCCAGACATGGATGTATTTCTCGGAAAACTCACAACATCTCTAAAATACCAAAATTCTAGGAAGTTCTTCTATACTAATCCTCAAAGTCTATCTTCGGGATATGTGCTCTAATCAGAGTTTATCTAAATCTAGCTTCCAAGGTTAGTACTAAACTTCCTCTGATACCAACTGTAATGCCCCGACCCCAGCTACCCAGAGCTGGTGCATTACTTCGTAACATTGGCGTGATCACAAAAGATCAAGTCTCGAAAGACCGATTAGTTTAGTAGCCTTGGAAACACTAGATACATTCATAAGTCTTTCATTACATCAAAAGTAAACAATCTACAATAACATGGTCTTCATAGTCCACAATCATATCCCTTTCTGACTACCCCTGTAGGTCACTCATAAATTACTTCTTCACATCCTGGAAAAATATTAAAACATTGAAAGGGGTGTGCTCAGATGCTCAGTAAGGTTAACAATATAGCGGAAGCTTTCATAAATAAACATTAACATTTAAGGCGATGTATAACTAAAACAAAAGACTTTTAAACTTGAACTTCAACATAATATGGAAAAAGTAAAACGATATAATGCCATTCACTTCTTCACATGGATATTCTACTGGTCGAATAATCACATGAAATATCAATAACCACTTTCATAATGATGGAATGCATAATGCCAGACATTCTGAAACATTTTGTCAAGGCCTCGTCCAAGACGTCTAAAATGATTAAGGCCTCGGCCAAAACCATAAATCAAATTGGGAAAGGGCCTCGGCCAATTCCACGTCTAGTTGTCTCATGAGACCTACCAATGCATCGAGGAGCTATAGTGGGCTCCACCCGTCACTTATTAAGTCCAATGCATTCCTCATATGAATAGGTTTAAACATAACATAAATATTCATATTAAAACTAGCATACGAAATGTCAACAATTTCTCCATAAACTATGGATGGTATAAAATAACACATCCACAGTCAAATATTTCACAAAATGTTCAATGGAAGTTTTGTATCATAAATCAATTTCAATTAAACATAAAACCCATCAAAGGATGTTGACATGGATGAAATCAAAGCTATTTGAGAGAAATATCTATCCTTTTTGAAATCATTTAAAAGTCCCATAATTATAAAATAATACATTTACTTTGAAAATATTCTTATAAGCTTGTTAGGGAAGCTTCGACGAATTTATAATGGCGGAAAATAGCCGCACCCTCCGTATAAGTAAAAAAAAACATTCTTACCTTAAATTTGTCAAAAAGGTCAAAAAGTACATCGTTTGGAAAACGACGGTAAGATTCATTTAAAAAATCTATAAGGGTATAAATGACATTAACCCATTTTCCATTTAATAGTAAAAATGTTTTGAAAGACATTTTTATGAAACATGGATGTGGATGATAACGAGGTCCCAGTAGATAATTATGTATAAACAACCTTGGATAATGAAGAGGTTGTGAAGTAAACCCTTACCTTGTACTTTTCCTTGGTTGGGGTAGGTTAACCTCTTGTATAATGGTGAACTAATTGTTATTAAATTATACAAGAATAATATACATTCATATGATATCATATATGAACTTTTAACATTGCTTTGTTAAAAATATCTTAGATTTATCGCTGTTTCGGGTGTTAACTTACTCATTTTCTTTTATATGTTTTGTTACGTAAATCGTGTTTTTCATGGATAGGTTGTATCTTATTCATATCCAGAATGATATCATGTCCTTAAACATTATTTTTAAATCATCAAATGATAATTATACTTGAATGGATACGACAGAGAATGAATCTCATCGCGTTCGTGGAGACGGTAGTCCGTATGTACGCACGAGCGACAATATCATTATTTTGATATTAAAATAATATATAATTGGATAGTATATCATATATACAGAATAATTATCATGTTATATTTATTATTTACATGAATTAAATATCATTGTTATACCCATCTAAATAATAATATATTTAATAACAATTACACCACGACGTGGAGACGGTAAGTCGTACGTACGTACGTATGGTGACATGTCATTCAAATGATGGGTAGAATACTGAATATGGTTGTTCCATATTTATAATAACATCACATTATATAGAAGATACTGGAGTTATAATTTTAGAATTGAAATAATAAACAAAGAGGGAGTGGAAGAAGAAAGAAACTTGAAAGAGGGTGATGAAAATGTTACCTCTTCTTCGGGTTCTTCCTTTTGATTTGATCAAAAGGACTCCATAGGATGGATTTCTGACTAAAGTAAAGCTTCTAGGATGAAGGGAGAAAAGTTTGGAGAGTATGTGGGCAGATTTTGGCCGAACAAAAAGGCTTGAAAGTGTGAATAAGGTGGTAGAGGTGGGGGCCTTTTATAAGAGGAGAGGAGGGGCTCTTTTGGAAAGATTGAAATGTTACATTATTATACAATGCTTTTCAGATTCTAAAGGTCCCACACTTATAAAATTCGTGGCTAAGGTGATAAGGGTTCAAAATCTCCTCATCCAATAGGCTTTGGACAAGTGTCAAGCTCATCTCATATTATTAAAACATTATTTTTACCTTAAACTACACTAATTACCTCTAATCGCGATTAAGAACTTAAAAGTTACTATTCACCAAAAAATTATTTTAATCTCATTGAACCACATTTTACTTCTTAATGACAGCCATGTATGTCGGATTTTTGAAAATCAAATCACAGAAGTGGTAATATTTCATTTTAACGAAAAAATCAGTTTTTAACAACCACTTAGTGGATTCACTATTCATCAAAAATTGAAGTTTTTCAGAATAATGCCAAAATTTCTCCCTAAGATATAATTGATATTCCGAATTCAAAAATGATGTCTATTTTACAAAATTCCAAACATATAAGTTGTATTAATTAATTTTATAATTAATTCCCGCTGTTACAACAAATAGCGTGTTTTTAAGAAACAATTTATATCAAAAGATTGGCAATTGTTTATGTCCAATTTCAATGTTAAATTAATTCCAATGACCACCATTGGATAAAATGTTAAAAATATATTCTAATTATACTTTAAAACCACTAAATATTATAATTTATCACTATAAATTATTTTGATTAAAAAAGTTGTTTTTAAGTATTTTTTACTATTCATAAAAATTTAGAAGTTCTCAGAAAAATACCAAAAATTCAACATAGGCTAATTTCAATATTCCGAATCCAAAAATGAAGTCCATTTTGATAAATAAAATTTATAAAATTTCAAAAAGTAGGTATTACTATTCACAACGACTAGTTTAATTAGTTGTGGTGTGTGTTAGAGCTCGAGGTTGCGTACAACACACGCTATTGCATTGTTCGAAGGGAAACGTATAGTGGAAGCTTGGGGTGTTACAATGACAATGCCATATTTTGGAATCATTTACAAGGGTCTTTTGAGTTTCCCAATAATCTATTTCCAGACAAGGATTCTTGTGAGAGATTTCTTTAAGAGTTATGTTGTTCCTCTATCCAATATATAGTTACTAATTTTATATTTCCAATGTAATTTTTGGCTTATTAGAACATGGAGGTGAATGAGTGGATTACATTGCAAGGAGGCATTCATGGTAATGTGAATGAGAAGGGTTCTAGAATGAGAAGGGTTTTCAGTGGTGGGTTTCAGGCACTATGACCTTCAAGGTTTTGAACTAATGAGAGTTGAACATATTAGTTTACTTTTTAGATTTCTAGGACCATTGGTTTCAATTATTTTTTCTAATGAAATTAGTAGATTGTGTTTTGGTTGTGGGGTTTTTTTACATCACTAGAATTAGTGCTCAGTGGGTCCCAAGATCAATTTGGTGAGGGTGGACTAGTTCAACTCCACCTTTAGTGTCACATTTGTGGGAGTCAAATTCAGTAGTAGGGGCATTATGGTTATGATCTACTGAGTGGATATTGATCTTATAGAGGCCAAACTATTGATTTTACTCATTTTTATGGACCTTGAACCATGAATAATCATGGAGGTGGTCATAAGTTGAATGGTAGAGAAGATATGTGGGTTAAGTTACATGAATTGTAGCTAGAAGTGTCATAAAGTCCATAGATCATCAGAATTATGATTGGTTTTTAGTAACCTCATTTGTTCCTTAATTTATTTGGAGCATCATGATCCTTTTTTAGACAAAATTTTTTCCATGCAATGGGACATGAAGTATATTTGATTATCATGACATTTTTTCTGACCATTATAGTTAGAGGCTAGACCATTAGGTTTGATAGGTTATGGGGGTGTAGGCTAATGAGAAGGCCACATAATTCTATTGGGGATCATGTCTTTAAACGTATTTACCCCTGAAATGAAATCCTCAACCTCGAATGCTTATATTCAATGAATTTTATTATCTAAAACTTCTAGGGGATATTTTTTCCACATATCTGGATGACTATTATATAGTTTTCTTTGGATATTAGTTAGGAAGTCAGCATGTAGATCCCCTTCCTTCATTGATATATGAGTTATTTCTCAAATAAATAGATGTCAGGATAGTAGTGGTCCACATAGCTAGTGGGTAGCTCCTTGATGTTTTTCCCAAAAAGGTTGTGATGTTATCCCCTTTACGTGAGGTTGACTATTGGATAGAATTATAGCCCAATGATTCTATGAATTTGATAGATCTTTATCAGAAGAAACATTCTATGTTATATGAGTTGAGGATTCCTATATATGATCAAAAGAATATGGGTTTTATTCAACCTTGTGTGTCACTATTGGGTGATATAGTGTTGTTCATCATGATGGTTGATCGTAGTATATGGTTGTGTATAAAATACTAGCGGTTTAATTGACTATCCACTGAGACAGTTACACTCTTCCAAGGATTGATGATCTTTACAATCAAATGATATACAATAGTTTGTTTGATAAGATAGATATGTGGCCTATATACCACCAATTCATGGTGAAGGAGTATGATCTCATGAAAACAACCTTTATGTGAATGTATGGGAACATTGAGTTTTTATTCATGCATTCAAAATAAAAAATAAAGTAGTTGTGTTCAAGGGTATTATGAATTCTATGATCCTTGAATTCATAGACTAGTTCATAGTCATGTCCATCAATGAAATATTGATCAACTCAAAGGTATAGGATGAGCATGGTGATCTTCTCATATCCATCTTATTGGTTCTCTGACACCAACAACGTTTTTTTGATATTTTACAAGTTTGATATCAAGATGTGAGATGTGTGTTTCCATTGAAATGTTGTGTCTTGTCGAGGTGTAGAAATTGAATAGTAAATGGTGGAAGTATTTTTTTGGTTGAAATCACCCATGAATGTGTTAGAGGTCCATAGTTTTGATGATATTATAGGATATTATTGTATTTTTTTGGTTGATTTCCCTCGTGATTGTGTCCTATTGATATCTTTGACATAAAAGGAACAAGCTTATTTATGGACTAATCAATGGCAGGATGCATTCAGTCACCTGAACCAGATGTTTTCCTGTGCTAAAATGCAACAGTTTTTTAAAAAGGGTTTTATTATTGAGGTGTTATTTATGCTTAAAATATATTATTGTGTTTCATATTGATGTATCATAAGGAAGGGGTCTATTATGTTTCTATGAATTTATATCCCAATCAATGTAAATTTTCCATCAATGATCTCAAGTTTGTTGAAGTTTTGTTTCTATGGAATTTGTGGTGACATTACATCATTTGGGATCTCTATATTTCCTTTACACATGATAGGAGATTCATTAATTTATTATCTTAGTGTCATATGAATGAACAATAGTGGCTGTTGATGGAGTTTCTACTTCACATTGAATGTTATATCTCATGCACCTTATGAAATTATAATATTATGGATGAAGAAATGAACACGATGCAGATTAATAAAGTTGTTTGGAATTCAGGGGATTCATGGATAGAAATGGGGGAGTTGGAAGCCTAGTAATTAGATGTAAGGGTGGATTATTATAGAGGTAATTTGATTCAGAGGATGGTGAAATAATATTTTATAGTAGTTGGAAGAGTCTCATTGGGGAGACTGAGAGGAATAGGTGATGCGTGATTGTTTTGGTCATGGTGATGATCAGGAGAGATGCTCATAGGATGGTCGAACTATATGTTGTTTCATGTGATGTTTTTTTCTTCATTAGTTATGTGTGATTTAGACCTTCATGAGTTCTTAGATATTCATTTTCTATACACGTAGGAGTTTCCTAGATTTATCATGGTTTGAGGATACAATTTTATTGGCTTGAGATGAAATGGTTAGTGGCAGAGATTGTAGTGAAGTGTTTTGTTTGTCAGTATGTAAAGTCCAATAATCATGTTATCGGTGTTAGTTTGCAACCTTTATATATTCCTAATTTGGAATGGGATAATATCTTTACTGATTTCATTTCATGGATATCCCAAACTCAGGGAGGATATAATACTATCTTGGTGGTCATGGATTCGTTGACCAAATCCTCCCCCTTCTCAGGGATCAAATAGTCAAGTAGAGTGGATGGGTGGGAAAATAGGTATTTGGATGGGTTGGTTTAGCTTCTGGAGTTCTGATGTCCAATATCTCAAATTAGGATTAATGTTTTTCCTCATGACCGAGGAATGAATGAAAACATTATTTTGTAACTAAATTATGACTCAACATTGATATACACCCTCATTGGGATAAGTAGATGCAGAAAACATTCCAGATTCCAGAAGATATGTTGGGGGAATAAATTGTGGAAATTAGTGCATCTTATTTTGGAGACATTCACTTGAATGGGTTATCTTATAATAATATATTTTTTCATTGGTGTGTTTCTATTTGAGGATTTTAACATGAGATAATGTCATTCTCTATTGATTTTTAAGGAGGTTGAAGAGATAACAATTCTTCGAACCAATGTAGTTACTGTCATAGTAGACAAGGTTAATATTATTTTTGAGAGGATGAAACTAAAACAAGGCCTATGGAAGTCTAATTCTAATTATAGTAGGAGGATATTATATTTTTAGGTTGGGTACCACATTTTATTGAAGGTTTCCCCTTGATGTGGGCATTGGAGGGTTGCATGGGATAACAATATTTATCCCAGGTTCTTTGGGCCTTTATGGTGTTGGTGTGAGTTATTAAGGTTATGTACCAGTTGGTATTTCTAACATTGATAGAGAGGATCTAAAAAACCTTCCTTATCTCTCGGCTTTAATCGTATTGTAAGAACCCGGATCTTCATTCAGGTATGTTTTCCCATTTTCTGGAGTTTCTAAGGAAAATAAATTTTCTGGAAATTTCAGAAGTACACGCCATGTACTTTTTGAGTACACGCCATGTACTCTTCCCCGGCTCGAAGCCATGTGCTGGCCGTGTCCGGGCCACACACACGGTGTGTAAGGCTGAGGTGGAGGCCGATTAATTCGATGTACGGAAAATTGAAGTACACACCGTGAACTCATGAAGTACACGCCGTGTACTTTTTTTTTCAGTAAATGGACCAGGGTCGCGCCTAACCCCCAAAACCATCTTCTTCTCCATATTTCATCCACCCGGGAGCGACCATACGGCCGAATCTTCTCCGAGATCCTGCCTCACCATCCGTTCTTCGATTTGAGCACAGTCGATTGCGTTGGAATCACATCAGCGAGTTCTTCTTTGAGATTTAGCCTTGTTTCTTGATTCCTCCTCATTTCCAAGATATCGTGGGATGAATTTTTTGTGCGTTTTCACAGATCTTCATCGTTCTAGGAGGGATCTGTCATCGAGGTCCACGTATATCGATCTCCTAGGATCGAGGTAGGTGGTTTGTGCCTTTTCGTAGAATGTTGATGAATATTTTGTGCAATTTCCACCAATACCCTTGAACAGGGTATTGTGTGTTCTTGTTTTTCCCTTGTTATATTGCCTGATTTTCTTGATTTCTAGAGTAGGTGTTTTGCCTGTGATTATGGTAGCTTTACTGTACCTTGGATGTTTTCTATGCTTGTTATACCTGTTTGGAATTTTCCCAGTTTCCATGCTTAGTCATAGGACAGTGGAACTGCTACCTTGTTATGCTACTGAGCCTTAGTTGATATCCAAGTAGTTCTTGAGATTTACTTGGATGATGTATGCACGCTGAGCATATTTTATCTTGTACTGAGGACTGTGAGAACCTATAGTAGTAGACCAAAGGGAGATTTGATGGAAGGGATTCTCCAGATTATCTTTTAATACGATGTGATATTGTAGGGGGAATTTACGTTGAGTGCTTCCCCCGAGAGTCTGTAGTTCCATGAAGTGGGCCATAGGTGGAATTGACGTTGAGTGATTCCCCAGAGATCCTTTAGCACGATACGAGACTATAAGGGGAATTGACGGTGAGTGCTTCCCCATAGAGTCTACTTAATTACGTAGATGAACTAGAGGGCTGAGAATGTGTGTGCCTCCCAGAGGGATTCTAGTACTATAGGTTGAACCATAAGGGTTAGGTTGTGAGAGCAACCCAGAGGGTTACCTGTTTTCTTCTTATTGTTAGATGATTACTTGTGTACTTTACTTGTTAGAACTATGGATTGTAGCTACTTGTTCTTTCCTGTTTACTGCTTCTTGTTTATTTACTACCATGTATTTATTGACTGTTAGGCACAAATCATTGGGTGATTTCCTACTGGGATTGTATCTCACACCCTTTTTGGGCCATGCTTTTGGGCCCAAGTAGACTATGTTGCTGTAGGTATAGATAAGGGATAATTCCCTTCTACTTGAGGTTCTTGATCGCACTGGAGATGGGGAGAATGGGACCGAGCCGTGGCTCGCGATGCTGAGGATATTTCTTTGTTTTTCTTTTGCAATTGGTTTTAGTTGTATTCCAACACATTTTTTTGTTTTCTACTTTACATAGATACTTGTACCTACTGCATTATTGTCATCATTGTTATATATCTACATTTCTTCTGCTGTTTGGTTTCTGTTATTATGTATGTTGTTACTGCTTCTGCTGTTGACTGTTGCTTTTTCCGCTGTATACCTTACCGAATGAGGTCATAGTTTACCCACCGACTCACCAAGGCCCTCGCTGCTAGTCGGCAGCATATGGAGTTCGGGGTAACACACTTGAGGTCATGTGGAGAACCGGGTACGGGGAACCAGTGGAGGGGCTCCAGACTCGGGTTGTTACAAAGTGGTATCAGTGGGGTTCTTTTCACTTTCATTACTGTTTGGAGACCTTATCTAGGGATAGGATGGATTCGGTACTTGGAATTAAGCTATTCTCGAGAGTAGCTAACCCGTGTACAAGGAGAATCCATACTACCTCGTTAATTGCAGTTGCTAATTTTGAGATTTTATAGTTGACCTAATTTCACCGAGAGTGATTCACATGGCTTGTGCTATTACTGTTTTGATATTGCGGTTCTATTTCTATCGCAACCCAATGAGATGAGGGTATGTCGTCTCATGCATCATATATAAACTTGTAGGAATCACATGCCATGCATTCTTTCCATTCCATCTAGGGTGCATTAGCGATTGCATGCTGTTGTGATAGACTTTGTGTAGATTATGCATGCTGTTGTGATAGTTTTTTGATAGGTTCTCTACTGTTATGTTAGAAAACTGTTTTTAGTTCCATGTTTAAAGTGAATGCCAGAATTTGGTTCTTGAGGTTTTATGGGCCCTCACAGATCAGAATTTGGCACTTTTGTCCATGTTTTTAGTGTTTCTAGAATTCTATGAAGTTTCTGAACTACTGCCCAGAAAAACCCAGAATACACGGCGTGTACTTTTTGGGAACACGCTGTGTAGTTTTCAGGCCTTGTCACTGACCGTGTGAGAAGAACACGGAGTCGTGGAAGTAACTTCGAAAACACACCGTGTACGGTAGCTACACGCCGTGTAATCTCGGAGCCGTGTACCTGGCCGTGTCACTAACAACACGGGTCAGGGAAGCACGGGTAGAACACGCCGTGTCCATAGGGAACACACAGTGTACTCTTTCCCAGGTACCTGGCTGTGTCACAAACAACACGGGCCGGCGTTACCTTCCTTTCCACATGCCGTGTTTGTTCGGAACATGCCGTGTCGTCTTGCCCGGGTACCTGGCCGTGTCACGAACAACACGGGCTGGCATTACCATCCTTTCCACACGCCGTGTTTTTTCGGAACACGCCGTGTAGTCTTGCCCAGGTACACGGCTGTGTCATGAACAACATGGGACGGTGTCGCCTTTGCCTATACACGTCGTGTTTTTTCGGAGCACGCCGTGTAAGGTCCGACCGTGTAGATGGTCGTGTACTCAAAAAAACGGGCCACCAAAGCCCTGTCTAGTACACGCCATGTTTTTTTTGAACACACCATGTAGTTTGGGGTTAAGTTGGACCATGTGGGTCAGCCGTGTAAGGAGACTCGGGCAGGGGAACAGTTTTCAAGTACACACCGTGTGTGGGTGCAACACGCCGTGTAGTTTGAAGTGTACACGACTTGTAGGGTGAGGATACACGCCCATGTCAGTGGCTTAAGAAGACACGCCATGTAGTTTTATACATGCCGTGGAGTCGTGTTTTGAAATCTTGTGTGTTTTTCTTCCCCTTTTCCCGTTTTTACTCTTGTGTTCTCTGTCCTTGTTTTCTTGATCTAAGGTGTGCTTTTCATATTTCAAAGATATTCCTTCGAGACGTCCTCTGGTCATACGTCTGTCATCAGGCAGTGATCAGACACCAGACATGGTTGATCAGGGACTTCCTTTCGATCCCCCAGCAGTGCCAGCCTTGGAACCTTTTGTTGTACCAGTTATGGGCACTAATGCGCAGATCAGGGAAGGTTTCATGAGGATGATGCAGGCCGTCCAGGGAGAACCTCCTCCTTCCTCGTCTATGGAAGACTTTACGCGGGTCTTTCAGTAGCAACATCCTCCCACGTTCTTAGGGGAGGGAGGACCTCATGCTGCAGAGTCATGGATGGAAGCCATGCTTACTATCTTCGAGCATTTGGAGACGCCTCTAGAGAGGTGGGTCAAGACTGCCAAGTACATGCTTCGAGACTCTGCCAAGAGGTGGTGGGATGTGGTCTCACAGGAGTGTCAATAGTAGACTATGACTTGGGAGGAGTTCCAGCGCGTGTTCTACGACTACTTCTACCCAGAGACCCTGAGGGCTGATCGAGCTCAGGAGGTCATGATCTTAGAGAAGGTTACTCTATCTGTAATGGAGTATTCCCCTCGTTTCATCAAGCTGCAGCGTTTTACACCCCTTCGGGATGAGAGTGGGTTGTTCTTGGTGAGGAATTTTGAGGATGGACTCAGGCGAGAGATCCGCTCGCAGGTGAACATCTTCCAGCTGACTTCCATTACTTCCATCTTCAACCAGGCAATAATTGCAGAATGCAATCTGAGAGACTACAGAGCTGCGATCCACGGAGGTTCTACTTCCAGAGTTATCTTTCCTCCAAATGATAGAAAGAACGGCCGTAGGGAGCCTACACTTAGTGATTCGAGGAAGTGAGACGCATCATCAGGAAGCCAGGTGACATGCTACCAGTGTGGCCGGATAGGGCACATGAGACCGCAGTGCCAGAGAGACCCCATGGAGTGCCAGTCTTGTGACAAGATGGGTCACCTTCAGAGTTTCTATCAGGTTTTCTCCCCCGTAGCTGGTGACCGGGGTTCTTCCATGACTCCTCGTTAAGGAGCATCCCCACCAGTTTCTCACCAGTCGGGAAACTGGAGTTCTTCCGACCATTCGGGCTGAGGTGGAGGTCGAGGCCGTGGAAGTCAGCCACCAGTTCCTCAGCACCAGTAGGGAGGTTCTGCTCAGAGTGGTCAGCCAGGGGCACATGGCCACGGTACATTCTAGTCTTTCGCCGTGGAGCAGACTTATCATTAGCAGAATCCCATCCCTTCTACTGTTCGAGGTACGATTTTAGTAGCCTCAGTTTTATCTTCATCCCTTTTCGATACTGGTGCTATTCATAGCTTTATCTCTATTGCTATTGTGGAGAGCCTTGGATTCTTCATCTTTTCTTCTGCCGATTCGTTGACACTAGACACACCTTTGGGAACGAGGATATCTAGTGTACGCCAGTGTAGAGAGTGCCCTCTCGAGGTGGCAGGGTATCACTTCTTATGGGATCTATATGTTCTAGAGATGATAGCCTATGATTTCATTCTCTTCATGGACTGGTTGATTCCCTTCTAGGCAGTCATTGACTGTTATCACCACAGAGTCAGTTTCATCTCAGCAGAGGGTGAATATTTACTTCATAGAGGTGAATGGGATGTTCGGGCGAGTTGAGTGGGACTCTAGCATCTTGGGCTATGAGGGGTGATAGCCTAGATTGCTAGTAATTATCTAGATGATCAGGGGACTCCACAGTTGGACTTTCCTCTAGTGGTGGATCGCTTCAGGTATGTCTTTCCAGAGGACTTTTCGGGTTTGACTCCGGAGCGTGAGGTATAATTCTCTATTGAGCTCGTGCCAGGAGCGACACCAGTGTCCATTCCTACATATAAGATGGCCACACCTGAGTTGTAGGAGCTCAAGAAGGAGTTAGAGGAGCTATATGCTAAGGGTTTTATCCGAACCAGTACATCTCCTTGGGTTTCGCCTGTTCTGTTTGCAAAAATAGGCAGACGGTACCCTTCGGCTTTGTGTGGATTATCGGAAGCTGGACCAGTTGACGGTCAAGAATCGATATCCCTTGCTGAGAATTGATGACCCTTTTGATCAGTTTCAAGGAGCCTGGGTGTTCTAAAAGATCGACTTGAGGTCCTGTTATCATCAGTTGCGTGTTAGACCATCATATATATCTTTGAGAGCTTTCAGAAGCAGGTACGGTCTTTATGAGTATACAGTCATGCCGTTCGGACTCACAAACGCACCTGCAGTTTTCATGGTACTGATGAACTGAGTGTTTCATCCTTACTTGGATTCCTTCATTGTGGTCTTCGTGGACGATATCTTGGTGTACTCCCACACTTGACACGACCATGATACCCATCTTGAGATCGTTCTGAGTACACTGAGAGAGCATCGACTTTATGCTAAACTCTCGAAGTGCCACTTCTGGATGGATTAGATTCACTTCTTGGGTCACGTCATCTTAGAGGAAGGAGTATCAGTGGACCTAGATAAAGTGAGAGCTGTAGTTTCCTGGGACCAGCCGAAGAATGTCTTTGAGGTACAAAGTTTCCTAGGGATGGATGGATACTACAGACGCTTCATTCAGGACTTTTCTCATCTAGAAGCACCCTTGATAGGTCTAACCAAGAAGGGGGAGAAGTTCTTATGGTCATATTCTTGTCAGTCATCCTTCCAGGAGCTAAAAGGGAGGTTGACTTCAGCACCGATACTAGTCCTGCCAGAGTCTGGACAGAGCTACACTGTTTATTGTGATGCTTCAGGTATCGGGATAGGAGTTGTGATTATGCAGAGAGATGGCGTCGTTGCGTATGGGTCTCGGATGTTGAGGCCACATGAGAGGAAATACCCTATGCACTATCTAGAGTTGGTAGCTGTTGTTCAAGCCTTGCACTGTTGGAGACACTATATTTTGGGAGATAACTTTGTGGTCTTCACTGACCACAAGAGTCTCAAGTATATCTTCACTCAGTGTTATCTGAATCTGAGGAAGCACAGGTGGGTTGAGTATCTACAATCTTTTGACTTTGAGATTGCCTATACACCGGGAAAGGGAAACACCGTTGCAGATGCATTGAGTAGGAGAACTCAGATTGAGGCAATTCAAGAGGCCAATAGTGAGTGGAAACTGATGGCTCTGTTCTCTGAGATGCATCTGGAGGTGCACGACAGACATGGACAGACTTTTCTATCTCCTTTAGCTGTTACCTCCATGCTACTTTATTGGGTATGGATGAGGTAGCTATCAGACTCGGAAGGCTTAGTCCTACGGGAGAGTGTGTCCGGAGAGGACCCTCTTCCGGGATGGATAGTGGGAAAGGATGAGATCTTGCGTTTCTGGGGATGCGTATGGGTGCCAACAAACATACACGAGGAGCTGATGCGGGATTTCCATTCCTCTGTTTGGGCAGTTCATCCTGGCATCACCAATATGTATTGGGACCTTCATCGCCAATAATGGTGGCCAGGAATGAAGAAGGATGTTGAGGGTTTTTTCATGCGATGTTCTACTTGTCAGCAGGTGAAAGAAGGGCATCAGTGACCAGTGAGGCTCTTACAGCAGTTACCCATTCTGGAGTGGAAGTGGAACGACGTCGCGATGGATTTTGTGACTGGGATTCCGAGGTTGCCTTAGGGAAACGATGTTGTTTTTGTTGTCGTCGATAGGCTTACGAAGTTTTCTCACTTCTTGCCGATCAAGCAGACCTTCAGTGTCGATGATCTGGGACGACTTTACATCCGGGAGATCGTTCGTCTACATGGAGTTCCGCGCTCTATTGTTTCAGACAGAGATGCGCGCTTTAACTCTCAGTTATAGTAGGGACTTTAGAAGGCCTTGGTTACATAGGTACTTTTTGAGTACATCTTACCATCCCCAGACTGATGGCCAGTCCGAGCGCACGATCTAGGTGCTTGAGGATATGGTCCGAGCTTGCATTCTAGGCTTTGGCGGTTCTTGGGAAAAGCATATCCCTATGTTGGAGTTCGCCTACAATAACAGTTTCCAGGCGACCATTCAAATGGCACCATACAAGGATTTGAATGGTAGGCCATGTTGATCACACTTATGCTGGCTGGAGGCAGGAGAGGCAGCTTTACTGGGACCTCGTCGTGTACATGAGACTTCAGAGCAGATAGAGCTGATTCGGAAGAGGATGGCTACAGCACAGTCTCGACAGAAGTCTCATGTTGATCAGCAGAGATGACGTCTGATGTTTGAGTTCGGTGATCAGGTTTTCCTACGAGTCGTACCGAGGTTAGGACACAAAAGGATGCGGACACAAGGTAAGATTTCACTGTGGTATGTCAGACCGTTTAAGGTCTTGGAGAGAGTTGGGCCGGTCGCCTATCGGTTGCAGCTACCTCAGAGGTATCAGGCCATGCACGACGTCTTCCACGTCTCTTAGCTCCGACGTTACTTTTCAGACCCGTCTCACGTCTTTCAGCCCAGGGAAGTCGAGCTTGAAGCCGATGCATCGTTCGAGGAGCATCCCATCCAGATTGTCGATCGCAGTACGAAGGTTCTCCGCGGGTAGTCTGTTCCTCAGGAACGAGTGCTATGGCAGCATGGGCAAGTACAGGATGAGACCTAGGAGAGAGAGGCCGATGTATGATCATAGTGGCCAGAGCTGTTCGGGGTTTCTTCTTTTCCACCTCGTTAGGGAAATTCGGGGACAAATTTACTTAAGGTGGGAAGTTTGTAATAACTCGGATCTTCGTTCAGGTATGTTTTCCCTTTTTCTAGAGTTTTGAAGGAAAATAAATTTTTTGGAAATTTCAAAAGTACACGCCGTGTACTCTTCCCCAGATCGAAGCCGTGTGCTGGTCATGTCTGGGCCACACACATGGTGTATAAGGCTGAGGTGGAGGGCGGTTAAATTGAAGTACGAAAAATTTATGTACATGCCATGTACTCAATAAGTATACACCGTGTACTTTTTTTCATTAGGCGGACCGAGGTCGCGCCTAACCCCCAAAACTATCTTCTTCTCCAGATTTCGTTCGCCCGGGAGTGACCGTGTGACCGAATCTTCTCCGAGATCCCACGTCGACATCCGTTCTCCGATTTGAGCATGGACGATTGCGTTGGAATCGCAGCGGTGAGTTATTCCTTCAACATTATCCTTGTTTTTTGATTCCTACTCATTTCCAAGATATCATGGGATGAACGTTTTGTTAATTTTATTGGATCTTTGTAGTTCTAGGAGGAATCTGTCATCGAGGTTCACGTATATCGATCTCCTAGGATCAAGGTAGGTGGTTTTTTCCTTTTCGTAGAATGTTGATGGATATTTTGTGCAATTTCCACCAATACATTTGAACGGGGTATTGCGTGTTCCTGTTTTTCCCTTGTTGTATTGCCTGCTTTCCTTGATTGATAGAGTTGATGTTTTTCCAGTGATTATGGTAGCTTTACTGTACATTGGATGTTTTCTATTCTTGTTGTTCATGTTTGGAATTTTCCCAGTTTCCATGCATAGTCATAGGACAGTGGAACTGCTACCTTGTTTTTCTGTTGAGCCTTAGTTGATAGCCATGTAGCTCTTGAGGTTTACTTGGATGATGTACGTGCGCTGAGCATGTTTTATCTTTCACTCAGGACTATAAGAACCTAGAGTAGTAGACTAAAGGGAGAATTGACGGAATGGCTTCTTCAGAGTGTCTTTTAATACGATGCGAGACTATAGGGGGAATTGACATTGAGTGCTTCCCTAGAGAGTCTGTAGTTCCACGACGTGGGCCACAAGGGGAATTGACGTTGAGTGCTTACCTAGAGAGCCTTTAGCACGATACGAGACTATAGGGTGAATTGACGGTGAGTGCTTCCCCAAAGAGTCTGCTTAATTACATAGATGAAACAGAGGGGTGAGACTATGTGTGCCTCCCATAGGGTTGCTAGTACTATAGGTTGAACCATAGGGGTTAGGCTATGAGAGCTACCAAGAGGGTTACCTATTTTTTTATTGTTGCTGGATGCTTACTTGTGTACTTTACTTGTTAGAACTGTTGATTGTAGCTTCTTGTGCTTTCCTGTTTACTACTTATTGTTTATTTACTTCCATGAATTCATTGACTATTAGGAACAAATTTTTGGGTTATTTCCTACTGGGATTGTATCTCACACCCTATTTGGGCCATGACCAATAAGACTATGTTGCTGCAGGTATAGATAAGGGAAAGCACCTTTCTAATTTAGGTTATTGATTGCACTAGAGCTGGAGAGCATGGGACCGAGCCGTGGCCCGCTATGCTGAAGAGCTTTCTTTGTTTTTCTTTTTCACATGGTTTCAGTTGTATTCCAGCACATTTTTGTGTTTTCTACTTTCCAAAGATAAATGTACCTGCTACATTATTTTCATCATTGTTATATATTTACATTGGTTCCTCTATTTGGTTTCTGTTGTTATGAATGTTGTTACTGCTTTAGCTGTTGACTGTTTCTTTTTCTGCTGTATACCTTACTGAATGAGGGCATAATTTCCCCACCGACTCACCAAGGCCCTCATTGCTAGTCGGCCGCCTCTAGAATTTGGGGAAACGCGCTTGAGGTCATGTGGCGAACCGAGTACGGGGCACCAGTCGAGGGGCTCTAGACTTGAGTCGTTACATGTATCTTCACATTGAATTCCATATCATTGATTGGGGAAAGTTAGATATTGAGGATGATAGAAAATTCATTGAGTGGCCAATAGAGGTCCATGATAACCATTAGAATGTGTTATGAGGAACAACCATCCCCTTAGTTCATGTTTTGTGGAGACATGGTGGCTTGGAAGAGAGTACATGGAGGTAATATATGAAGATGAATTCTGAGTACACAGAGTTGTTTTGAGTTTTTATATTCTCTAATTTTCATACATATGTGATGTTTCAATCCTTTTATGTTATGACATAAGATGTTTTCCATGAAATATTATGTTTTTCATATGAAAAAGTTCCATAATAAAAAAAGGGATTCCCTGAATCCTAATCCAGAGGCATTATACTATGATTCTATTAAACCTATGTGGGAGAGTTAGTGCCTCCCAGAGAAGATAGTATCTTGACCTTAAGGATTTTATTTTTTAATTCATGTGTTTAGTGTGATGTGGTTGGATGTTTGTGGTTATTTATCAATACAGTGATGAATTTTTAAAATATTTTTTGTTAATTTTTTGCACTATATGGCTAGTGGTGGTCTTTGAGGTATTATAAGATCATTTAGAGGTATCTTATACTTTTTTTGTTCAGAAAAAAAAATCATTTTTGCATGTTTTTGGATTATTGAGGGTGGTAATTTAAAGTGACGTATGTGATGTAATATTATCTACCTTATCAACTAGCTACATTTTTTTGGTGTAGGAGGAGTTTAAGAAGTGGTTTGGTGAGTTTTTGAGACATGCTTGAGATTCATGTGTGTTTTAGTAAGAAATTCGTGTCATGTAATTCATACACAATATGATGTAGGAATTCATGTTTTTTGTAGTTGGTTGGTTTGTAACTCTTAAATTAACGAAGGGGATGCTGTAAAATGAAATGAAATCCTAAAAATTAAATTCATGACATGTAATTAATTAAATACAAGTTGAAAGTTTTTTTTGGAAAAAGTAGGGACTATTAGAAAACTCATAAATTTCCACTATGTAATGTTTACATGATGAGAAAATAGTGGGATCCATGATTTGATGTCATTATCTCATTTGATTCCATTCATTCATGTATATTGTTTCCTCTATCATGGTTGTGGTGAAACCTAGGTGGTTTTTGGAAGAATTATAGCACCTTATCCTTGCATTGATTCATTGGATTCAATGTATTCCTATTGGAAATTGGTGGTAAGTCCTTCCTTGTTCTTGGTTCTATTCCCCTAATTCATCTCTTGGAGATCAACAATGTTGTTGCATTTTCTGTTTTGGGTGTGAGTTGTGATACATTTTAATTACTCTTTTTATGGAGAAAATCGATATATGAGTTTTGTGGGTAGTTTTTATTTTCATGCATTTCATCTTTTCCATGTTGTCTGCAACGAGTCCAAAAAGATTCTATGAGGTATGGAATCCATTGTATCTCATTATTTTTTATCATGCAGGTGGGGTTTATTCTTGTTTATATATGTTATATAGTTATATTTGATTAATAAATGATAATTAATCTTTTAATTTAAAATAGTGGGGTAAGGGGAATGATTCACTTGTTTTTATAGATTTGGTATTATTTTGATACGATATAATATGAGGGATTACTGTGATTTGGAAAATTGTGGCTGTTGAAGGATTTATCTATGGTGAATGAAACCTCTTGTGTCTATTTTATCTTTTGATATTTTTTTTGAAAACAACCTAAAATGGAAATTTGATAAGGAATTTATTTTTCAAATGAAATGGTTTCTATAGGATTATATCTTGAAAGATAAAATGACTGAAATAAAAGTAAGTTTGATTATGTCCTATTTTTTAAATATATAAAATGGACTTTGATGTGCTGAAATACATTTTCAAGCTTATTGGGCAGTGATGTGTGATTATGATGTGATGTGGGGTTGATGGGTGAGTTGTGGCCATTATTTTGGGTTAGTGATGTGGTGTTTCTGTGGCCATGCTTTTAAGTTGATGAGGTGGTGTTTTTTGGATGTTTTATGGGGATAGAGAGATGGTGGTTGTTGTTATACGATTTTTAGGTGGCAAGGTAGTTGTTCATTCCCTTAGTTTTGGTAATTGTGGTTGTTTATGTCTTTCCACACATTTGGGATGTCATGGTAGTGGGTGTTCAACCATGATTTCTCGTTTATTAGGTGGTTGTGTGATTGAGGTGATGATAAAATTTTGATTTGTAGTTTGTTTGTGTGAGAATCCTAGGGAGTGACAGAATAATAATTTAATTAAAATTGAAAAGGCTCACGTTTTGTTTGATTAATAGGATGTAAAATATTAATAAAATGATAAATGATGGGGTTTTTGAATAAATGTGGTTGATTATTATTGATGATCCAAATGGGCTTGAAGTGGAAATTGGTTGGAATGAGAAATTTTGCTTCTGGATTGTGTGGTGTTATGTGTTTTGAAGTTATATAAAAAATTACGATGTTATGAGTTAAATAGTGATCAGTTGTGAACCCATAGGCTTGTATTTTTTGTGGATATATTTATATAATTCTATATTTCTAGTGATTTTAAAATCAACCCCACCCATGTAGAGAACTATGTGCTGATAAACGTATACTCAAATGGGTGAGGCTATTTTTTCCAGCTTCCCAGTTATGAGGATCGATCGCTGGCTACCTAATCTCTCTTCCATGACAGTAGATATGAATAGGATGTGATAGATAGAGGCCTTTTAGTGAACTAATTTATGACGGAGGTGTTTTCAAGTACGATACGATGACTGTGCTATAGGGTGGTGGCGTATGTATTTTATGGAATGTTGAGATGATCATGAAGTGTGACTATGGGTCAAGGGATTTTAGGAATGATGTGATATGACCATTTTCTGGGGAAGATTCTGGTGGGGGTCATTAATGCTTGGAGGATGGAATGTGGTTATTTACTTCATGGTCATGATACGTTACTACTATGGTTTCACTACTAGAAATTAGATCTTTCCTAACGCTTCTATACCAACGGTTTGCAAAAACCGTTGGTATAGGTCCCCTTTCCCAACGGTTTGTCCAAACTATTGGGAAAGGCCCCAAAATTGGCCACTTTTCCCAACGGTTTGGCCAAACCGTTGGGAAAGGCCCCAAAATTTTCCACTTTTCCCAACGGTTTTGCCAAACCGTTGGGAAAGGCCCCCAAATTGGCCACCTTTCCCAACGGTTTTGCCAAACCGTTGGGAAAGGTCCCCAAATATGCCACAGTTACCAACAGTTTGGCCAAACCGTTGGGAAAGGTGGCCCAAAATTCAACATACTACCCAGAATCAAAATCTCAACCAAAGACCTATACCAACGGTTGTTATAGGTACTTTCATTTTTTATCAGACCTTCATACCGAGAACATTATATAAATCAAAATTTAAAATATTTATGAGAATACATATATATATTTATGTAATTATGATCACAAAAGTCATGTTAGGTTAGTGGTTGAGTCGTTCAATGATAAACGAGGGGTCCTGGGATCAAATCCCAGCGGGTGTTTTATTTTTGGAATTTATACACCAACATTTCCATTACCGTTGGTATAGATTTAATATTACCTATACCAACGGTTTCGAAAACCGTTGGCATAGGTCTATACCAACGGTTTTTGGAAAACCGTTGGTATAGACCTATCCCAACGGCTTACTTGGCTACGGTTCTCCAACCCGTTGGTATAGGATATACCAACGGTTTGGAGGCCTACACCAACGGTTCCAAACCGTTGGTAAAGGTTAGTTTTCCAGTAGTGTTTCTGTTGTGATGTAATAACGAAGAATTTTTTGGGAGAGATTATCTGTGACTGTGCTCTTGGGTGGTGGACCATGTGTCTACTGGCATGATGTGATGTTATTCATGTTGTGGGGTAGTGTCATACATAATTCATAAGATAAGGTAGAACCAAAAGGTTTAAATTTATGGTGTGATATCATAAAATTAGTGGTAAAGTGGTGTGATGTACCCTTTATTGATATAATTCTTCTAAATTTATTATAAATGGATTGCGTTATTCGGTGAGCATGAATGTGTGAGGTTGGTATAGATAGTTGACATGTTTAGGTGTTGTTGGTTCTATTGAAATCTTATGAGTGAATTAATATGATATTGTCACATGTGAATAACAGACTTCATTTACTATTTAGCATACTTGTATACTCACCCTATGTATATAAAACTAGTTTCTGGTTTCTAGGATGATTAAGAGAACAATCCCATACATTTCTAGCTCAGAACATGGATAGTTGTTATGTCACTGCTTTAGATTTATATTTGGGTGTTTATAATGAAAAATGTTATCTATTTCAGTTTTATTTATACATTAATAGGGGGATTATTTTAGTTTCATTTATATTTCATTATGGATTTGATTCAGTTTCATTTATCATATCTCCTAGTCCTACATTATTTTAGAGATAAATGCATCACATTTTACGATATTTTTATACCTGTTGTGCTAGTTTCCAAACTCGAGCCTATTAAAGGAAGGACTCAGTGGACATTATATCTCGCCCCTCATTGTAGTACCTTTAGTGAGAAGGGTTCTTAATATATGTTACTGACATTCTAATAATACACCATCACTATTTTAAATTTTATTAAAAAATCATTGTGTATATTTGGAATTAGATGGGTGTTCTATATCAATATAAAGTTACATTGGAATAATTCATATATTGAGCTCAAGTAATATGCTAGACATACTAATACATGAAATTCTCACTAACAACAACTCCATTATATATGAAAATAGATTATTTATGATACCATTATATCACATCATTTCCAAGTAATCAATCCATTTGTGTTTATAATTAGATTGAGAGTGGGTTACTAAACCCCCATTAAATAAGACACAGTGTTAAGACAAATAGTTGGGTGATTGAACTAAAAATATAAAAGGAAATACCATTATATTATATATTGAATAATCACAACCATGATAACCCAATATGTTTACCATAAAATTTTAAATGAATAAATAGATGAATTACATCACCAAAGATATCTAAAACAACCCTATATCATAAAAAATACAAACCCAGGATTCCCCTTACTCTACGGTTTATCACATCATGCACAAATTACCATCCATTACTACCACCCAGGATAAGATCCTATATGTATACAAAATTACAAAGTATATTATGATGATAATACATGTAGACCCAAAATATTTCTCCCCAAAAATCTCATTGGTCTTACTCATAGGCATTATAAATCCATGGTGAATGAAATATACAATTATTAATAAATTGCGCATGATACTAAAGAGAAAAATCAATAAAAACCCACAAATATATGTCTAGAACAAATCTATCGAAATTACCATAAAAAAACTAAATACATATAATATTAACCAACATGTTATTCTATTGAAACCAAAAAATTTAAAATAACCAAAACAAAATAACATCATTTACTTTAGATGAACACTATACATATAAAACAAAAACAAAAGTTGTATTATGGTATAGCTATACTAGGTTTAAAATTACATATGGTTGGAAATGCATTTCTGTCCACACCATTATCATCTTAAAATACATCATACCTCACATCACATAAAAATTTGGTGATACTATATCCCTCTAATATTCTATTATCAAAAACTAAAACAAGATGATCACATTTCACATAATAGATTTCATTAACTTATAAATTAATAATATTGTAAATTCAACACCTCAAATGTCACATGTAATAAAAACTTACATTAAAAATGAATATTGATATATCAAACCCTTATAATTATTTTATCCTCAACATACAAATCCCAAAATAAACTTTAATACCCAAATTTATCTGGTTCATATACCTCAAGTATCCCAGGTTTTCTATTTTTCCCATAAAATATATCACCATATGATATCAATATAAAACCATAACATGTCCTAGATCATAGTTTTCCATGGATTAACTATTATCAAGGTCCATGAAATAAAAAAATGAAATAAAATATCATTATCTACAAATAAATTCAATATAATAAATTTCAAGAAGTAATAAATTAAAATTATTAAACCAATTATCTCATCTATCGCTCATATCTTCTAATTCACTCTACTAATTCATGATAATTATTGTTACATTAATTAAAAATATTATTATATCTAATTATTTTATTGTTCTAGGATGAATTAATTTACACTTTTCCATGTATCTAAACAATTGAATATTTCTACTATCAATTTCATGGTTTTTATCAAATTTTGATAGTCCTCCCATCATGCAATGAATAAAAAATCAGTGCAAAAAACTACATTTTTAGTTAAAATTTTATAATTTTAACGATCTATTTCAATCAATAAACACCCATAAACCACATTATTCAAAACCATAAATATCTATCCATGGGGAAAAGTACCATGAATAATCCATTCATATAGTAATTCCCAAATGAACAGATATAAGAAGAGTCCACCAATCCACCATAAGAAAATAGATCATGAATGTCACTCACTACCGATCTACATTTAAATTAAACCACTCCTTGTAATAAATATAATAATGGATTCCAATTATCATAGGAAATATCCCACATTTCACCCTCTAGTCTATCCCCAAATTTTAGAATGATTTTAGGAGTAACTAATGACTTTAAGGAAAATTTACTATATTTTAATTGTACCTTCTAAAAAAAGACAATGTTTCACTATAAGACCTGATGTGTTTCCACTGGTCTATTCCCCATAAATGTTTTTTGATATTTTTTGACTTCTATAATGAATACATAAAACTACTTACCTGACACAATTTATACCAATCCAAACACTAAAACAACCTATTTGAATAGTCTTTTTTCATGTTCATTACTTCCCATGAAAATAATACAGCGAATCAAAACTTATCCCATTTCCCATATACATTTTATAAATCATAAAAATATTATAATAGTGAACTATAAAATGAATTTAATTAATATTTCTGATTTTTTACCTTTAATTACATAATTATTACCAAAATAGTCGTTAAAATATCCCTAAGAACCATAAAATTTTAACGGAACTATCATTTAGACACCCAAACGAGGACATATAATAAAAGTATTATTATACAATCATTTTTCTAAAAATCAGATATTACCGATCATTAAATCATTACTAAAATAATATTTTATAGAATTAACCATGTTGTTTTTAAATCTAATAAGATGTGGTCTTCATATGAGATTTAGTTTTTCCAAAAAATTAAACTATCCACTTCTTCTCCCTTCATACAGTGACTGGGAATGAAATTAAATGTAACACTAAGTAGGTATATGGCGTGTTGAATCACTATTACAACATTTTAATAGTTTATATATTAAATCGAAATTTTTCTCATTTTCATTGACAATATAAATTAAAATATCAATACATATTCATTATTAATATGTAAATAAAAATAAATATTGTCAGTGTAACGCCCCGCCCTAGAATACAATAAAATCTTTCCTTTGGCTACTGATCCACAAGACCTCATGTTCTCCTCCCATAATTACTAAGGCTACTAAATAGTATCACGGGTCTCAAAAATACTATGGAGAGGCTACACCCTCTTTTCAGTGTCAAAAAAATAGTTTAATAATAACAATCACATAAATTTGATTAGATAAACTTCACAAATAATACATGGTATGTGGGAATAAATAATTATAATATCACATTCTATAGAGATAATTGATATGACATACAATACCATGATACCTCATAGTGGACTATTAACATTGATAAAATAACAACGTATATTAGTAATAATCCCATCCCCAAAAATGTTCAGAGAGATTCCCAGTCCAGACATCTATACTCCACTCATTTCATGCCAATAACAATATCAAGTAAAACCTCCATCTCAAATATTATAACCTAAAAAATATATCCCTACTCTATGGAAATAAAGTGTCATACATTCCCATCAATTCTATAAATAAAACTCTATATGACACCACCAACGTTGTCCATAGAATAAAAATTCAATCACAAAATTTAAAGAATAAGTTCTATAGATAGAATATTACACCATAATAAAAATAAAAAATAAATTAAAAAATATCCTATAATAACAATATCTATAGTGAAACCCAAGGTCTAACCTCCCCATTATGGACATCATTGTAGTGTCTCTATCCATGATATATGATATAGTGATTCTAGTTCCATGTTATTCCCTGAATTCATCAATTTTCAAAAAAGAGGATGGGAATCTATGGGGACTCCACTGGGAATTCCCTTCTAACCAAGACCTCAAGAATCATTAGAAATCTTCTGTGGAATTTTTTTCATCCCTTTCATGGAGAATCCATAGAGTCCAACAATTGATTTCTCTAATATAATTCCATGGGACCCATTGAATAATAAATTTAGTATTTCATGCTTGACCATAATCTATGACAACACCAATCGCATTCCACATGGTAAAATTTTAGCTGAATCTGAGGTGCTTCTCCCATAGATGTCACAACAATATGATGAGGTAATCCATTAAATTATTCCCTGAAATTAAATACATGATCAATTCACAATGATCATGCAATGAGGAATATAGGCTTTCTCATGGAATTACTCTACATTGGATATCATTGAATCTAATGAGTCATTGTGCAATGGAATTCAAGTGATTCCCATAACAATATCCATCATCACTCAAGTTATTGTACATAATTAATTCAAAAAAATGAATCTAAGGGATAAATCCCATGAAATTCCAACCATTTAAAGCCCAAAACATAATCCATGGGTTTAAACCCAAGGAATTCCACTAATAATATGGTCTTACATTATAAGAACTAAAATTCAAAAACTAATATTCCCTAAATTCTGTTCCTTTTAAGAAAATTCATTATTAATATCTCTGTTATTTTTATGTCACACATATTATTTTATAAAGGCTTTATCATATTCCCAATAATTAATAAAATATGGTGTAATTAAAAATATATAAAAAACATTATAGGTTTATTACTAGTGTTCCATTTAACTAACTCCAAATTATAACAATTACAATCAATTAATAAGAAAAAAACAAAAATAAAAACAATCAAAATCCATTCCATAAACCCAGTCCATAATTTTAACTCTATATCTAGGCCATTTAATAATATTTTATTATTTGTAGAAAAAATACATTTCAAAAATTATTGATAATTTTCTAAAACAACACATTCCATTGCCATAAATTCATCTCATGGGTCAACTCTGACATGCAATTCAATTATCCTAATTCAATTGGCAAAATTAAATAGTCTATCTCATTCTATTATTACCACTGATTGTAAAATTTATTTTCATAACCATTGATCAAAAAAATAATTTTCAATTTAACCCTTAAATGTTAAAAACCAATTCTCACCCCATGCCATTTCAATGTTAAAACCCGAATAATGTCATCCCATATGGACTGATATTTTTATATGATTAAAAGAATATTTAAAATTCCATCAAACTATATCGATGTTAATTTTAAAAAAATTATTGAACATAGAACCAAAACTACCATGGATGACTAGACTGTATCATGTATACAATCAAAATATGGCAAGATAGTCGGTTATGTGTTAAGTACCATCTAACCCATTCTTATAAACGCTCATACATCCAATATCAGCTTATATTAAGGCTTAATGAAAAAAACTACAAAATCCCTAAAAATATAGTATATTATATAAAATTAGTATTACCCATCTTAATAATTGATGAATATAAAATATACGATGGAGCAATGTTAGACTCATCATAGGCTCGCTAATTCAATCATTGAAAAACAAATCCAACAACAAATACGGGAGTTCCAAAAAAAATTAGTATAGAGGTAAGGGAGGATATGTGTGAGGTGGATTTGACTCAAAAATGAATGAAATGGAGGTTTTAAAACAAACCTCTTCACAGGGTTGGTTTAATGGTTTTTGAAAAATATGCACCAACCCCATGGTCAACACTATAACCCGCTACGGAAAAACCCAAATATTATTCTCTGATGTTCACACTGTTTACCCTAACCTTGTAATGACATTGAAAATCAAACATTCATTGTACAATATGATGTGAAAAGTGATACAAATATAGTGTTCCACATGCTATCTATTAAACCATTCATAAAAAAATGAATGTTGGTTAAAAAACTAAAAAAACTAAAATTTCAAACAAAAGGCTCTCAAAAGTTATATAATCACAAAAACACCTCTTTTTCCTTATAGAACATCCAAAAAATTATTTCAATGCGTCGAAACTCTCAGTTTCTTGATCCCAATATCAGTTTGAGTATTTTCTTACCCACCAAACTCAATAAATCGACTTTGTTTTGTAATTTTCAACATTTAGAGGCATCAAGTATTAAATACTCCCCAATAAAACAATTATCATACCTAACATGATCTAATGGTTAGCCATATACACCTCATGACCTATATAGGTCATTGATTCCCAATTAAATTAATGTTTTCCATTCCAAAACAGATATCACACTTCTAAAACAAAAATTCTAAAGTCCATGTGCTTTGTTATCAGTAGTCATGCAACTAATACAATTCAACATCAAGACACTTACATGATTCTTAATTAATCCCTTCTACTCAAAGACACTATTTTTTTTGTTCAGACTATTTCCAAACCAATGGTGCTTCCCACCATTGGACATAGCTCAGGTGAGTGATTTAAAACCATGATGCCTCCAACAATAATATTTTTAATCATAGATCAAGGATTTCAATGGTCCATCTAACCACTTAGAATGGTTATCAATGTATAGTATCTAAACATGTGTAAGAGAATTGGATATCATTATTAATAAAACATTTTTTTATCTTCGAATCCAAAAAATATGTTCCACCATCATACAAGAACACATTAATGTCTAATCATAACAGTATAGTACATTAAAAATATTGATACCCATTAAACCCACACAATTTACCATTATCTCAGCTCAGTACCAACGACCCACCGAATCAAAACAGGCTTTGAACCCATCATTCCATATTGAGCATTAAACAACATCTTCAATTATTACAACCACTACACATAGGTTGATCTCCACCTTCCCCTATAGAATTAAGTGTCCGTTGGGTTTACCCAAGCACTAAAAAACTTTTCTATCCCAATTATATAAATTTTGAACCATAAAACTAACCCTTCTCAAATGAGGGTCAAAATTCGATGGCTAACATTATTTTACCAACCATAAGAGTTTCTCTATTTTTTACACTAGTTCAACAACCCGAAGTCATGGTTCCCAACCCATTTATTTGAAAAAAATAGATGTCTCCAAAAACACTCACATGTGAATGATAATCCATCCATTTAACATGATAATATTTTTGGCTATAATGATACCATCCCTTATATTTTTATAACTCAAAAAAATGTTGGTCACTACCTATAATATCTTATAGTGAATCCACACCGTATATCTATACATTCTTTTCTTCTCATGCATCACTCCTGACATGTCCTCCCATCAGCACACATGTGTCACTCATTTTTATCCAGAACCATCATTAAATTTTTCATTTCAGTTTGTATGCCCTGTATTTTTAATAACAAAATATTACAATATAAACTAACTCCAACTTCTCAAATGCATCTCTATTTTTATCAAAACCTGGAGTGACTATTCCTATAATGTCTAATCATGTTATTTATAAATGTGCTCAAACAAAGATGTTTTTTAAACCATAATTTGGTAGGGACACACACATACAGGAATAAACGTCCATGATCTTTTGAATCAAAACTATTGTAAACAATCACACACAACCTAATAACATAGCCTGAATCACACTATAATGAGTCTCTTTATATCCATACTAATCCTAATTTCCTAAACATATGACCATAGTCACACGTAGGTGATTATTAATTAACCACGATTACCCTCAGTACCCCTTTTCAAAATCAGGTACATCATTTTTTCCATGGTACATTACATATCTGACCTCAAACTAATATAAATTCAAAATTACAAGATTCTATCCTCAGTTTCACCATGCTTTTCTAATAATACATAAAAATTGAAAGGGGAATGTAGTTGAATGCACCTTCTATCTACCCAGACTATTATACCATGCAATGGAACCCCGACTATTATCACCCATTGAACAAAACAATGCATAACTTCACCTATTCTATAAACACCGTCACACATCAAATCCACCGATCTAATCCCCAAGTGTACAACTAGGTGTTCCTATAAACAATGGGGGCTTACGCTCACTCTTTCTAATATTATCACGACCCCTAGGATAAAAATTCAATTGAGACCAATTTACAAAACATGACTAATCATCCATTGAGTGGTTCCCAATTGATCCATGTCTCACATTTCATGCTATCAAAAAATCCATTCTTTTATAATGTTTCCCCCTTTAATTAGGGGAATACAAATTTCACTCCTATAGTAGGCCTTACAGCTGATATATATCTAGGTTATGTGCATGACCACTAATCATTATAGGAATGTTTTCATGAATTTGAGGTCATTTATATATTCTTCCACGGTGTACCAAAATCACTACCACATGACGAGGTTAGAAGTAAAAAATGATTATTCCCTTTGAAACGGTCCTAGATAAAATGTATCATTCCGTGTTTTTGGGAAATATGTATTTCCCAAATTAATTTAATCTTAATGATATTTTTCATTTCACACAATATCGAATTTATCATGATTTATAAGAAGGAACCATTTTATTATTGCCTTGTTTGCTAAACCCAGTTAATATTATAATAAAAACAACATATAGATTGTTATACAATACATGAAACAGTCTAATTAGATTTTTTAACACAAAATACTCAGTTCCTTCAATATCATTAGTTTCAAGACAGAAAATGTTTTACCAAACTAAAATATAATAATAATATTATTATTTAAATATTATTATAACTATCACATAACCATTGAAAGGTATGATAATAATGAGATTGACAAAATTATAAAACTATGTATTACATGTGTTTTTAAAATTAATAATTTTTTATAAAGTAGTTAGAAATGAATGTTAAAAATATTTGAGATTAAAGATACTCATTTTACAAAAAATATGTTTTCCTATGTATAAACACAATTTTACAACAATAAAATTAACCAAACAAATTAGGCTAAAGGATTTCTATAGTAATTATTCATTGTATATTCGCTAAATATTGTATATACTCATCCAATATATTTTATAGGTATTACATAAGAATAAATATATTCTTATGAATAAAATAATGTATTTTCCAAAAAAGTAATTTTACTGCATTTTATTGGAGAACATATTTTAAATATTTGTTTGAAAATTTTATAATTTTTAATTGAAAATATATGCTCCAATTTTGAAAAAAATGATATAAAAATTTACTTTTGATAATATATGATATTTTTCTTGAAATTTTATATTATTATTAATAGTCTAAAACATTGAATTTTAATTCAAATATGAATTTTCTAAAAATTTATTTATATTGATCCATTATGTTTCAATTAGGTTTAAATGTATATTTAAAAAAATTTAATATAATTTAGACCTATGAAATTCATTTTAAAATATTTCAAATTGAATGTACATATAAAAATATATGAATCTTTTTAAAATGTTTTAATTAAAACCACTCTTTATCATCACTTCTATTGGATTAAAGTTAAATTTATTTCTACCACTTATGTGAATGGAATTTTTAAACACGATTTAAATATTTTTAATAATCAGAATTAATAATGTATAATAATTTCAATTTAATTTTTTACAAAGAAAATTATTGATTGGAATTAAAAATAATTACTGTGATTTAGTGAAAAATTAGATTAACATGGGACTAAACCATAATTTTATAGCCAAAATGATGTATAAAATTTTAGAAAATAAATTTTATAGATATAGTTTTACACTAAAATATATATTATATAATATTTATCACTATTAGGGACACTAGGAATTGAAAAAATCTGAGTTAAATCCCATTATAATAATTTAAAATATTGTCACTCCTCATCCACTATAGAAATGAACTCACCCCTCCCACTTATTAGAACTCTAAAGATACGTTGGATTGAAAAATAAATGACCTAATTTCACCTAAAAATGTATCCGTAAACATAGAATCATCAACTTGTATAGAAATACAACCATGAGATCCCTTTGGTGAAATCAAAATCGTGTTACCAAAATAAGAGTTAATATCCATCCCCATGTTCAATTTTTTATTTTCTATATATACCAACTCAAATATTATTATTACATGATTATATTATATACTATGAATAATAATTATATTTATATATTTTAAATTATAATGGGTTTTTATAATATTTTACACACTTCCTTCTAATGGGTAAAAAACATGTCCTTCGTGAACGACGAACTACCACCTCATAAAATGATGATTGTTCGTTTCCCCTTTACCACAAATCCTGGATGGGAAATATGATGGAAAAATATATTTATATATTTTATATATAATATATTTATTATTTATTTATTATTATGAAATTTTTATATAATAGATACCTTGATGAATTTAATTTTCTGTAAATATGATTATTTCTTTTAGGGAAGTGTAAACTACACCCTCCTTAAAGTGATGTGAATTGTTCACACTCTACATTGAATGTATTAAATATGGTTTTTTGAAATTATATGATATATTTTAAAAATAATTATCATCTAATGAAATTATATATATACAAATATTTTATTTATCTTCATTATTTCAATACGACAATAAAACAGAATCAACGTTCATGAGTATGAACGACATACTTTCTCCACGAAGGGTGTATTCCATTTTAAATTTCAATAATTTATATATTATTATAAAAATTATCTAATGATTGGATATTATTTTTATATAATTATTTAAATTAGTTATATAATTAAATCATGATCTATGTATTATGATCATGAATAATATGACATAATATATTCGAAAAACAACGCAGATATTTCTTAAATCATAATATTAAAATGGAGTTGTTTAAATATAGGTAATATAAATTCATATAAAAATCATATATGGGATGGGATATAATAATATTTTTTTTAGATTTATAAGAAACTTATATTTATTATATATGAGGTTTGAATTAGTGTGAATAAATTCATTTCTAAAGGTAAGGGACATTCATATTACTTTTTATTTCTGTGAAAAACATTTCATATTCACTAATCGATTATTTTGTGTAGTGTATATACTACACATGAATGTATTATATGATTTTATAGATAAATTTATGGTTATTTAAATATTAATTTTATGAACTTTTTTCTATGGGTCTTTTGGTATTAAAGATACCAAATTGGTAAAGTAATTTTGCATCAATTTTCCTTCTTTGAGATACATGCCATTTTATGAACCAATGTAATACTATAGAGGTGTATATGCTGCCTATTGACATGGTATATCATGAGTATCCTTATATTAATGATATTTTACACTTTTTGTAATTTTATTCTATCATGGAATTCATAAATCAATGTTACCAAAGTGGTAACAGTTTATTATTGTAATTACATTGTTTATCGAGATAATTTATGATTATTATTTATTGAAAAAACCCCCTGAAACATCACTGAAGAATTCCCATTAATTTTTTCCTCCTCTTATTATTCATGTTATATCAAAAAAATGCTACCATTTTACACTCTTTTTTAATAAACATAATTTTTAAATTATTTTAGGAATATCATATTTTATTTCTACTTTCAGTCAGAACACTATGTTCATTCAAAACAATGTTGTTGAAAAAAAATTTAAAATTATTTTAAGTTAATACTATAATGTTTAACGAAATTTTTATGCATGATTTACATGTTTAAAAGAAATTTAAAAAATAAATCTTCTTGTCATTTTCTAAGTGAGGAACTTTTAAAAACATTTATAATACAGAGGGAATGTTAGACATGTGTGAATTTATCTACCATTATGACCATCCTTTATTTCAATATTCCTTTTAAAGTTTATAATATTTATTTTTATGTAAAATTATATTCAAAATATATTATATATTCCTTTATTTTCAAATGGTTTTCAATGAATTGGCTATCAAAAATGTTTTATAATTCAAGAAGTGATATAAATGGTTTTGAAATCATTTGTTAAATGTTTTCATAGATATTTTCAAAAAAGATGTTTTCTTAAAAAATCATTTTCAATTAGTATTTAAATGTAAAAAGATTTTTATATTTATTATGGAAAATTTTATTTTATTTTAACGTAAAATGTATGTCACTGCATTTTCAGGATTCATTTTTACATTTTCAAGGTAAAATGTTTTGAAAACATTTCCATGTGATATTTATCATTTATAGAGTATTTTCAATGAAGCGGTGTTCAAATTGTTTTGATGATTATTTTATAAGTTTTCATGATGAAAATTTATAACACAATTTCCATCATATTTTGTAATTTTTTTAGGAAATAGGTTCTTAAAAATGATTTCAGGATTCATTTATAAGGTACCAATTAAAATAGTTTTGAAAATATTTTTGAAAATCCATCAAATTTTTAAAAATAAATGGTTTTATAAAAATAATTTTTCATGAATGCCTCTTTAACTAATGAAATGTTCCATGTGAAATTAAAAAAATCCCTCTCCACCATAGATTAAATACATAGTTATAATTTATAATTTACTGGGGATGTGATACAAGAATTCCATTATCATTATGTTTTAATGGTTTATGTTTTTATGGAATTATTTTTATAGAACTAGTTTCTCATCCATTGGTGCTATGATTTTGAAACCTACTTCTTTTCAAGGATTATGATTTGATGAAATGATTATGAGACCGATATATTTTCCCTAGTTAATGATATTATGCAATGTTAATGCTAGTTATTAAATTCATGGAAAATGATATGATATTTACGTAAACCATCTCTTTTTAGGTGTCATGATATGATGCAAGTTATATTATCTTCTGGAATATGTATGTAGGATTTTATTATGTGATGGGATGAAAATTAACTCACTATAATAAATTGGGTAATGATTTATATCTCATTAGATAAGGATGGTGAAGAAGTCGGCATGCTTGATCCAAAATGGTTAACAGGTGCATCCTGATCCACTATGAGAAGATGGGGAAACCTAGTCCACTATGGAAAGAGAGGAAATATATATCCCCCATGGGAATGTATAGAAACAAAATCTTCTACGGAAATATGGGGAGACCTAATCCAGGACATGGAATGGACTACAGCTGCTGATGGTGTTTTGTATCTCCCTATAGGTGTCGTCCCCATGAAGTGCCTGTTAATTATTGTAAATGTACCTTTCCTTTTAGTGAATGATGTATCATGATTATTTGTTTACTGCAAATTATTTGTCTTCTGTGATGGATCTGTTAACATGGATCATGTTCTTGATTAAATTATGATATTTGTATTATTAAATTGTAATATTAATGCCAGGTATCATGGTACTAGACATTTACCTGAAGGGTATGATCTTAAAATATTATTATCATGTTCTCAAACACATATTTTAATGTTATAGTTACATATTTAAATTATTTAACCTAATTGTGAATTAAATATCACCCCATTGTTACGATTCCTTTCCCTTGGATATGAAGAATTGTCTAAGTATAGGTGTTAAAGGCGAAGCTCTTTAAGAGATATAATGATGATTCTTCACCAAACTAGAAGAATTTTTTTGTTGTTTTAAATGAATATAAACCCTTATAGTTGTTGGGAATGTTATTTTGTAATGTGATCAATATTCATATAAATTGATATAATATCAATGTATATTAAGACTGGGTCACTATAGTTGGTATCAAAGGAATGGTGTAGTCAACCACTGGAATCCTGGATGTTAGTGAGAACTCTACTGGCATGTCAAAGGATATGTCTAAGGATAAGTAAAAGTATTGGAAAATTTACTAGAATTTTGTTAAAGGATATAGAGTGTATTTTCATAGAAAGGCACACCGGTATGAAAACTACATGTGGACGTGGGAATGAAAAAATGTACCTATGGTAATAACTCAGATAGGGTGTATTGAAGTTGATTGAAGTGTAGTGTGGTATATAATAATTTTCCTTACTCAGATCCAGGTTGGGCACTCCTAGGGAATATTCTTTGGGAATTTAATTTTTAGAAAAAACCTTATTTTATATTTTTATAAAAGATAATTATGAATTACCTAGGATAAATGTAATGTGTTATAGATTAAAAAAGGTTTCATGATTTAAATATCATATATGTATTTTCCAAGATTAAGTGGTTCCTCTATATGATGATGTTTCTTAATCTATTATTTATTGTCATAGTCTAACGTAATAACTAGAAGTAATGTGGTTAACATTGTTATTTTTGGATGCGGAGAGTATGGGAATTATGAAGACCAATTATTTAAGTGGAAACCACATAAAGAGAACCAGGGAGGTTGTACGAGTATTGGTTATTGTAACAGCCGAGACTTTTATGTTATATATATCATAAAAGGAATATTTTTCTACACACAACACATTCTTGTCTTGCTTTACACGAAATCACGAGCTTCCCCGATAGATTGCATCGTACGCAATACTGTGTTTCACTAAACAACGATATACTATTAAAATATTATTAAAACTAGCCGTTATGAATAGTAATAACCACTTTTTGAAATTTATAAATTTTATTTTTCAAAATGGACTTCATTTTTGGATTCGTAATATCGAAATTAGCCTAGGGTGAAATTTTGGTATTTTTCTGAAAACTTTCAATTTTTGATGAATAGTGAAACCACTAAGTGGTAGTTAAAAAAACTGAATTTTTCATAAAACATAATTTTACCGCTTCTGTGAGTGGAATTTCAAAAATCTGAGAGACACGGTTGATGTCAGTAAGTAAAATGTGGTTTAATGAGATGAAAATAATTTTTTGGTAAATAGTAACTTTTTACTTTTTTTTACCACGGTTATAAGTAAATAGGGTAATTAAGGATAAAAATGATATTATTATAACCCTAACACATGTAATAATTCTATTGGAAAAGTGTAAATCGACCAAAAACAATCTTAGGAATAAAATATGACCATTTAGGCCCACTTGGATTAGATTAGGACATTTATTATTAATTTATTTAAAGAAGGGTTAAAATAGTTAAAATCCAAGTTTAATAAGTAAATCATTTTTAATATGGGGTTATACATAAGATAAATTCGACTATAAATATTCATTAGAAAGATAAAAAGATTTCCCACATAATGGTAGTTTATTTTTAATTTTTAGACATTAAATAATTTAATTTATTTATGACACAATCATGATGCAGTAATTATCTTATTAATGAAATATTGACATAATTGATGTTATAAATACCCAAATAAATGTAATTTGATAATTTTTATTAATTTCACTAATTTTTTCTAGGTTAATATGACATTTTAGTATTTATGTAATTAACTTCTTTCGAACTTATCATTCTGTTATGATTTTCACAAAAATCAATTACTAAATCGTGTCAGAATTGACATAAAATAGTTTTTAAAACAAATATTATATTATTAATTGTTATTTTATTCCTAAAAATCTATGGTTCGTCAAAATGACTTATATAATGTTATATATATTAATAATAGACAACTTGAGGTTCGTTTGGCTGCTTATAGTAAGTTTATTAACCTTATAGTACAAGAACTCAATAAGACACGGTAAAAGTAAAATTATTTAACTTAATGTTAAATCTAAATGATAAGGTTAAAATAGGAACCTAAACTTGTCTAAATTCTATTTAATGAGAGGATTTAGACCCATACCCACCTTATCTTCGAAATAAATCAATTTGGAGCTATTTAAAACCGAAATTGACTTTATAATAAAATAATATTTTTAGTTATTCCAAAGGTTCCCATGTCCTCCCTTATAAAAGGGCACCTCCTCCCCCTCTTCCTCACACCACTTTGAGCCTTCAAGCTCGGCCAAACCCTGCCACTTTCTCCTCTCAACATCCCTAGAGACATCCTAGAGGTCCTGAGCTTCTTCAAAGACCAATTTTAGTGCCCTAAAAGGAGGTCTCAAAGAAGCACTTCAAAGAAGATGTAATGTCCATTACCGATTCTTTCATCTTTATTTCTTCTTCCACTTCTTCTTCTTTAGTTGTTTCATTATGAAGTAATAACATCAGTATCACTCATATAATGATATGTTATTATAAGTATGAAAGAACCCTATTTCACCATCTATCCATCCTATAGAAAAAGAAATCACCGCGCGTGCGTACGTACGGAATACCGTCTCCACGCCGTGGTGTAATCTATTTTCCACCACCAACTTACTTGGATGGGTATAATGGTGTAAATAATGACTATATATGACTATTATAAAGTGATAATGATTCTTAAATATTATACATACACTCCAATACAATTCCACGATCATAGGAACGATATCCTCCCTCGTGCGTACGTACGGAATACCGTCTCCACGATGTGATGCGACTCGTTCTACATGATCTTCATTTCATAATGATTATATAAATGAATTAAATGAAAGAATATGATATATATTACACTAATAACATTCTGGAAATGAGGTATCTATAACCTAAATAGAATAATAAGAATTTATTCGACAAAACACGCATAAGAATAAAAAGTTATAAACACCCGAATAACAAGTAGTAATGAAATATTACTACTAAGAAGCTAAAAATATGACCATATATGATATCATAAAAATAATTATGATTATGTATTAAGTCAATAACATTATTTAAATCATTATACAGGAGTTTCGGACACGTACAAAGCATATCGGACCTAAGGTAAGGGAAAATATCACAATCTCATTTTTATCCGAGATTGTTTATACTTTGGAATTTACTGGGGTGTATTTTATCATCCACATCCATGTTTCCTCAATATGTAACATTTATATCCTTATACAATATTTTATATCCAATTTTACCCTTCGGTGAGTTTTAATAAAATATATGAAAGGAATCTTTTGTCGTTTTTCGTACGAGGTACTTTTTGACTTTTCTGACAAAAGTACGAGAAGAATGTTTTTTTAACTTATACAACATGAATGGATTTTTTAAAACATAATTTCCAAGAAGCGTCCTTTACAAGTTTTCAAGTTTATTTTTAATCAACTTATTTTAGTTTAAAATTGTATGACATGTTGTGAAAGGAAAAGTGTTTTGAAGAAGAAAGGATATTTTCCTCAAGAATGGTGTTCAAGTGTTTTATCAAAATTATTTTCCATCTAAGATAATAAAGGGTTCTGTTTCTATCCCTATTATTACATTGATTTGACTATGTTGTGATGGAATTATTTTTGTGAATTCCTTTATCTTATATGAATTGTTTTATGATGTCATGATGTTTAAGATTCACATTTTTATTACATTGGTTATGCTATGATGTATGGTTTATGATTTTGTGGCACACATAAGAATGGTATCATTATGTGATGGGGGGGACCTATATCTCCCTCCAATGCATTGGGTAAAGATTTTATATCTCATGAGATAGACATGGCTGGAACAGTAGGTTATACCGGTTCAGTGAAGCAGTACTGAAACGAGGGTAACTCGGTTCAGAAATAGACTTTGTACACTAAGATAGTCTTGGCAATGAGTCTTTACTAATAAGAAATGATTCTCTATGATTATGTGTGTATTACACAAAGTTTCATGTTTTAAGTTATGATTATTGGGATTTCATTTCACTACTATGATTTATCCCATGTTATGAAATTATGATCTCTTTTGTAGGTTAAGATTTCCAAAAGTTATGTGCTTACGTATATGATGTGATTGATATTTATTTTGTTTACCCTTACTGAGCATTTGAGCTCACCCTTTTGTATGTTTTATTTTCCCAGGTCAGGAATAAAGTTATTAAGTAGAATATGCCAAAAAGGGACTCTACATATGATGAAATAAATGGGAGGCAAAGTAGATGCCTTATGAACAAGTTGTTTATATTTCCCAGTTTCTAAAGACACTATACCTATACGGTCCTTTCTTGGTTTTGTTATATGTTGTAATAAGTGTGCTTCAATTCTGAAGTAATAACAATGTATGTAAAGTATGGGTCGTTATAGTTGGTATCAGAGGAAAGGTATAGTCAACCTTTAGAAACTAGGATGTGAAAGCCTTAGTAAGAACCCTAAGGATAAGTCTAAGCATAGAACACAGTCTTAGTGTTTTAGAAATGGCCATGAATAACCTAGGATAAGACCTTAAGTGTGAAATTTTATTCTTGATTTTGTGGTTTTCCTATTATAATTAGTGTTGCTCACACTATTCTTCTTGGTTTTAGTCAATGGATGGAACCCGAAGGAACCGTGTTAATGCAGAATGCGACGGGCAATGCAATGATTGTCCCCCTGAGCAACCAAACGTTATGAGAGCTGGAAAGCAAAATCTTGTAGCCATTCTCACAAAAATTTCTCAAGATATGAATCATGCAGGACTTCCAAATGAGCAAAGGAAGGAGCAACATTCTGTTGAATCCTTCATGATACAGCGTCCACCTTCATTCAGCGGGTCTACTGATCCATTAGTTCCTAAACAATGGATTAGTACTACTGAATAGATATTTTCAGTTCTTCAATGTTCTGAGCTTGATAAAGTTATCTTAGCAGTGTATCGTTTGGAAGGTGATGCTGATCAATGGTGGAATCTTATTAAGAATATGAGGCAAAGGGATGAAATTGAGTCCATGGAATGGGACGAGTTCAAGAACTTATTTTTCAATAAGTATTTCCCTCGTATTCTCCGAACAAAGATGAAGAAAGAGTTTCTTGAACTGAAGCAAAAGGATGATGAATTAGTTGGTACCTATGAAGAAAATTTTACAAGACTTGCAAGGTACGCTTCTCGTATTATTATCCAACCTGAGAGTAAGATCGATCGATTCTTTAGTGGCTTAAAACCAAGTCTTCGAAGGGCTTTAGCCATAAGGGACTTCAATAGATACGAGGAAATCGTTCTATGTGCTCTCAAAGTTGAGATGGAGATTGGAGTAACCCATCATTCATATGGGTTTGATAAGAAGAGGAAAATGGAATTCAAAGGAAAATATAAAGAGCACACTGAAAAGAAGATGAGCTTTACCTTATGCTCAAAGTGTGGAAAGAAACATGGAGGGAGTTGTCTTAAAGGGACAAGTAAATGTTTCAAATGTGGAAAGGAAGGTCATCGGGCATTTGAATGTCGCGATGATGGGAAGAAGATATCTAACGATGCAAACAAAGGAAGGGATACACATAATGAACCTACTACACTTCAATGTTTCAAGTGCAAGGATATGAGACATTATGCCAATAAATTCCGTAATCCAAGGGTTGATGATGATGGTCGAAGTCAACAAACTCTTAAGGCTAAAGACAAAGGAAAGTCACATGCAATTTCTATCAGCGATGTGGAGTACGATAACAATGTGGTGAAAGGTACACTTACCATCCACTTTAAATTAGAAAATGTTTTATTTGATTATGGATCCACCCACTCCTTTATTTCTGAAGAATTTTCTAAGGGTATCACCATATTACCTCAACAATTAGATGTTGAGTTAGCTGTGACAACACCTAATGGCACAACAGTCGCATCAAAAGTTTATAATTCTTCTTCGATTGAAGTTTGTGGGAAAGTGCATCCTGAAAATCTTGTGATCCTTCCTATAGTGGAATTTGATGTGATTCTGGGCATGGATAAGCTTTCTCTACATGGATATCATATCAATTGCCAAAGAAGGGAAGTCACATTTCATATTCCAGATCAAACTATGATCGTCTATCGATGCAAGGATGAACATAACCTTCCAGTGAAAATTTCTTCCATTTTATGGGTATTGATTCCACTAAATTAAGGTTATTTATCTCAAATGGTTGGTGAGAAACTCACAATTAAGAATATGCCCATTGTACGGGAGTTTTATGATGTCTTTCCGGAGGAATTACCGGGTCTTCCACCGAATCGTGGAGTTGAGTTTTCAATAGAACTCGTACCGGGTGCTTTGCCTATTTCAAAGACACCTTATAGAATGGCCCCAATTGAGTTGCAGGAATTGAAGAAGAAACTCCAAGAGAATCTTGATAAGGGGTTTATACGCCCTAGTACGTCACCTTGGGGAGAACCTGTTCTATTTGTTAAGAAGAAAGATGGATCAATGAGACTCTGCATTGATTATCGAGAACCTAACAAGATCACTATCAAGAACAAATATCCTCTCCCACGCAATGATGACTTATTTGACCAACTATGCAGAGCTCAATACTTTTCCAAGATTGATCCTTGTTCAGGGTATCATCAATTAAGGGTCAAAAGGGAGGATATACCAAAGATGGATTTCCGTACAAGGTATGGACACTATGAATTTATAGTGATGCCATTTGGTCTTACTAATTCCCCTGCTATCTTCATGGATATGATGAATAGAGTCTTTAGAGACTATCTTGATCAATTTGTGGTAGTCTTTATAGATGATATTCTTGTCTATTCAAAGAGCAAGGAAGAACATGAAGATCACTTGAGAATTATATTAAAGACCCTGAGAAAGGAGAAGCTTTATGCCAAATTTACCAAGTGTGAATTTTGGCTTCAAAAAGTTTCATTTTTGGGTCACATAATCTCAAAAGAGGGGATATCTGTGGATCGAGCAAAAATAGAGGTTATCAAAAGATGGTCGAGACCAACAACAGTAACCGAGATCCGATGTTTTCTTGGTTTGGCTGGATATTATCGACGTTTTGTGAAATATTTTTCACGATTGTCTAATCCACTCACCAAGTTGACTCGGAAATGAGTTAAGTTTGTTTGGACAGAGGAATTTGAAGAGAATTTCAAGGAGTTGAAAAGAAGGTTATCCAGTGCACCTGTGCTCACACTACCTCGTAGTGGAGAAAGGTTTGTGATCTACAGTGATGCATCCAAGAAGGGATTGGGGTGTGTTCTTATGCAAAATGATATGGTTATAGCTTATTCCTCACGACAGTTGAAAATACATGAGCAAAATTACCCAACTCATGATTTGGAGTTAGCTGCGGTAATATTTGCGTTAAAGATTTGGAGGCATTATGTTTATGGAGAAAGGTGTGACATTTATACTAATCATAAAAGTTTAAAGTATATTTTCACACAAATGGAGATGAATATGCGTCAAAGAAGATGGTTGGAGCTGATTAAGGATTATGACTGCGCAATCCATTACCACCCTGGGAAAGCTAACAAGGTGGCAGATGCATTAAGCCGACAAGACCATGCTAGTTTATCCATGATGAGGATCACAAAAGATCCAATATTTATGCATTTACAAAGGATGTATCTTGGAATTATAATGAAAGGGGAAAAATAGTATCTTTCTCAAATGAATGTTCAACCATCTATACATGTGAAGATTAAAGAGGCACAGAAAGAAGATGTCTAGTTACAAAAGAAGGTGAGAAATGTTCCTGAATTCAACCTTGATTGTAATGGGATAATAAAGTTCAGGAATCAGGTTTGTGTTCCTCCCATCTCGGAATTAAAGAAGGAACTGCTGGATGAGGCTCATAGTTCTTCATTCTCTATTTATCCTGGAAGCACGAAGATGTATAGGGACCTGAAAGAGTACTTCTGGTGGGATGGCATGAAAATAGATATTGCTGAATATGTCTCTCGATGATTGGTTTGTCAAAAAGTTAAAGCTGAGAGACAGAAGTCTAAGGGGATGTTACAACCATTACCCATACCTGAGTGGAAAAGGGAAAACATCACTATGGACTTTGTCACAGGACTTCCTAAAACATCCAAAGGCAATAATGCTATCTGGGTCATAGTTGATCGTCTTACAAAGTCTGCACACTTCATTTCTATTAGAGAGGATTTCTCTCTGGATCAGCTTGCCAGGATATATGTAAAGAAAGTGGTAATATTGCATGGAGTACCACTTTCTATTATATCTGATTGGGATCCAAGATTTACCTCAATGTTCTGGCAAATTCTTTAGCATACTCTGGATACAGAGTTGAGTTTTAGCACTGCTTATCATCCTCAGACAGATGGTCAGTCTGATAGAACAATTCAAACTCTAGAAGATATGTTGAGATCTTTCTCTATGGATTTCAAAGGTGGTTGGGATCAACACCTACCTTTGGTGGAATTTTCTTATAATAATAGCTTTCACTCCAGTATTTAGATGGATCCTTATGAAGCTCTCTATGGAAAGAAATGCAGGACTCCAACTTGCTGGGATGAAGTTGGGGAAAGAAATCTATTAGGACCTGATCTCGTTGATGAAATGGAAGAAAAGGTCAGATCTATTCAACAACACATAAGAGCATCTCAGAGTCGACAGAAAAGTTATGCCAACAACCGAAGAAAAGACCTAGAGTTTGAAGTGGTTGATAAAGTTGTCTTACGAATATCTTCCTGGAAGAGGGTTATGAGATTTGGAAAGAAGGGGAAGTTGAGCCCTAGATATATCAGTCCTTTCGAAATACTGGAACATGTTGGGAAGGTAGCTTACCGATTGGCGCTTCCACCGAATCTCTCTAAAGTTCACGATGTGTTCCATGTATATCTCCTGAGAAAGTACATACCTGATCCTTCACATGTACTCAGCTCAGAAGTTGTACCGCTGGAGCAAGATCTTTCTTATGAAGGACAACCGATAGAGATTCTGGATCGTAGCGAAAAAGTCCTACGAAACAAGACCACTCGATTGGGGAAAGTTTTATGGAGGAACCACCAATTAGAAGAATCTATATGGGAGCGTGAGGATATGATGAGGGAGAGGTATCCTCATCTGTTTGTTACAAAGTGACGAATTTCGAGGGAGAAATTCATTTTAAGGGAGGGTAGAATGTAACACTCGAGACATTTATGTTATATAAATCATCAAAGGAATCTTTTTCTACACACAACACTTTCTTGTCTTGCTTTACACAAAATCGCGAGCTTCCACGATACCTTGCGTCGTACGCAATACTGAGTTTCACTAAACAACGATATACTATTAAAATATTATTAAAACTAGCCGTTTTGAATAGTAATAACCACTTTTTGAAATTTTATAAATTTTATTTTTCAAAATGGACTTCATTTTTGGATTCGTAATATCCAAATTAGCCTAGGGTGAAATTTTGGTATTTTTCTGAAACTTTTAAATTTTTGATGAATAGTGAAACCACTAAGTGGTAGTTAAAAAAACTGAATTTTTCATAAAACTTAATTTTACCGCTTTTGTGAGTGGAATTTCGAAAATCCGAGAGACACAGTTGATGTCAGTAAGTAAAATGTGGTTCAATGAGATGAAAATAATTTTTTCGTGAATAGTAACTTTTTACTTTTTTTACCACGGTTAAAAGTAAATAGGGTAATTAATGATAAAAATGATATTATTATAACCCTAACACATGTCATAATTCTATTGGACAAGTTTAATTCGACCAAAAACAATATTAGGAATAAAATATGACCATTTAGGCCCACTTGGATTAGATTAGGACATTTATTATTAAATTATTTAAAGAAGGGTTAAAATAGTTAAAATAAAAGTTTAATAAGTAAATCATTTTTAATATGGGGTTATACATTAGATAAATTAGACTATAAATATTCATTAGAAAGATAAAAATATTTCCCACATAATGGTATTTTATTTGTAATTTTTAGACATTAAACAATTTAATTTATTTATGACACAATCATGATGCGGTAATTATCTTATTAATGAAATATTGACATAATTGATGTTATAAATACCCAAATAAATGTAATTTGAGACTTTTTATGAATTCCACTAATTTTATAGGCTAATATGACATGTTAGTATTGATTTAATTAACTTCTTTCGAACTTATCATTCTGTTATGATTTTCACAAAAATCAATTACTAAATAATGTCAAAATTGACATAAAATAGTTTTTAAAACAATTATTATATTATTAATTGTTATTTTATTCCTAAAAATCTAATATTAGGCCAAATGACTTAGATAAGGTTATATATATTAATAATAAACAACTTGGGGTTCTCTTGGCTACTTATAGTAAGTTTATTAACCTTATAGTACAAGAACACAAGAAGACACGGTAAAAGTAAAATTATTTAACTTAATGTTAAATCTAAATGATAAGGTTAAAATAGGAACCTAAACTTTTCTAAATTATATTTAATGAGAGTATTTCGACCCATCCCCACCTTAGCTTCTAAATAAATCAATTTGGAGCTATTTAAAACCGAAATTGACTTTATAATAAAATAATATTTTTAGTTATTCCAAAGGTGCCCCTCTCCTCCCTTATAAAAGGGCACCTCCTCCCCCTCTTCCACACACCACTTTGAGCCTTCAAGATCGGCCAAAACCTGAAACTTTCTCCTCTCCACTTACCTAGAGAAATCCTAGAGGTCCTGGTCTTCTTCAAAGACCAATTTTAGTGCCCTAAAAGGAGGTCTCAAAGAAGCATTTCAAAGAAGAGGTAATGTCCGTTACCGATTCTTTCATCTTTATTTCTTCTTCCACTTCTTCTTGTCTAGTTGTTTCATTATGAAGTAATAACATCAGTATCACTCATATACTGATATGTTATTATAAGTATGAAACAAACCTATTTCACCATCTATCCATCCTACAGAAAAAGAAATCACCGCGCGTGCGTACGTACGGAATACCGTCTCCACGTCGTGGTGTAATCTATTTTCCACCTCCACCTTACCTGGATGGGTATAATGGTGTAAATAATTACTATATATGACTATTATAAAGTGATTCTGATCTGGAAATATTATACATACACTCCAATACAATTCCACGATCATAGGAACGATATCCTCACTCGTGCGTACGTACGGAATACCGTCTCCACGATGTGATGCGACTCGTTCTACATGATCTTCATTTCATAATGATTATATAAATGAATTTAATGAATGAATATGATATATATTACACTAATAACATTCTGGAAATGAGGTATCTATAACCTAAAGAGAAGAATATGACAACCCTGCTTTTTAATACAACTTAAGCATGCTTTATTACATAAAACTTCACTTGATACAACAAAGAAGATCGAGAGGTTTAGTGTCTTTGGGGCTTAGGATCATTACATAAAAAATTTAAACTTGAAATACAACATCTTTATTGAAAACATCCTTTACATGACCACTACATTCCTTCGTACTTAGCATTGCATGGGATAACCTGAGGACATGCATAAGAAAAGGGTGAGCTATAAAGCCCAGTAAGGGAGTACACAATGAATAACATGAGGAGAACAATACATGTTAGGCAATAGGCATATAAATAGAGCATAAGAGAAACATGAACATAAGGGAATGATAAAGCATGATAACCATAACATGGAAATGTGGGAACAACACTTAACATTGAATTAGCATGAGCCAAGGCTCATTGCACATGGAGCATGAGTAAACCCTCATTGCACTTGAAGCACGAGTAAAACCTCGTTGCACTTGAATTAGCATGAGTAAACACTCATTTCACATGACGTATCATGATACTATACTTTACCCAATGCATTGGAGTGCTATAAAGGGAGCACCCTTCTTAAACATTTAATTTCATGCATAAGTGTGCCACATGGATCATAAAACATGGATTCATAAAACATAATAATTTATTCCACGATAAAGGAATGTGGAATTCATACATGAAACTTTACAATCAATAATTAAATGTGCATAAAGGTGAATACCCATGATGGTGAAATGGGCATGGTATTCACTACACAATGACATTGGCTTAGAAAATTGGTGCGATTTCGACAGCTTAACGACGTGACATAAGAATTCATAAAAAAATGTTTGATGAGAGAGAAAGGGGTTCCTCATCATATTTACATGCAATGGACAGTAAGGAGGTCATATAGATACATTTCCCAACAATTGAAATGGAATTTAGATTCATGATACAAAAGTATTGCTTGAATATAAAAGAGGAGAAAAAGGTTTCTTTCGGAATTTCGGCATAGTAACGGGTGTACATGGGAGGATTTTAATGAGAGAGAAAGGGGTCTCCCATCATTCAAACAATAAGAAGGCAGTATGGTAGAGGTTCGAAACCATACCCCAACATTCATAATTGAAATGAAAAGGGAAATACAACCTAATGAAAATTGACAAAAATGAGAAAGGAAGAAAAAACCCTTACTTGGAAGTGTGCTTCCAAAGGCTAGAGAGAGGCTTGTGAGAGGCTTCTTGGGAGCTTGGGGCACCTTGGGAGGATTCTTGAGAGATTAGGGCAGAGGTTGGACGAACTCCAAGGGCTTTGAGTGAGGAGTAAGTGGGATCTTGGGTGGGTTTATATAGGAAAGGTGAGGGAATTCTTTATTATTTAGGTTTGGGACCCCTTATATTAAAATAATCCAAACCACAAACCATCCCATTGTATTTTCCCATGGTTCCTTGAAAAGGAAATAGGAAAACAATATTTTACAAGGACAAGGTCCGAAATTATTAAAAAAATTAGGGTTTCTTATGTGGAGGTGAGTCACACTCCTATGGAAAATAAGTTAAAAAAGGCAAAGTGTTGAATAAGTCTTGAGGGCTCCGTTAATGCTTTGAAAAGTAAGTAAAACAAACCCAAAACCACATTATATTAATGATAAAACACATATTGGCCGAACATTAGGATTATGCTATTTTATTACATCACCATTGGGTCATTATGATGTCATAAAACACATTATATATTTAAATGGTATTTAATTTTTACCCAAAAATCTGACTGTCTCAGAAAATTATGAAAAATTCACCGTTGGATAATTTCAACGTCCTGATTCCAAAAATAATATTTATTTTATCTAAATAATTTTCTAAATATGTGAATTTTCACTTTTAAAATAAAAACCGACATTTATAAAAAAATTCACGGGTTTTGACAGAAATGGCTTTCAAACCTTAATAAAAATTTTAATTGCATTCATAAAATTATAAGATCATTTATATTTAATAAAAATTAATGTATTAATAATAATAATATTTTATTAAAATATTATTTAATTCAAAAATCCTTTAAGTTAATAAAATATAATTGTTAATTAAATAATAACTAAAAACACCATTTGTAATTTAAAAACTAATTACAATGTATCAAAAATGACTAGAAATTATATTCATTATTATATACAAAAATAATGTACATGAACATGGTGCTACTTATTTGTTACATAACCCCTTAAAATAGCTGTATAAGACCTAAGGGTACGGTGCGCGATGTTGACAGACTCTTGGGGCGGCTCAGATAACATCGCTCGAGTGGTAATTTCAATCAACTTCCACTATTCACGTAGACGATCACGTTCGAGCTTGACATGATGAAGCTCAGCTTGGGCTTGGTCAAGGGAAAAGCCCAACGACGCCACCTCTTTTCCGAGCTCTGACAAATGGGCTTTGTAAGGGGCAATTCTTCTGGATGAGGCCATCACTTCCTTTGTCTGAGTAGAAATGGGTTCATTGAAGCCTTATATTTATACTACTCAGATGATCACTGCTCAACGACTAAAAAGTAACGGTCACAAATCTTAACGTAAAACTAAAGAAGTTGAAATCTTATAAAAACATTTTTCATAAAGAAACATTTAACTAGATCAAGAGGTATTTTCCATTAATGAAACATTGGGTCGTTAAAACATTCCCCCCTTAAGAAATTTCGACCTCGAAATTTTCCTTTTCCCACACTAAAACAAATGTGGGTAACATAGATTCATCATATCCTCCGACTCCCAAGTTGCTTCTTCAAACTTGTGGTTTCTCCACAACACCTTGACGAGGGGCATTGTCTTATTTCGTAGAACTTTTTCTCTACGATCTAAAATCTTCACTGGTTGCTCCTCATAAGAAAGATCGTCTTCTAATTGTACCACCTCGGAAGAGAGTACATGTGAAGGGTCTGGTATGTACTTCCTTAAAATGGATACATGGAAGACATCATGCACCTTGGCCATAGAAGGTGTAAGTGCTAGTCGATAGGCCACATCCCCAACACGATCAAGAATATCGAAGGGGCCGATGTACCTTGGACTTAACTTCCCTTTATTTCCAAACCTCATGACCTTATTCCACGGAGATATGCGTAAAAACACCATGTCTCCGACTTTAAACTCAAGGTCTCGTCGATGATTATCTGTATAACTATTCTATCGACTTTGGGATGCCTTGATATGCTGCTGAATGGTTTTCACCTTCTCCACCATTTCTTCAACCATTTCTGGTCCAAGAAGCTTACGTTCACCGACCTCATCCCAACATGCCGGTGTTCTACACCTTTTCCCATACAGGGCATCATATGGTGTCATTTGGATGCTCGAGTGGAAACTATTATTATAAGAGAACTCAAATAGAGAAATATGTTGATCCCATCCTCCTTTAAAGTCCATTGAGCATTCTCTCAACATATCCTCAAGTGTTTGGATAGTCCGCTCGGATTAGCCATCAGTTTGAGGATGATAGGCCGTACTGAAGTTCAGTTCAGTATTCAGAGCATGTTGAAGACTCTTCCAAAACATAGAGGTAAATCTTGGATCTCGGTCAGACACAATAGATAGTGGTACTCCATACAACCGTACCACTTCCCTGATATATATCTGTGCCAGTTGATCCAACGAGAAATCCTCTCGAATAGAAATGAAGTGTGCAGTTTTTGTAAGACGATCCACAACAACCCAGATTGCATTGTTGCCTTTGGATGTCCTTGGAAGTCCAGTGATGATGTCCATGGTGATGTTCTCCCATTTCCATTCTGGTATGGGAAATGGTTGCATCATCCCCTTAGACTTCTGCCTCTCTGCCTTCACTTGCTGACACACCAAGCACTTTGATGTATATTCAGCGATATCCTTCTTCATATTATCCCACCAAAAGTTTTCTCGGATATCTTGATACATCTTTGTGCTCCCTGGGTGAATAGAGAAATTTGAACTACGTGCATCGTCCAAAAGTTCCTTCTTCAGCTCCAAACTTCATAGAACACATAGTCTTTTCCCAAACCGCACAATTCCTTCTACATTAACATTAAACTCTGAGGATTTTCCCTTTTTGATAGCTTCCAATTTTTCTTGTATTCCTGCATCATCCTTTTGAGCATCCTTTATCCTTTCTGAAAGAGATGGTTGAGCAATCATTTGTGAAAAGATTGATGATGTTCCCTTCTTTATGATTCCCACATCCATCTTCATCAAGTCTAAGAAGATTGGATCCTTCTCAATTCTCATCATTGATAGAATAGCTGGATCCTTTCTACTTAGGGAATCTGCCACCTTGTTCGCTTTCCCAGGGTGGTAATGTATTGAACAGTCATAATCCTTGATGATCTCTATCCATCTTCTCTGGCGCATATTAAGCTCTTTCTGTGTGAATATATATTTAAGAATCTTGTGGTCAATATATATCTCACATTTCTCTCCATAGAGATAATGCCGCCAGATTTTCAAGGCAAAGATAACCGCCGCCAACTCCAGATCATGCGTTGGATAGTTTCGCTCATGGATTTTCAACTGCCTTGAGGCATAGGATATCACTTTATCATTCTGCATCAGCACACATCCTAAGCCCTTCTTCGAAGCACCACTGAATACCACAAAAGCTCCCCACTTGTGGGTAAAATGAGCACAGGTGCAGTGATAAGCCTCCTTTTCAACTCCTTGAAGCTTTCTTCGCATTCATCACTCCAAGAAAACTTTACTCCCTTTTGAGTTAGCTTGGTAAGAGGTATGGACAATCGTGAGAAATTTCTCACAAATCGTCGATAATATCCAGCTAACCCCAAGAAGCTACGGATATCAGTTACCGATGTTGGCCTTGGCCATCCCTCAATTGCATCTGTTTTGGAGGGGTCCACAGATATCCCATTGCTTGTGATTATGTGGCCCAATAATGAGACTTCCTTCAACCAAAACTCACACTTTCTGTACTTTGCATAGAGATTCTCCTTGCGCAAAGTCTCTAGTACAGTTTTAAATTCTCCTCATAGTCCTCCTTGATTTTGGAGTATATTAGAATATCATCTATAAAGACTACCACAAATTTTTCAAGGTAATATCTAAAGACTCTATTCATAAAGTCCATGAATATTTCTGGAGCATTGGTGAGTCCGAAAGGCATTACTATGAATTCATAATGCCCATACCTTGTACGAAAAGCAGTCTTGGGGATATCTTCTTCTTCACCCTTACATGATAATATCCCGACCGCAAGTCCACATTGGAGAAGTATTGTGCTCCACGCAGCTGATCAAACAAGTCATCGATTCTTGGGAGAGGATACTTGTTCTTTATCGCGATTTTGTTAAGTTCATGATAATCGATGCAAAGCCGCATTGACCCATCCTTCTTCTTGACGAAGAGGACTGGTGCACCCCATGGTGATGCACTTGGGCATATAAACCCTTTATCCAGATTCTCCTATATTTGTTTCTTCAGCTCTTCAAGCTCAACAACAGCCATTCTATATGGAGTCTTGGATATTTGTAGCGCCCCAGGTATAAGTTCAATTGAGAACTCAACATCTCTTCTTGGAGGAAGACCAGGAAGTTCCTCGGGAAATACTTCAGTGAATTCCCTCACAATAGACATTTCTTCAAGGGTGGTTTCTTCCTTGGACTCAATCATCTGAGCCATATATGCGTGCTCATAAGGCAGTAATATCCATTCTTGAGATGATGGAGCTAATGGAGATTCATCTTCCTCCTGACACTTGTAAAGAATCGGGGGTCGATTCTCCATATGGAGTGTGATTTACCTCTCCCGACAATTTATGTTGGCTCTATATAAGGAAAGCCAATCCATGCCAAGAATTGCATCAAATTCCACCAAAGGGAGTATGGCGAGGTTTTCTGGGAAATTCAATCCATAGATTATAACAGGGGAGGACTTATACTCATGGGATGCAATGATTGCCCCATTTTCCGTACTCACCGACATCTTTATTTCCATGATTTGTGGTGGTGCAGGTATTGTTCTACTAAAATTTTGAGATATAAAAGAATGCGTAGAACCTGAATCAAAAAGTGCGTTCGATATTCTTGAATGAATAACTAGCGTACCTGTCACCACTTCGTTGTCGGGGTTCACTTCCGCTGAAGTGATGGCAAAAGTTCTTCCTTGCTGTCTTGGAGGTTGCTGGTTGCCTCCGATAAACCTTGGATTAGGGCACTGATTTTCAAAATGACCCGGTTCTTTGCATTTTTAGCATTGAACAATGCGTTGAGGTTCGAACGGAGCGTTCCTCTCCTCTGTCGTAGCCGCGGGTCCTTCTTGCTGACAGTTAACAGCTAGGTGCCCTTCTCTTCAACACTTGAAGCATTTTCTTATCCCCCTAAGGAAATTTCAAGGGTGCTTCTTTCCAATCTTTTGGCAAGTGGGGTGCTGGAATTTCTTAGCGCCATTGGATTTATCCATCGGACCACCAGCATTGAAGTCCACCTTACGCTTCTTGTCCCCATGATACCCCTGTGATTCTCCGATCTCCATTTCAACCTTGAGGGCACATCGGACAATTTCCTCATAGCTGTCGAAGTCACGGATCGCTAATGGTTTCCGCAAGCTAGGCTTCAGCCCACCAAAGAAGCGGTCAACCTTGCATTCGGGGGTAAAGACAAAGCCAGAAGCGTATCGCGCAAGCCTTGTGAAGTTTGCCTCGTACGCTCCCACAGATTCTTCATCTTTCTGTTTGAGGGAAAGGAAGTCCCTTTCCATCTTAAGATGGAGGGTGTGTGGAAAATATTTATCGAAAAACATCTTCTGGAATTCCTTCCATTCCAAAGCCTCGATCTCCTCCTCAGGCTTCGTATTTTTGATCAACGTCCACCATTGATCAGCTTCACCCTCCATACGATAAGCCGCTAGGAGAACCTTTTCTTTTTCAGAGCATTGGAGGATGGAGAGTATCTTTTCAATGGAGTTGATCCATTTTTCAACGATCGTGGGATCGGATGATCCCCTAAAAGTAGGAGGCCTTTGTCTCATGAATCTTTCAATAACGACTTGTTCTTTCTTAGGGGGGGGGGGGGGTTGAACGTTCCTCTTGACCAGTGTTTCTATTCAAAACATGAGTTATCTGAGAGAGAAGCGTGACAAAGTTCGCGATTCCCGCTCCCATTGGATTGGGCATCTCATAAGTACAATCATCACAATGATCTTCACAACGGTTGTTAGCCCGAGTTCTCCTATTACCGGCCATTGGCTGGAATAAAAGGAAAGTTAGGGGTAACACATAAAGGGTAATCCAAAGACAAAAGTTTGATGACTTATAAAGAATCTTTAATCTATTTAACTCATGAGTCTATAAGATTCAATCCAGGCTTCTCATGATCTTCCTTCTAACATATATTCTTAGGGGCATTTTTCCCTTAATAAGGGTTCATACTATGATTGTGAACTTATCAAAACATATCCCCCGGGGGTGTCGTAACCAAGAGTGCAGCAAGGCCCGTTGTCGTGCACCAATTCCCGTTCAAGTCTAGCTCAAAATGGTGTTTTCGGGTTTTACCCCTAGGATACATCTATGCCAGAGCCACCTCTACCTGCTCGTATCCAGACAGGGATGTATTTGTTTGATAAACCACTTACTTAGTATTTACCAAAACTTAGGGATGATTTTATTATACTTAGTCTTGTATCTAAGGATTTACTAGGGTTTCCTAATCCCAAAAATAACTAAACCTATCCTCTGATACCAACTATGACAACCCTGCTTTTTAATACAACTTAAGCATGCTTTCTTACATAAAACATCACTTGATACAACAAAGAAGATCGAGAGGTTTAGTGTCCTTGGGGCCTAGGATCATTACATAAAAACTTTAAACTTGAAATACAACATCTTTATTGAAAACTTCCTTTACATGACCACTACATTCCTTCGTACTTAGCATTGCATGGGATAACCTGAGGACATGCATAAGAAAAGGGTGATCTATAAAGCCCAGTAAGGGAGTACACAATGAATAACATGAGGAGTACAATACATGTTAGGAAATAGTCATATCAATAGAGAATAAGAGAAACATGAACATAAAGTCATGACAAAGCATGATAACCATAACATGGAAATGTGGAAACAACACTTAACATTGAATTAGCATGAGCCAAGGCTCATTGCACATGGAGCATGAGTAAACCCTTATTGCACTTGAAGCACGAGTAAAAACTCGTTGCACTTGAATTAGCATGAGTAAACACTCATTTCACATGACGTATCATGATACTATACTTTACCCAATGCATTGGAGTGCTATAAAGGGCACACCCTTCTTAAACATTTAATTTCGTGCATAAGTGTGCCACATGGATCATAAAACATGGATTCATAAAACATAATCATTTATTCCACGATAAAGGAATGTGTAATTCATACATGAAACTTTACAATCAATAATTAAATGTGCATAAAGGTGAATACCCATGATGGTGAAATGGGCATGGTATTCACTACACAATGACATTGGCTTAGAAAATTGGTGCGATTTCGGCAGCTTAACGACGTGACATAAGAATTCATAAAAAAATGTTTGATGAGAGAGAAAGGGGTTCCTCATCATATTTACATGAAATGGACAGTAAGGAGGTCATATAGATACATTTCTCAACAATTGAAAAGGAATTTAGATTCTTGATACAAAAGTATTGTTTGAATATAAAAGAGGAGAAAAAGGTTTCTTTTGGAATTTCGGCATAGTAACGGGTGTACATGGGAGGATTTTAATGAGATAGAAAGGGTTCTCCCATCATTCAAACAATAAGAAGTCAGTATGGGAGAGGTTATAAACCATACCCCAACATTCATAATTGAAATGAAAAGGGAAATACAACCTAAAGAAAATTGACAAAAATGAGAAAGGAAGAAAAAACCCTTACCTGGAAGTGTGCTTCCAAAGGCTAGAGAGAGGCTTGTGAGAGGCTTCTTGGGAGCTTGGGGCACCTTGGGAGGATTCTTGAGAGAGTAGGGCAGAGGTTGGACGAACTCCAAGGGCTTTGAGTGAGGAGGAAGTGGGATCTTGGGTGGGTTTATATAGGAAAGGTGAGGGAATTCTTTATTATTTAGGTTTGGGACCCCTTATATTAAAATAATCCAAACCACAAACCATACCATTGTATTTTCCCATGGTTTCTTGAAAAGGAAAGAGTAAACCAATATTTTACAAGGCCAAGGTCCGAACTTATTAAAAAAATTAGGGTTGCTTATGTGGAGGTGAGTCACACTCCCATGGAAATTAATTTAAAAAAGGCAAAGTGTTGAATAAGTCTTGAGGGCTCCGTTAATGCTTTGAAAAGTAAGTAAAACAAACCCAAAACCACATTATATTAATGATAAAACACATATTGGCCGAACATAAGGATTATGTTATTTTATTACATCACCATTGGGTCATTATGATGTCATAAAACACATTATATAATTAAATGGTATTTAATTTTTACCCAAAAATCTGACTGTCTCAGAAAATTATGAAAAATTCACCGTTGGATAATTTCAACGTCCTGATTCCAAAAATAATATTTATTTTATCTAAATAATTTTCTAAATATGTGAATTTTCTCTTTTAAAATAAAAACCGACATTTATAAAAAAATTCACGGGTTTTGACAGAAATGGCTTTCAATCCTTAATAAAAATTTTAATTGCATTCATAAAATTATAAGATCATTTATATTTAATAAAAATTAATTTAATAATAATAATAATAATATTTTATTAAAATATTATTTAATTCAAAAATCCTTTAATTTAATAAAATATAATTCTTAATTAAATAATAACTAAAAACACCATTTGTAATTTTAAAACTAATTACAATGTATCAAAAATGACTAGAAATTATATTCATTATTATATACAAAAATAATGTACATGAACATGGTGCTACTTATTTGTTACATAACCCCTTAAAATAGCTGCATAAGACCTAAGGGTACGGTGCGCGATGGTGACAGACTCTTGGGGCGGCTCGGATAACATCGCTCGAGTGGTAATTTCAATCAACTTCCACTTTTCACGTAGACGATCACGTTCGAGATTGACTTGATGAAGCTCAGCTTGGGCTTGGTCAAGGGAAAAGCCCAACGACGCCACCTCTTTTCTAAGCTCTGAAAAATGGGCTTCGTAAGGGGCAATTCTACTGGATGAGGCCATCGCTTCCATTGTCTGAGTAGAAATGGGTTCATTGAAGCCTTATATTTATACTACTCAGATGATCACTGCTCAACGGCTAAAAAGTAACGGTCACAAATCTTAACGTAAAACTAAAGAAGTTGACATCTTATAAAAACATTTTTCATAAAGAAACATTTAACTGGATCAAGAGGGATTTTCCATTAATGAAACATTGGGTCGTTACAAAGAATAAGAATTTATTCGACAAAACACGCATAAGAACAAAAAGTTATAAACACCCGAATAACAAGTAGCAATGAAATATTACTACTAAGAAGCTAAAAATAAGACTATATATGATATCATAAAAATAATTATGATTCTGTATTAAGTCAATAAAATTATTTAAATCATTATACAGGAGGTTCAGACATGTACAAAGCATATCAGACCTAAGGTAAGGGAAAATATCACAATCTCATTTTTATCCGAGATTGTTTATACTTTGAAATTTACTGGGGTGTATTTTATCATCCACATCCATGTTTCCTCAATATGAAACATTTATATCCTTATAAAATATTTTATATCCAATTTTACCCTTCGGTGAGTTTTAGTAAAAGATATGAAAGGAATCTTTTGTCGTTTTTCGTACGAGGTACTTTTTGCCTTTTCCGACAAAAGTACGGGAAGAATGTTTTTTTTAACTTATACAACATGAATGGATTTTTTAAAAAATCATTTCCAAGAAGCTTCCTTTACAAGTTTTCAAGTTTATTTTTAATCAAATTATTTTAGTTTAGAATTGTATGACATGTTATGAATGGAAAAGTGTTTTTGAAGAAGAAAGGATATTTTCCTCAAGAATGGTGTTCAAGTGTTTTATCAAAATTATTTTCCATCTATGATAATAAACGGTTATGTTTCTATCCCTATTAATACATTGATTTGACTATGTTGTGATGGAATTATTTTTATGAATTCATTTATCTTATATGAATTGTTTTATGATGTCACGATGTTTAAGATTCCCATTTTTATTACATTGGTTATGCTATGATGTATGGTTTATGATTTTGTGGAACACATAATAATGGTATCATTATGAGATGGGTGGGACCTATATCTCCCTCCCATTCATTGGGTAAAGATTTTATATCTCATGAGATAGACATGGCTGGAACAGTAGGTTATACCGGTTCAGTGAAGCAGTACTGAAACAAGGGTAACTCGGTTCAGAAATGGACTTTTTCCACTAAGATAGTCTTGGAAATGAGTCTTGACTAATAAGAAATGATTCTCTATGATTATGTGTGTATTCCACAAAGTTTCATGGTTTAAGTTATGATTATTGGGATTTCATTTCACTACTAGGATTTATCCCATGTTATGAAATTATGATCTCTTTTGTAGGTTAAGATTTCCAAAAGTTATGTGCTTATGTATATGATGTGATTGATATTTCTTTTGTTTACCCTTACTGAGCATTTGAGCTCACCCTTTTGTATGTTTTATTTTCCCAGGTCAGGAAGAAGGTTATTAAGTAGAATATGCCAAAAAGGGACTCTAGATATGACGAAATAAATGGGAGGCAAAGTAGATGCCTTATGAACTAGTTGTTTATATTTCCCAGTTTCTAAAGACACTATACCTATACGGTCCTTTCTTGATTTTGTTATATGTTGTAATAAGTGTGCTTCAATTATGAAGTAATAACAATTTATGTAAAGTATGGGTCGTTATAGTTGGTATCAGAGGAAAGGTATAGTCAAACTTTGGAAACTAGGATGTGAAAGCCTTAGTAAGAACCTTAAGGATAAGTCTAAGAATAGAACACAATCTTAGTGTTTTAGAAATGGCCATGAATAACCTAGTATAAGACCTTATCTGTGAAATTTTATTCTTGATTATGTGGTTTTCCTATTATAATTATTGTTGCTCACACTATTCTTCTTGGTTTTAGTCAATGGCTGGAACCCGAAGGAACCGTGTTAATGCTGAATGCGTCGGGCAATGAAATGATTGTCCCCCTGAGCAACCAAACGTTATGGGAGCTGGAATGCAAAATCTTGTAGCCATAATCACACAACTTTCTCAATCTATGAATCATGCAGGACTTCCAAATGAGAAATGGAAGGAGAAACATTACGTTGAATCCTTCATGAGACAGCGTCCACCTTCTTTCAGCGGGTCTACTGATCCATTAGTTGCTGAACAATGGATTAGTACTACTGAAAATGTATTTTCAGTTCTTCAATGTTCTTAGCATGATAAAGTTATCTTAGCAGTGTATCGTTTGAAGGTGATGCTGATCAATGGTGGAATCTTATTAAGAATACTAGGAAAAGGGATGAAATTGAGTCCATGGAATGGGACTAGTTCAAGAACTTATTTTTCAATAAGTACTTCCCTCGTATTCTCCGAACAAAGATGGAGAAAGGGTTTCTTGAACTGAAGCAAAAGGATGATTAATCTGTTGGCACCTATGAAGAAAATTTTACAAGACTTTCAAGGTACGCTTCTGGTATTATTATCCAACCTGAGAGTAAGATCGATAGATTCTTTAGTGGCTTAAAACCAAGTCTTCGAAGGGCCTTAGCCATAAGGGACTTCAATAGATATGAGGAAATCGTTCAATGTTCTCTCAAAGTTGAGATGGAGATTGGAGTAACCCATCAGTCATATGGGTTTGATAAGAAGAGGAAAATGGAATTCAAAGTAAAATCTAAAGAGCACACTGAAAAGAAGATGAGCTTTCCCTTATGCTCAATGTGTGGAAAGAAACATGGAGGGAGTTGTCTTAAAGGGACAAGTAAATGTTTCAAATGTGGAAAGGAAGGTCATCGGGCATTTGAATGTCGCGATGATGGGAAGAAGATGTCTAATGATGCAAACAAAGGAAGCGATACACAGAATGAACCTACTACACTTCAATGATTCAAGTTCAAGGAGATGTGACATTATGCCAATAAATGCCCTAATCCAAGGGTTGATGATGATCGTCGACGTCAACAAACTCTTAAGGCTAAAGACAAAGGAAAGTCACATGCAATTTCTATCAGTGATGTGGAGTATGATAACGATGTGGTGAAAGGTACACTTACCATCCACTCTAAAGTAGAAAATGTTTTATTTGATTATGGATCCACCCACTCCATTATTTCTGAAGAATTTTCTAAGGGTATCACCGTATTACCTCAATAATTAGATGTTGAGTTAGCTGTGAGAACACCTAATGGCACAACAGTCGCATCAAAAGTTAATAATTCTTCTCCGATTGAAGTTTGTGGGAAAGTGCTTCCTTCAAATCTTGTGATCCTTCCTATAGTGGAATTTGATGTGATTCTTGGCATGGATTGTCTTTCTCTACATGGATCTCATATCAATTGCCAAAGAAGGGAAGTCATATTTCATATTCCAGATCAAACTATGATCGTCTATCGATGAAAGGATGAACATAACCTTCCAGTGGAAATTTCGCCCATTTTATGGGTATTGATTCCACTAAATGAAGGTTATTTATCTCAAATGGTTGGTGGGAAACTAACGATTAAGAATATTCCCATTGTACGAGAGTTTGATGATATCTTTCCAGAGGAATTACCGGGTCTTCCACCGAATCGTGAAGTTGAGTTTTCAATAGAACTCGTATCGGGTGCTTTGCCTATTTCAAAGACACCTTATAGAATGGCCCCAATTGAGTTGCAGGAATTGAAGAAGAAACTCCAAGAGAATCTTGATAAGGGGTTTATAGGCCCTAGTGCGTCACCTTGGGGAGAACCTGTTCTGTTTTTTAAGAAGAAAGATGGATCAATGAGATTCTGCATTGATTATCGAGAACATAACAAGATAACTATCAAGAAAAAATATCCTCTCCCACGCATTGATGACTTATTTGACCAACTACACGGAGATCAATACTTTTCCAAGATTGATCTTCGTTCAGGGTATCATCAATTAAGGGTCAAAAGGGAGGATATACCAAAGACGACTTTCCGTACAAGGTATGGACACTATGAATTTATAGTGATGCCATTTGGTATTACTAATTCCCCTGCTATCTTCATGGATCTGATGAATAGAGTCTTTAGAGACTATCTTGATCAATTTTTGGTAGTCTTTATAGACGATATTCTTGTCTATTCAAAGAGCAAGGAAGAACATGAAGATAACTTGAGAATTATATTGAATACCCTGAGAAAGGAGAAGCTTTATGCCAAATTTACCAAGTGTGAATTTTCTCTTCAAAAAGTTTCATTTTTGGGTTACATAATCTCAAAAGAGGGGATATCTGTGGATCCAGCAAAAACAGAGGTTATCAAAAGATGGTCGAGACCAACAACAGTAACCGATATCCGAAGTTTTCTTGGTTTGGATGGATATTATCGACATTTTGTGAAAGATTTTTCACGATTATCTAATCCACTCACTAAGTTGACTCGGAAAGGAGTTAAGTTTGTTTGGATAGAGGAATGTGAAGATAATTTCAAGGAATTGAAAAGAAGGTTATCCAGTGCACCTGTTCTCACACTACCTTGTAGTGGAGAAAGGTTTGTGATCTACAGTGATGCATCCAAGAAGGGATTGGGGTGTTTTCTTATGCAAAATGATATGGTTATAGCTTATGCCTCACGATAGTTGAAAATACATGAGAAAAATTACCCAACTCATGATTTGGAGTTAGCTGCGGTAATCTTTGCATTAAAGATTTGGAGGCATTATCTTTATGGAGAAAGGTGTGACATTTATATTGATCATAAAAGTTTAAAGTATATTTTCACACAAAAGGAGATGAATATGCATCAAAGAAGATGGTTGGAGCTGATTAAGGATTATTACTGCTCTATCCATTACCACCCTGGGAAAGCAAACAAGGTGGCAGATGCATTAAGCCAACAAGACCATGCTAGTTTATCCATTATGAGGATCACAAAAGATCCAATATTTATGGATTTACAAAGGATGGATCTTGGAATTATAATGAAAGGGGAAAAATCGTATCTTTCTCAAATGAATGTTCAACCATCTATACATGTGAAGATTAAAGAGGCACAGAAAGAAGATGTCTAGTTACAAAAGAAGGTGAGAAATGTTCCTGAATTCAACCTTGATTGTGATGGGGTAATAAAGTTCAGGAATCAGGTTTGTGTTCCTCCAATCCCGGAATTAAAGAAGTAACTGCTGGATGAGGCTCATAGTTCTTCATTCTCTCTTTATACTGGAAGCACAAAGATGTATATGGACCTGAAAGAGTACTTCTGGTGGGATGGCATGAAAAGAGATGTTGCTGAATATGTCTCTCGATGATTGGTTTGTCAAAAAGTTAAAGCTGAGAGACAGAAGTCTAAGGGGATGTTACAACCATTACCCATACCCGAGTGGAAATGGGAAAACATCACTATGGACTTTTTCACAGGACTTCCTAAAACATCCAAAGGCAATAACGCTATCTGGGTCATAGTTGATCGTCTTACAAAGTCTACACACTTCATTGCTATTAGAGAGGATTTCTCTCTGGATCAGCTTGACATGATATATGTAAAGAAAGTGGTAAGATTTCATGGAGTACCACTTTCTATTATATCTGATCGGGATCCAAGATTTACCTCGAAGTTCTGGCGAAGTCTTCAGTATACTCTGGATACAGAGTTGAGTTTCAGCACTGCTTATCATCCTCAGACAGATGGTCAGTCTGAGAGAACAATTCAAACACTAGAAGATATGTTGAGAGCTTTCTCTATGGATTTCAAAGTTGGTTGGGATCAACTCCTACCTTTGGTGGAATTTTCTTATAATAATAGCTTTCACTCAAGTATTCAGATGGCTCCTTATGAAGCTCTCTATAGAAAGAAATGTAGGACTCCAACTTGCTAGGATGAAGTTGGGGAAAGAAAGCTATTAGGACCTGATCTCATTGATGAAATGGTAGAAAAGGTCAGATCTATTCAACAACACATAAGAGCAGCTCAGAGTCGACAGAAAAGTTATGCCGACAACCGAAGAAAAGACCTAGAGTTTGAAGTGGGTGATAAAGTTTTCTTACGAATATCTTCCTGGAAGAGGGTTATGAGATTTGGAAAGAAGGGGAAGTTGAGCCCTAGATATATTGGTCCTTTCGAAATACTGGATCGTGTTGGGAAGGTAGCTTACCGATTGGCGCTTCCACCGAATCTCTCTCAAGTTCACGATGTGTTCCATGTATCTCTCCTGAGAAAGTACATACCTGATCCTTCACATGTACTCAGCTCAGAAGTTGTACCGCTGGAGCAAGATCTTTCTTATGAAGAACAACTGATAGAGATTCTGGATCGTAGTGAAAAAGTCCTATGAAACAAGACCACTCGATTGGTGAAAGTTTTATGGAGGAACCACCAATTAGAAGAAGCTACATGGGAGCTTGAGGATATGATGAGGGAGAGGTATCCTCATCTGTTTGTTACAAAGTGACGAATTTCGAGGGCGAAATTCATTTTAAGGGGGGTAGAATGTAACACCCGAGACTTTTATGTTATATAAATCATCAAAGGAATCTTTTTCTACACACAACACTTTCTTGTATTTCTTTACATGAAATCGCGAGCTTCCATGATAGCTTGCGTCGTACGCAATACCGAGTTTCACTAAACAATGATATACTATTAAAATATTATTAAAACTAGCCGTTATGAATAGTAATAATCACTTTTTGAAATTTTATAAATTTTATTTTTAAAAATGGACTTCATTTTTGGATTCGTAATATCGAAATTATCCTAGGGAGAAATTTTGGTATTTTTCTGAAAACTTTCAATTTTTGATGAATAGTGAAACCACTAAGTGGTAGTTAAAAAAACTGAATTTTTCATAAAACTTAATTTTACCGCTTATGTGAGTGGAATTTCAAAAATCCGAGAGACACGGTTGATGTCAGTAATTAAAATGTGGTTCAATGAGATGAAAATAATTTTTTTGGTGAATAGTAACTTTTTACTTTTTTTTACCACGGTTAAAAGTAAATAGGGTAATTAAGGATACAAATGATATTATTATAACCCTAACACATGTCATAATTCTATTGTACAAGTGTAATTCGACCAAAAACAATCTTAGGAATAAAATATGACCATTTAGGCCCACTTGGATTAGATTAAGACATTTATTATTAATTTATTTAAAGAAGGGTTAAAATAGTTAAAATCAATGTTTAAGAAGTAAATCATTTTTAATATGGGGATATACGTAAGATAAATTCAACTATAAATATTCATTAGAAAGATAAAAAGATTTCACAGATAATGGCATTTTATTTGTAATTTTTAGACATTAAATAATTTAATTTATTTATGACACAATCAAGATGCAGTAATTATCTTATTAATGAAATATTGACATAATTTATGTTATAAATACCCAAATAAATGTAATTTGAGACTTTTTATGGACTCCACTAATTTTCTAGGTTAATATGAGATGTTATTAATGATGTAATTAACTTAGTTCGAACTTATCATTCTGTTATGATTTTCACAAAATCAATTACTAAATAGTGTCAAAATTGACATAAAATAGTTTTTAAAACAAATATTATATTATTAATTGTTATTTTATTCCTAAAAATATATGGTTCGGCCAAATGACTTAGAAAAGGTTATATATATTAATAATAAACAACTTGGGGTTCGTTTGGCTGCTTATAGTAAGTTTATTAACTTTATAGTACAAGAACACAAGAAGACACGGTAAAAGTAAAATTATTTAACTTAATGTTAAATCTAAATGATAAGGTTAAAATAGGAACCTAAACTTGTCTAAATTCTATTGGATGAGAGGATTTCGACCCATCCCCACCTTAGATTAGAAATAAATCAATTTGGAGCTATTTAAAACCGAAATTGACTTTATAATAAAATAATATTTTTAGTTATTCCAAAGGTGCCCCTCTCCTCCCTTATAAAAGGGCACCTCCTCCCCCTCTTCCTCACACCACTTTCAGCCTTCAATCTCGGCCAAACCCTGCCACTTTATCCTCTCCACTTCCCTAGAGACATCCTAGAGGTCCTGGTTTTCTAAAAAGACCAATTTTAGTGCCATAAAAGGAGGTCTCAAAGAAGCACTTCAAAGAAGAGGTCATGTCCGTTACCGATTCTTTCATCTTTATTTCTTCTTCCACTTCTTCCTCTTTAGTTGTTTCATTATGAAGTAATAACATCAGTATCACTCATATACTGATATGTTATTATAAGTATTAAACAACCCTATTTCACCATTTATCCATCCTACGGAAAAAGAAATCACCGTGCGTGCGTACGTACGGAATACCGTCTCCATGCCGTGGTGTAAACTATTTTCCACCACCACCTTACTTGGATGGGTATAATGGTGTAAATAATGAATATAAATGACTATTATAAAGTGATACTGATTCTGAAATATTATACATACACTCCAATACAATTCCACGATCATAGGAACGATATCATCACTCGTGCATACGTACGGAATACCGTCTCCACAATGTGATGCGACTCGTTCTAGATGATCTTCATTTCATAATGATTATATAAATGAATTGAATGAATGAATATGATATATATTACACTAATAGAATTCTGGAAATGAGGTATCTATAACCTAAAGATAAGAATACGAATTTATTGGACAAAACACGCATAAGAACAAAAAGTTATAAACACTCGAATAACAAGTAGCAATGAAATATTACTACTAAGAAGATAAAAATATGACCACATATGATATCATAAAAATAAGTATGATTATGTAATAAGTCAATAACATTATTTAAATCATTATACAGATGGTTCAGACACGTACAAAGCATATCGGACCTAAGGTAAGGGAAAATATCACAATCTCATTTTTATCCGAGATTGTTTATACTTTGAAATTTAATGGGGTGTATTTTATCATACACATCCATGATTCCTCAATATGTAATATTTATATCTTTATAAAATAGTTTATATCCAATTTTACCCTTCGGTGAGTTTTAGTAAAAGATATGAAAGGAATCTTTTGTCGTTTTTCATTCGAGGTACTTTTTGACTTTTCCGACAAAAGTACGGGAAGAATGTTTTTTTAACTTATACGGAATGAATGGATTTTTTAAAACATCATTTCCAAGAAGCTTCCTTTAAAAGTTTTAAAGTTTATTTTTAATCAACTTCTTTTAGTTTAGAATTGTATGACATGTTATGAAAGGAAAAGTGTTTTTGAAGAAGAAAGGATATTTTCCCCAAGAATGGTGTTCAAGTGTTTTATCAAAATTATTTTCCATCTAAGATAATAAAGGGTTCTGTTTCTATCCCTATTATTACATTGATTTGACTATGTTGTGATGGAATTATTTTTATGAATTTTTTTATCTTATATGAATTGTTTTATGATGTCAAGATGTTTAAGATTCCCATTTTTATTACACTGGTTATGCTATGATGTATGGTTTATGATTTTGTGGCACACATAAGAATGGTATCATTATGAGATGGGTGGGACCTATATCTCCCTCCAATGCATTGGTTAAAGATTTCATATCTCATGAGATAGACATGGCTGCAACGGTAGGTTATACCGGTTCAGTGAAGCAGGACAGAAACGAGGGTAACTCAGTTCAGAAATGGACTTTGTCCACTAAGATAGTCTTGGAAATGAGTCTTGACTAATAAGAAATGATTCTCTATGATTATGTGTGTATGCCACAAAGTTTCATGTTTTATGTTATGATTATTGGGATTTCATTTCACTAATATGATTTATCCCATGTTATGAAATTATGATCTCTTTTGTAGGTTAAGATTTCCAAAAGTTATGTGCTTATGTATAAGATGTGATTGATATTTCTTTTGTTTACCCTTACTGAGCATTTGAGCTCACCCTTCTGTATGTTTTATTTTCCCAGGTCAGGAAGAAGGTTATTAAGTAGAATATGCCAAAAAGGGACTCTAGATATGATGAAATAAATGGGAGGCAAAGTAGATGCCTAATGAACCAGTTGTTTATATTTCCCAGTTTCTAAAGACACTATACCTATACGGTCCTTTCTTGGTTTTGTTATAGGTTGTAATAAGTGTGCTTCAATTATGAAGTAATAACAATGTATGTAAAGTATGGGTCATTATAGTTATACTGATGAAGATAATGTTACCACATGTAATGTCCCGGTTCCAGGTGCCACTCAATGGGTGCCCCAAATCTGGTTCGCCACGTGATCTCAAGCACATTTCCCCAAACTCCATAGGCTGCTAACTAGCAGCGAAGGCCTAGGTCTGATAGTGGGGAAACTATGCCCTCATTTTTTAAAGTGTAGTGCAACGGAATAAAATAAAAAGCATACAACAACAGCGAAAGTAGTAAACGACGCACATTTAAAATAAAAAACTGTAGTAAAAACATCAAACAGTCCTATAGATATAAGATGATGCATCATGCCTCGAGTATTAAGAAAATAGCCAGAACATGTTACAAAGCAGTACAATATGATACATAGTACAGAAGAACAAAACCAAATAGCTGGTTGCATCACGAGCCTAAGCCCGGTCCCATGCTCCCATACTCCTTAGTAGAAATCAAGTACCTGTATAGGGACCCATGCCCTTATCCACACCTGCAGAAATGTAATCTGTTTGGGCTGAAAAGAATGACCCAAACAGGGTGTGAGAAATAAATCCCAGTATGCACCCACCAAAGGAATGTGCCCAACTGTGTGTAAATATGCAACAACAATGTGCAAAAGTAAATTCAATAAACAATACAATACTCAAAAGTAACTATCATACCAGTTATATTGCTATTTTATTATCCATTTAATCATTTATTATCCAGAAACCTCCACGGTGAAATTCTATGTAAACAGTCATTATCCTTAGACACACCAACCCTTACCGTCAGGTAATCAGAAACATAGCCCGCAGGTATTTTCCCACAGGAATACATATATTTCCCTCAGGCGTACAAAGTTTCGCCCTCAGGCACATATTATATTTCCCACATGCATGAAAGATGTTTCCCTCAGGCTAAAATAACTACTGCCCTCAGGCTAATGAAAACACTACCCTCAGGCTTAACAAGTAACTAGTTCATGCCCAACATATCAACAAGAATTTCACATACAATTCCACTCATGTCAAAAGTAATGCGAAAAATAAACATGGCATACCCTCGGGTATCCTGGCCAAACGGATAAATATAGGAACACACCCTCGGGGTGGTCCTGGATCCAAGTAATGATCCCAAACAACAAGTTATTATCACATTTAATTACCTATACAATTCTAGGTATTTTAAAAAGCCAAATCCTCAGCCACACGACACCCCAACATGGGTTCGTGGAAAAAAATACACAAAACACAAAGCAGTTGGAAATTAAACACCAAGCCACCTACCTTAGACACAAACAAACGATATACGCGAACGTCGATTCCATAATTGCCCAAAAACGTCGTAGATCTAAGGTAAAATAATTCTCATTAAACCGCAAATAACTTCCCTTAGATGAATAATTGGAAAGAAAGACACAAGGAAGAGGAAGCTCTTAACCGTGCAGTTCCAATGTGATCGATGGAACTAGAAATGGATTCCCGACGCTCGATCGGTTGATCCATGATGGTTCGGTCATCCTCTCCTGAGCTCCCATCCGGTTCTAAGAAAATCATGTGAACATGGTTGGCTACTGCCCTTTTAAGCGAAAAAAACAAAGTACACGACGTGTAATCCCCTCATTTAACTGTTCCTCTGGTGGCACTGCCAAACAGTTCATCCGTCGACATGAGTACACGACGTTTATTCCCTACTACACGGCCTGTACTATCACCTAGCTGGCGACTGCTTTCACCGCTTACTATTTTCCTACCGACTGACTACACGGCATGTAAATACATACTACACAGTGTGTAGTCAGTTTTACACCCTTCATCCCTGAAATGGCTACACACCCTGTGTACTATTCCACACGGTGAAAAGTACACGGTGTGTGGAATAGTACATGACGTGTAGTTCCAAATTTTAGGATTTTCCCCATTTTCTTTATTTTCTCAAAAACACTTAAGGAAAATATAAAAAGAAGAAATTCGTACCTCAAAAATAAGAACCGGGTTCTTACAAACATCCCCCCTTAAAATAATTCGTCCCTGAATTGCCCTTCTAAGGGTGGCGAAGATAATGCTCAGAAAAACTATGGCCACTGAGCACGTAGGTTGGTCTCCCGCTCCTAGGATTTGTCCTGCACTCGGCCATGCTGCCATAGCACCCATACGAGAGGAAATGACCGGCCACAGAGATCCATCATCCTCCTATCAATGATACGAATCATATGCTCCTAAAAGTATGCATCTATCTCAAGCTCAACCTTCTCAGGATGAAAAATGTGAGATGAGTCTGAATGATAGAGGTGGAACAGAGATACATGGAAGACATCGTGCATGGCCCGATACCTCTGTGCTAACTGCAACCGATAGGCAACCGACCCGACTCTCTCCAGAATCTCAAATGGCCCCACATACCTCGGTGAAAGTTTACTCTGTCTCATAATCCGCTTGTGTCCCAACCTTGGAAAAACATGAAAGAACACCTGATCCCCGACCAAGAACTCTAAAGGTCATCTACGACGATCAGCATAAGATTCTGAAGTGACTATGCAGTAGCCATTTTCCTTTGAATCAACTGGACCTACTCAGAAGTCTCCTGCACGAGGCGTGGTCCCAGTAAAGCTTCCTCACCTTTCTCTAACTAGCACAAAGGTGATCGGCATTGCCTACCATATAAAGCCTCGTATGGTGCCATCTCAATAGTTTTATGAAAACTGTTATTTTAGGAAAACATGACTTGGGGTATATGCTTCTCCCAAGAGCCCCCCAAGTCTAGGACGCATGCACGTGGCACGCCTTTAAGCACCTGTATCATACAATTTGACTGGACATCGGTCTTAGGGAGGTAAGATGTTCTCAGAAGCACCTGTGTACCTAGTTCCCTCTTAAAACCCTGCCAGAAAAGAGATGTAAAACGAGCATCCCTATCTGAAACAATAGAATGAGGAACCCCATGGAGACGTATGACCTCTAGGATATAAAACATCCCGAGCTCGTCAACACTGAAGGTCTCCTTGATCGGAAAAATTTGAGCTACCTTTGTGAGTCTGTCCATAAAAACCCACAAGACATCATTGCCTCGAGGTGACCTCAAAAACCCAGTCACAAAATCCATCGCGACATCATCCAATTCCACTCCAGGATGGGTAATGGACTTAACAGTCCGACTAGGCTCTGATGCTCTGCCTTTACCAGCTAACAGGTGGAACACTGCATAACAAAACCTGCTACATCTCTCTTCATACCCATCCACCAGTACTGACGTCTCAAGTCATTGTACATCTTGGTAACCGCGGGATGAACTCCCAAAGCTGATGCATAAAAATCCTGCATCCACTCCACGTGTATATCCCCTGGAACCCATACTCGTCCATGTAAACACAGTACCTCATCATTTCCTATCGTCCAACTTGAAGGAGGGTCCTCACTTACCACCGACTCCCATAAAACTAGGCCTTCTGAATCAGATAGTTGTCTCATCCTCACTCTATCCAGTAGGGTAGATGTCACAACTAAAGATTAAAGATAGGTCTGCCCTTGACTATCATGCACCTCCAGATGCATCTCAGAGAACAAATCCATAAGCTGCCATTCACCAATGGCCTCCTGCACTGCCTGTATCTGAGTCCTCATACTCAGTGCATCAGCTATGACATTACCCTTACCCGGTGTATAGGCAAACTCAATGTCGAAGTACTGTAGGTACTCGACCCACCTTCATTTTCTTAGGTTCAAATAATGCTGAGTAAAGATGTATTTGAGGATATTGTGGTCGGTGGAAACCACAAAATTCTCTCCCAATAGATAATGTATACAACATCATAACACATAAAAAACTACAAAAAACATGAGTTCATGCGTCGGGTAATTCCTCTCATGTGGCGTCAACTACCGAGACCCGTATGCAACAACTCGATCTCCCTATATCAACACAGCTCCCAGCCCAATACCCAATGCATCACAGTAAACTGTATAGATCCTCCTTGGATCTATAAGTATCAGGATTGGTGCTAATGTCAACCTTCCTTTCAGGTCATGAAAGGATGTCTCGCAAGCTTCTGACCAAAATAACTTCACAACCTTCTTAGTAAAACCCATCAACGACGCTGATAAGCGGGAGAATTCCTGGATGAAGCATCTGTAGTAACCAGCCAGCCCTAAGAAACTCTGTATCTCAAACACGTTCTTAGGATTCTCCCTAGAAACTACTGATCTCACCTTCTCTGGGTCCACTGCAACTCCTGCCTCTGAGATGATATGACCCATGAAGTGTATCTGGTCCATCCAAAAGTGTCACTTTGAGAGCCTAGCATATAGCTGATTCTCTCTCAGTGTATTGAATATGATCTCAATGTGGGTGGAATGGTCCTGTCGAGTGTGAGAGTACACCAAGATATCGTCCTTGAATACTACCACTAAAGAATCCAGAAAATGATGGAGCATGCGATTAATCAAAGCCATGAAAATGATGGCGCGTTCGTGAGTCCAAAACACATAACCAAGTACTCGTACAGACCATATCTGCTTCGAAAAACATTAAGCCGTTTATTTGATGGTCTCACGCGTAGTTGATGATATCCTGATCACAGGACAATCTTCGAGAGAACTCATTCTCCATGAAGTTGATCAAAAAGATCATCAATCCTTGAGAAGGGATATCGGTTCTTAACCGTCAACTGGTTCAGCTTCCGATAATCCACATAGAGACTGAGGGTACCATCTGCCTTCTTCGCAAAGAGGTCCAGAGAACCCCAAGGAGAAGTACTGGGTCAGATGAAACCCTTTTCCTGTAACTTCTCTAACTGCCTCTTGAGCTCATGCAACTATGAAGTATCCATCCTATAAGGAGGAATGGACACCAGTGATGCTCTTGGTACAAGCTCAATAGAGAAATCCACCTCACGCTCCAGAGGTAGACCTAGAAAGTCATCCGAGAAGACATCCCTAAAACAATCAAAGACTGGAGGGAAATACTTCTGACGTATCCCCTGGTCATCTAGATATAGGCTCGCAATCTGGGCTGCGACTCCACCTCGCCCACGATGCGCTGGTCTAGCTTGACTCGTCTGAACATCCCATTCGCCCTTGTATAGAAACTCTCCACCATTTGGTGACGTGAAACTCACCCTGAAATGATAGATATCTACAATGGCTCGAAAGGGAACCAACCAGTCTATCCCGAGAATGACATTATAACTCGTCATCTCTAGGACATAGAGGTCCCAAAGGAAGTGACACCCTCCAACCTCAAGGGGGCACTTCTTGCACTGATGCACACCTGTCATTCTAGTTCCCAACAGAGTGTCTAGAGTCATGATACCAGAAGAAGTAGAAACACAGAGCCCAAGGATCTTCACAATGGGCACAGATATCTAACTATGTGTTGCACCTGTATCAAAAAGTACTGAAGATAAGACAAAAGCTACCAGAATAGTACCTCTAAATGTATAAAGTCAGGGATCCTACTACTACAGGGTCTGTTGCACTGAATATGCCTATCTAGTGCCACAACCCTACAACATAGCTTGGTGACCCTGAGCTGTCCCACCCTGCTACCTCTGAGATCCTGGTGTCTGGCTCCCACGACCACGACCACAATCTCTGCCTGCACAGATGGACGTATTCCAGTTTCCTGACTGATAAGAATCCACTGGTCCTACTCCCGCACGCGAAGTCTTCACGGAACCCATCTCACTAGCCACTGGTGGAAACGCCCTGTAAAAGCGCTGCAGATGACCCATCTTGCCACAAGCTCGACACTCCACTGGGTCTTGTGGACACTGCGGTCTCTTGTTCCCCTCTCTACCACATTGGTAGCACCTGACCTGACCACCTGAAATATCCTTCTGGCTAGGACTTCCACCCTGGGAGAAGTCCATCTATCTTTTCCTCTTACTAGTAGACATAGTACCAGAAACTGGTGCTGAACTACCCTGGCCCACACCACCTGCTTCCCGAAGGTTCCTCTCGGTAATCAGCGCCTGGTTCACAATATCATGTACAGAAGGCAACCTGAAAACATTCACCAGTGCTCAAATGTCATATCGAAGACCATCCTCAAAGAGTATGGCTCTCAACGTCTCATCACCCACCCAAAGGGGTGAAAAACACTAAAGCTCTGTGAAACGAGCAAAATAATCCATCACCAACATAGCGACCTACTACAGAATCATGAACTCTCGAGCTCTATCTGCCCATAGCGTCTGTTGAAAGAGGAAATCATAGAAGAATGCCTGAAAATATTCCCACTCCATGTCTATGTGAGGATCTGATTGGGGGGAAACATCCCTCCACCTCTTGGCGGAATAACGCATCATATACGTCGTGAGCTTGACCCTCTACCCTGGAGGCATCTCAAGATGATCAAAGATAGTCTGCATCGACCCCAGCCAAGAATCTGCAGCCTGTGGTCCACCATCCCCTGAGAACAAAGGCAGATGCTACTGCTGGAAGATACAAGTCAACTCTTCTATAGATGTGGTAGCCAGCGGTGCTCCCTGAAAGGTCTGCATGAACTGTATAATGCCTTCACAGAACTGTGCATTTGCGCTTGTGTCAGGAATAATGGATGGAACTGCGTCTGGATCTGCTGGAGGATCCACTGGTAGCCCATGGCCCACCATCTATATAGTTTAATCATTGCCACTCAATTGGTGAACAACGCATGGTCGTCTTGGTGGCATGACTCTACAAGGTCAAATGCACACCTTAGATCCATATTATCAAGGACTGAAACTGAAGGGACAAAAAGGGAACCGGAGGAAGAAGGAATTTCAAAATTTGAAAAACAAGACTACACGGCGTGTATACTGACTACACGGTGTGTACCTAACTTCTTTCACCTTTCCCGGGTCCTTATACAGGGATAATCTACGTGGATCCCGTTGAAAAAAACTACACGGTATGTATAACATCTACCCGGCGTGTATGGTGTAATTTTCCAACTGCCTGTGTCGATTGTGACACGACCGACTACTCGGCTGGAGATTACATGATCTGTGGAACCCAAAAACGGCGTGTACACCAGCCCATTTTCCCTACCAAATTGCTAAAACCACACAATCTATTCTTGAATTGGACTACATGGTGTGTCCTAGAGGTACACGGCGTGTACTAGATGAGCTTTGCCGTCATGTGTTGTTAGTTAAACAGTTGGTACACATGGCTCACACTACACGACGTGTTCAATATCCACATGGTGTGTATGCAAAAGGATTACATTGATCCGTGTTTTTAGTTACACGGTCGGGTTCCTAGGTCACACTATACGGTGTTTTCTTCATTGACACAACATGTTCAAGAAAAGATTACACCGGCCCATGTTTCTTAGGTACACGACCGAGTCTCCGGGTCAACACTACACGACAAGTACTGAAGCTACACTGCGTGTTCACCCAAAGCTCTTCCCTTCCCCGTGTCACTACCCACATGGTTTGTGACATAGGAAGAGACTACACGACGTGTACTCTGGGTACAAGTCATGTACTCAAAAAGTTTTCTTTCATTCCCAAACAGAAGTACATACACAGAGTTTTTAAGGTATTATACGATGTGTATACTGGGTTTCTAGACAGTATGACTCATAAACTTCCCCAGAACCCAAAAAATATAGAAAAAAAACCTAAGTGTCAAATTCCATCCTGTGAGGGCCCATACTCCCCAGGAATCAAAGTTTTACATCTTATCTGTGTTATAACAAAACAAACAGCTAATGATCCACCAACTTCTGGTCAATAAGGGCCCATACTCCCCAAAAACCAAAGTTTGGCATCCATTATATCAACTGGCTCATAAAAAATACCCTATCATATAGCAGGTATTTATCAAGAAGCTATCACAACAACATGCTTTTCTAGCACAATAGCTATCTCAACAACATGAGATTTCAAATGAACCTACATGGCGTGGAAACTATGCATGGAATATGATTTCTAGCATGTGGCTAAATGATGCATGATACGGAATACCCTCATATCATTGGGTTGTAACTAAATAGAACGCATAGATAAAATATAAACAACACAATCACAAGGGCGCCACCCCACGGTGAAATAAAATCAACTGTAAAATTTGCAAAATCAGAAGAATAGAAAAAAAAATACGAGGTAGACTGGCTTTTCCCTGTACACAGGTTTGCTACGCCCGGTCATAGATTATTACGAACTAATCTTCCTGTCCTATCCTTGAGTAAGGCTCCAAATAGTAATTCAAGGAAAAGAAACCCTATGATACCACTTTGTAACGTCCCATTTCTGGGTGACACTCAACAGGTTCCCTGAATCCGGTTCGCCACGCAAACTCAAGCGCATTTCCCCAAATTCCAGAGGCTGTCGACTAGCAGTGAGGGCCCAGGTCTGATAGTGGGGAAACTCTACCCTCATTTTTCAATGTGTAGAGAATTAGAATAAAATAAAAAGCATACAACAACAGCGGAAGCATTAAACCATGCACATTTAAAATAAACAACTACAGTACAAAAATTAACAGTCATATAGATATAAGATGGTGCATCATGCCTTGAGTACTAAGAAAATAGCCAGAACATGTTACAAAGTAGTACAATACGATATAGAGTATAGAAAAACAAAACAAAACAGACGGTAGCATCATGAGCCTAAGCCCGGTACCATGCTCCCCTACTCCTCAGTAGTAATCTAGTACCTATATAGGGACCCTTTCCCTTATCCAAACCTACAGAAATGTAATCTACTTGGTCCAAAAAGCATGACCCAAACAGGGTGTGAGAAATAAATCCCAGTAGGAACCCACCAAAGGCCCGTGCCCGACTTTTTGTAAACATGCAACAACAGTGTTCAAAAGTAAATGAAATAAACTAAGCAGTACTCAAAAGTAACTAACTTACCTGTTATATTGCAATTTTATTATTCATTTAATCATTTATTATCCAGAAACCACCATGGTGAATTTCTATGTAAACAGTTAGTGTCCTCAAACACACCAACCCTTAGAATCAGGTAATCAGAAACGTAACCCGCAGGTATTTTCCCATAGACATACAGATATTTCCCTTAGGCATAAAAAGTGTCCCCCTCAGGCATAGAGTCTATTGCCCACAGACACAAAAGAATTTTCCCTCAGGCTGAAATAACTACTGCCCTCAGGCTAAAGGAAACACTTCCCTCAGGCTTAACAAGTAACCGGGTCATGCCCAACATATAAACAAGCATTTCACAAGCAATTCCTCTCAAGGAAAAAGTAATGCACAAAATAAATATGGCATACCCTCAGATATTCTGGCCAAACGACTAAACAGAGGAACACACCCTTGGGGTGGTCCTGGATCCAATAAATGACCCCAAACAACAAGTTATTATCACATTTAATTACCTATAAAATTTGAGGTATTTAAAACATCCAAAGCCTCAACCACACGACACCCCAAAATGGGTTCGTGGCACAAAATACACAAAACAAACAGTAGTTGGATATTAAACACCAAGCCACCTACCTTAAACACCAACGAACGATATACAAGAACGACGATTCTAGAAACGCCCAAAAACATCGTAGATCTGAGGTAAAAAAAATTCTCATTCAACCTCAAATAACCTCCCATAGAGGAAGAATTGGCAAGAAACACACGAGGAGAAAGATCTTACCTGTGCGGTTCCAACGTGATCGACGGAAGCGGAAATAGATTCCGGATGCCTTATCGGTTGATCCATGAAGGTTCAGCTATCGTCTCCCAAGCTCCCATACGGTTCTAAGACAATGTTGTGAATAGGGTTGGCTAATGCCCATTTTAAGAAAAAAACAAAGTACACGACATGTACTTTTGACTACACAACGTGTACTCCCCTCATTTAATGGTTCCTCTGGGGGCACCACCAAACTGTTCATCTGTCGACATGAGTACATGGCCTGTATTCCCGACTACACGGTGTGTACTATCGACCAGCTGGCGACTGCTTTCACCGCCTAACTATTTGCCCGCCGACTGACTACACGACGTGTAAATACATACTACATGGCATGCAGTCAGTTTTACACCCTTCGTCGCGGACATGGCTACACACCCTGTGTACTAATCCCACACGACCAAAATTATGTGGTGTGTGGAATAATACACGGTGTGTAGTTAACATTTTTAGGATTTTACCCATTTTCCTTATTTTATCAAAAACACTTAAGGAAAAGGGAAAAAGAAGAAACTCGTACCACAAAAATAAGAACCTGGTTCTAACACCACAATCCACATATGAAACACATGGGATATTTTTCCAGTATTATTTACATTAAATATAAGAATAATAATAAGACTGTGGTTGATAAACCTTAAAAAGTTATTCATATTTCATATTCTAGGAATGATATATTATAGAATAAGTTGAATAATCTTAACTAATGTTATATGAATAATCTTGGTTGACTGATGGGTTTCTGTTTTGGAATTCAATGATTATGTAAAACAAATCATGAAAATTTTATGTATCTTCAGTATAGTTTTTTCATCAATTATTTATAAGGATTATTGTAATGGTAATTAATACATCGAAAACTGATATTATTATTAAGGTAAGGTAACCCAGAATGTCTTCATGATGTTGAGAAAATTATGTTTTTCTTGGATAAGGAGATGATTTATTTAGATAATGTTAATTGGAAACTATAAATGTACTTATTTCTTATTCATGTTTTTTTTGAAAATGTGATCTATTTATGATTGATTCATTTTAAAACATCTCATATTTAACAAATATATCATGAAAATCATTGGAATAATAAATAATGAATTTCTTTCAAAAGTATATATGTTTAATCATGTTATTATCTGGTTTTAAGAGAATATAAGATAAAGGTATTCAAATGTATAGAACTTGGAAACCAAAATATTCTTTATAAAATATTTTGGATCAATGTTATGGTTATTTAGTGAACTTATTTCTTCTGTTTTGAATTATCATCATTCAGAATTATTACAAGGTTAACAATTTACTGAGTGGTTTATGTTAAACATTTCATGAGGTGTTAAATAATAACATTTAAATCCCCCATTTGAGGATTTATCCATATTTGATAACCAATGTCAACTTTTAATTAAATGTATAACAAATTACTATTATAGAGATTTTGATTTGTTTTTTTAAGCATTATAAATTTTCCTTTATTTCATGGAATTAGTGATGATTGGGGAATTGATCAAGGAACAATAATATGATGAGAAAGTGAATATAAAATTTAAAGGAATAAATTATGTATTTATTCTCAGTAAAATTATTGAACTCATGGGAGAGGATCTAGAAACCAAAATTGTTTTACTAGTACTTTCTTATCTAATGAATTAAATAGTCCATTAGATCATCACATGTTTATAGCTTTGTGATTGTAATGATTCCCCTAATGATATTCTCTATCACTCTTCTCTAGAAAATGATTTTTATATATCTATTCCATTTCCATGTTTTTAATTTCTATTTATGTCCTCTTATATGTAATCCCAGCTATGAGTTACATTGGGTAACCATTGTGGTTCTAACTTTCCCTTTTAAAGGATATATTAGTATTTCTTTTTTCAATGAGGGTTTATATTAATATAACATACAATTATTAAAAAATTCATAACAAATGGATGTTTTTAGGGAGATATTCATTTTTAAGGGGATATAATTTATCTTCCTGATTTTTTGAAAAATATATTTCTTGAATTAATTTAATCCTTTTGATATTTTACATTTCACGTAATACTGAATTTATGTTATGTTATATGAATGTAGAAATTAATTTCTTTTTTACGCAACACTATGTAAATATTTCTATACAAAAAAACACTTTTATTGGATCACGATACAAGAATATATATTCTTATCTTCTGTCACACACAATACATAGGTCCTTCAATATCTTGTGTTACACATAAGATACTATTTTACCAAATTAATGTATATAGTTAATATAGATAATAAAATATTATTATAATTACCACTTAGAAATTATAATGGAATATGTGAAATTTTTTGATTAAATTAGGAATCAAAGATTTACACATTTATTTATAATGAATAATTTGGTTAATAATTAGTTTGAAATGAATGTAAGAACTATTTTAAAGTAAAGAAATTCATTTTCTATGAAAACTAATTTTCTACAAACAAACACCATTTTATCTCGATAAAATTAAACGGACCTGTTTTGATAAACTTTTTCATTAAAATTTACACAATATATACTCAATAAATATTTTTTATAATCATGTAATATATTTGATATGAATAAATACAATAATATAAACAACAAGATTTATTTTTATAAAAGATAATTTTAAACAATTTTAATGGGGAGCCCTTTTTAAATCCAAATTTTTATAGATTTATACTTTTTATTTGAGAAATAAAATTCAATTTTTGGATATAGAATCTCAAAATTAACTTCGGTTGAATTAGTGATATGTTTTGGAGAAGATTAATTTTTTGAGGAATAGAGAAAACACTGAATTTAAATTCAAATCAATTTTTATTTAATTTATTTAAATATTTAAATTATGTTTTAATTTTGTTCTAATAATAAAAAGATCTGTTTTATATCATTTAATTAAATAAAGGTAATTTTACAAAATTACACAATGAATTTAGATATAAAAACTTGGAAAACTCTGGAAATTTTTTATTTTAAAAACACGTTTATTTATCCATTATGTGCATTAAATTTAAATTAATTTCTTCTACATTAGTGATTAGAAATCTAAAAAACAGAATCTATTTTGGAATTATAGTAATTTATATTTTATAATAAGGTTAACATAGTTTTTCCCATATTATAAGTGAAGCTAATTATAATTAATTAGAGTGAATAAGAGAAAAATTAGCTTTACAAAGGAAAAACCCATATTATTAAGGGCCCAAATGATCTATAAACATTCTAAAAATATATTGTATAGGAATATTTGTACCCTATTATCATTTTTAAAAATTATTCTCATTATTGGGTCAAATTTCAATGAATTAATGTGGGTGGAATTCCCTTTTCAAGAGTTTACAAGAATGCCACTCCTCCCCCACTATAAGATGAAACTCACGGTTTCTATATCCTCACAGAACTAAAAAAACATATTTATCGACCAAGATATGAAACAATTTCCCTTTAACATACCTCTTATAAACCTATAATCCTCAATTTGGGAATAAATTCATCTATGGAAGCACCTTTGGGAGAACAAAAAGAAGTAACCTTAATAAGAGATGAAATCATTCCTCAAGCAATTTAATTTTATTTTCATTATCCTCCCCTCAAATATTATATTTAATTTGTAATATAATAACATAATCTTAAAAATATGATCATATTTGTTTATTATTTGTTGTAAACCTACAATTATATATACTTTCAACTAATGTGTAACAAAATTACTGTTCGTGTACAATGAACTACCGCCTCAGGAAACGATGATTGTTTGTTTTTCCTCTACCACTATACAAGGTTAGGAATTATGCTAAAAAATATTTTTATATGATATATATTATTTTTATTAATTAATTATTCTTTTTTAATTGTAATATATCCCATGAATTCATGCTTTCCATTTTTTGAATATGATAATTTCATATGGGGGTGTGTGGACTACCGCCTCCTCAAAAAGATGTGATTCATTCACACTCTACATGGAATGTATTAAGGATGGGTATGGTGAAAATATATGATATATAGGACATAATAATTCTACTTTAATAGAATTATATATATATATATATATATATATATATATACGATATGTAAATTACATTCATCCAATAAGACAATAAAATGGAAACAACGTTCCGGTGTATGTACGGTCAACTGTCTCTTTGAGTGGTGTATTCATTTAATATTTTTGTATGTTATAGATTATTATAAATTAATATGTAATTAATATATATTATAATAATATCACTATATACATTCAGGAAATAATTAAATTAAGATACATGAAAAATGATCTACAATAAAAAGAAAATACATATAAGAAAGGAAAAGAATCTATTACCTAAAACAAAAAATTAAGATGGGATTATTAATAAATGAGAGATATAAATTCATAAAAATCATATTTTTTATGAAATATAACAATATGTTTTTTCAGTATATGTTTAATAAATTTATATTTATTATATAATAGGTTTGATGTTGTACGATGATTATAAATACCGAAGGTATGGGAATTTCACCCTAGTTTTAATATCCGTGAGTTACTTTCCATATTCACCACTGAATTATTTCGTATGGTTTACATACTACACATGAATGCATTATATGATTAATATAAATTTATGGGTATTTACATATCAATTTTTTAATATTTATTTCATGGGATTTATGTTTTAAAGGATACCAAATCAATAAAGTAATTTTGTCTCAATTTCCATTCTTTGAGATACATGCAATATTATGCACAAACATTAATAAATGGGATGTATATAATAAAAAATGAAATTTTTTATAATTATTATCCTTTTTTTCTTGATATAGTTAAATTCATGTAATTTTATTCAATCCTAGAGATCATTATTCAATGTTTCCAACGTGGTAACAATTTATTGCTACAATCTCATCGTTTGTCGAGATTGTTTATGATTATTATTCTATTGATGAAAATATATGAAACATATCTCAAGAGGATCATTAAATGTTATAATCGTATGTTTATTAAATTTATATAAAACCAATGTTGCTATTTTTACACTCTTTGATACATAATATGACTACTAATTTTTTTTTATTAAAAGCCAACTTTATTTATCTATTCGGTCAGAAATCATTGGTATTTTGAAACTGTGTATCCTAAAAATATTTTAATGTTATCCTATGATATTTAATGGAGGTTTTTTCCATTTTTTGATATTTTTTATAAAAATAGTTTATAAAATTAATATTCTTGTCATTTTCTGAATGAGGTATTAATCAAAAACATTATGATGAGAAGTTAATGTTCATCATGTAAAGATTTATCCACCATTATTGACATCCTTGGAATATTACCTTTCATTTTTACATTATTTATTTTTTAAAAATATATCTTACTAATATTCTAGGATTTAATTTCCTTGGAAGTGGTTTTCAATGAAAATGTTTCCCAAATATTTTATATGATTCAAGAAGTGTTTTAAATGTTTTTAACAGATTCCATTAAATGTTTTCAAGTCAATTTTCATTGAAAAAAGTATTCCAAGATGATTTATATTAACAAATATTATTTAAATGTTTTCTGGGTTCTTTTAAACATTTTCAAGAAAAAATGTCTTTCAAAAAATTTTAACGCTTCTTTTATATGTTTTCATGACAAAATGGTTTTCAAAATATTTCAATGAATTATTTATTAGTTTTAAGAGTATTTTCAATGAATGGTTTTTTAAAATGATTTCATAATTCTTTTATATTATTACAAAATGTCCCGAGATACCCAGAGTTGGTTCATTATTACATAACATTTGCATGATATAATGAAATCATGTCCTGAATGGCCGGTCAGTTTAGTGTCCTTGGAAATACTAGATACATTCATAAGTTTTACATTACATTATAAAATTAAAAACTACAACAACATAGTTTCCATAGACCACACTCATATCCCCTCATACTATCCTTGTAGGTCTTTCATAAAATACTTTTTCACATCCTGGGAAAAATAAATCATAGAATGGGGTGAGCTTAGAAGCTTAGTAAGGATAATAATATAGTCAAAACATTCAAAAATGATCATTAGCATTTATGGGAATGTATAAGACTAAAACAAAAGCATTTTAAACCTGAACTTCAGTATAATATGGTAAAGATAAAATCAAATAATTCCATTTACGTATTCCCATGGATATTCTATTTGTCAAATAATCACAAGAAATATCAATACCCAATTTCATAATGATGGAATGCATAATGCCAGACTTTATAACCACATAGTCAAGGCCTTTTTCCAAAACTACAAATAAGATTTTGTCAAGGCCTTGTGTCAAGACACGAGTTTGTCTTATGAGACCTACTGATGCATCTAAAATCTATAGCGGGCTCCACCCATGACATATTAAGTGCAATGCATTCCTTATATGAAACGGTTTAAACATAACATAAACATTCGTATTAAAACTTGCAAATGAAATGTCAATACATTATCCAAAAACCATGAATGGTGTAAAAATAACACATCCAAAGTCCAACATATCACAAAACCTTCAATACAATATGAAATTTTTGAATAATAATAAATCAACATCAAATAATTTTAAAATCCATCAAAGGATGTTGACATAGATGAAATCAAAACCTTTTTTAGAGAAATATCACTTTCTATTTTGAAATCATTTAATAGTCACATTATTATAAATAAAACATTTAGTTTGATAATATTATTATAATAATGTAAGGGACGCTTTCAAATTGTTATAACGGTTGAAAATATCCTTACCCGCCTTATAATTTTAAAAAACATTCTTACCTTAATTTTTGTCAAAAAGTTCATAAAGTACTTTGTTTGGAAAACAACAGAAAAATTCCTTTCTAAAACCTATAAGGTCAAATAAAGGTATAAGTGACTTTACCCTATTGTTTAAAAAATATTCAAAATGTTTTGAAATTATTTTTTTAAGAAACATGGATGTGTAGGATAAAGAAATCCTTGTAAATAATTATGTATAAAAACCTCAGATAATGAAGAGATTGTGAAATTAACCCTTACATTGTTCGTTTCCTTGGACGAGAGTAGGTTAACCTCATGTTTAATGGTGAAATAATTTATATCAAATTATACAAGAACCATATTCATCAATATGATATCATATATGATCTTATAATATTGCTTTGATAATGTTATTTCAATAGTATCATCATTTCAGGTGTTAACTGATTTGTTTTCCTTTATATGGTTTGTTACACAATTAATGTTTTTTGTGGATATGATGTATCCTATTAATATTCAGAATGATATTAATTCTATAAAAATTATTTTTATTCATCAAATGAAAATTAGTCTTGAATGGATACTATGGGGAATGAATCTCATCAGGTTTGTAGACATTGTAATCTGTACGTACACACGAGCGAAAATATAATTCTGTTGATATTAAAATAATATATAATTGGATGGTATACCATATATATAGAATCATAATCATGTTATAATTATTATTTACATCAATTATACATCATTGTTATACCCATCCATATAATAATGTATTGAATAACAACTACACCATGACGTGAGACGGTAATCCATACGTACACACGTATGGTGACATGTCATTAAAAAGATAGATAGAATAATGAATATGGTTATACCATATTTATAATAAAATCAATGTATATATAATATAATAGAGTTATTATTATAGAATGGAAACAAGAAATAAATAGGAAGTGGAAGAATAAATGAACATGAAAGAGGTGATTAAATATTAACATCTTCTTCAGGTTCTTCCTTATGATTTGATCAAAAGGGTGCCATAGGTTTAATTTCTGACTAAAAGAAATCCTTTAGGATGAAGGGAGAATAGTTTAGATGATATTTTGGAAGGGGTTGTTCAAGCCAAATTGCTTTGAATGTGTGAATTTGAGAGAAGGGGAAGTTCCCTTTTATAAGAGTGGCGAGGGGAACCTTAGGATAAGATTGAAATATTATTTTATAATAAAATAATTTTCAGTTTCTATTTTCTCCAAAATGATTTATTTCTAGTTTAAGGTGGTATGGGTTGAACACCACTCAACCAATAGGTTTTAGGTAGGTTTGAGTCACTATATTAACCTTATCTTCTAGATTTAACTATTAGTTAATTAGTTTGACATTTACAATGTCTCTTTGTATTTTTATATTTTATGGTTAATAAACATACTATAAACCTCCAAGATAACATCAAGAAGTTCATTAATGACATATTTAATATTATTTAATACATTTTTCAAAACCTTAGATTTTTAAGAATAGATTATCAATTAATAATGTCACACACTAGATCTGGTCACCACCAAAAATGGCACCAAACCAGGCCCGTGACATGGCATGAAGGGAGTTCCCAATTCCCACGGGCTGGAAAAAGATCCTGGGTATCATAAAATAAAAATTGGGAATGATTTACCCAAGTTTATAAACTTAAGACAACAAAAGAATCCAATAAAACGAATCTGGATTTTTCAATCCAAACAATCTATTAGAAAGAAATAGAACTGAATTACATATTTTAAAACAACTCAACAAGACTATAACAAAGGTAAAAAAACAAAAAGGGAAGAGCCCAAGAATCCTCATGGAAAGGGGAACCACCCTCAATCCATCTCGATAAGACTTCCCCACCAAGGAACTGCTAGAAACCCGAACCACTGGAACTAAAAACGGTACCCAACCTGTGACAAAAAAAATAACTAATTCTACTTACACCCAAGGGTGTATGTAGGGTGTGATACAAAGCCCAATATTATACCCCAACTAATAGATTATATGTGATAAACATTTAATGAATAAAATCATGCATGATTTCATAAACATGAAATGCAAGTTACTATTTCTAAAAGGGGAAACATTAAATAAAAACAGTTTTCAGGTGGGCTAATTTAAAGAATAAACACTTTTAAAATAAATTCCAAAGATATTGAATTTTCCATCCACACATACTTTATTCTAACGATAAGCAAAAAATATATATTGAGCACCAGCAATGGGAAATAACACCTAGGCACTAGCTAGCTGTGGGTCCCAGGTACCTCGTATCTCAGTGAGAGTAACCATCACTAATATTTGTTCTCTTGGATGATCTACTAGTAGGGAACATACCGATAACCTAGCAGTCCCCAATCATCATCATCATTGTTTAGTTAGAGTTGTAAGCATCAATCGTGCTATGTGAAACTGAGGCCAAACCACATGGATTCACTAGCATTCTAGTACACGTCCACCCATCTAGATACCCTAGTTTTCCCTTTGTGATAAAACAATTTAAATAAGTCAATGAATATAATTTTCACATGAAAATGGGATTTCCATATCATAAATTAACCAAAAAACAGACAGGTATACAACACAAGTCACAAAAGTCCACTTTTCATTCAAATTGATTTTGAAATCTAACTCACACCAAAAGAGCCCACAACACTTTTCACATTTCCTTAACACTTACACACATCCATTAAATAATTTTATAAAACCATTAAAATATATTGCAAATATCATAAAATCACACTCAATTGTTATATAATACCCTTTTTATCTTCAAAATCATTGTATCATCTATCTTACACGAAACATCCCACAAACAGGTTTTGCTACAACATCACAATTTAATAAAACATATCAAAAATTTACAATACATTCTAAAAATGTTGGACATCCTAAAACATCACATCACCTTTCAAAACCCCATAATTGGTGAACACACATACCAAAGATTAAATATGCACCCCTTTCCCCACATTTTTTAACAAACTAAAACATTTTCAATTTTCCTAAAAAGAACCCAAGTGGTGTAAATATGTTTTGAAAATAAATCCCATTTCAAAACCCCCATTTAAGACCAAAAATGATACCAATTCCTATCAAAACATAATTGGAATCACTAGAGACATTTATAAAACCACTTTCATTTTTCATAAAATCACCTTGAATAATACTACAAATGGTCCAAATGAAACTACACATTTTCATAAAATGTTCTCAAAATTTATAACAATGTTTTAGACATAAAACTTATTCAAAAACCCTCTTTTTAGGCCCACATGACACTAATACATTTCCTAACCATAATTTTCAGGCCAAACAATATTTATTAAACCAATTCTATATGTTATAAAATACACCCAAATAATACCCCACGAGCCACACATGAAAACACCCAATTTCAAGTAAAAATGAAACTATAAAATTAAACACTTAAATAAATCAATATTAAACAGTTTGCACACAACACCCAACATATGAGGAATATGAAAAATTAGTAAATAAAACATGTAAACTCTTCAATAATTGTTAACACATGGAACCACCTATAGAAAGTGTTGAATCCCTCAAAACATGGTGTGCAACATCAACCGCACCACCACTGTATAAGAAGGAACATAGATCTAACCCTAGACCTCAATATTTAACCAAAAATACACAAAATAAAACCATATCTTCTAACCCTTCTAGAAATTTTAGAACATAATGAAAGAGGGAGGGAACCCTAAGGAGAAGGATGAAATTTAAGAGAGAAATACTTACTAAAAACAATCTTGAATAAAACGACCAAAAATCAACCAGTATCTGAATTTGAAAACATCCAACCATTCAATGGAGGTTCGAACAAGGAAGGTGAAATCATGTAGGAACTGTAATGAGGGGAATAGAGTAAAAATATAAGGGGTTATGAAATGATCAATTTACCTCTCCAAATCTGGGCAATTTCTGAAATCCATATATTTTTCGAACAAATTCGCGATTCTATTGAGCTCCAAATTGTGGGAGGAGAGAATGGGAGATCACCATAGGTAAGTGGGCTCAGGTGAGAGTTTTAATCACCGATTAAACATAAATATTTAATGAGATATTAAATAATTATAATTTATTTTTATTGAAAAAATTGGTCTTTCGGGAAGGCTCAATCCCTTAATTAAAAACCCATATCCACCATGATTATGGATTTCTAAATGGTCCAAATTAATATGGTGGTGTTCATAGGCCAGGGGTTGACAATTAGGATTTGGAATGGATGAAAATTTTTGAAAACTGAAGGAGTTATAAGGGAATAAATATTTATTTTTTAATCTAGAATTAGGCTCACAGTTTGGCCCAATTCATGAAAACTCACTCATTCCTCCATAAAAGCTTGGGAATCCCCAAAAAAAGAATGGATGGAAATTAAATTGAATTTTACTTTAAAATAATACATGTATGTGACAATTCTCTCCATCATGAAAACATTCCACCCCGGAAAATCACATCAAGGCCAAAGAAGAAACCAAACCACTGATAAACCATGAGGTACTCCCTTTCCAGGTTTCAACCCCAAAGGCCAAAGCACCTCCACTGATCAATTATTGAAGGATTACTCTCACAAAAAAAACCACTTTCCTAAAATTATCAATCACATTCAAAGATTATCCCAAAATAAAACTTCTTAAACTCAATCCGAACATGACTCAATCAATTCACCCAAACGAACAAAAACATCGAACAAGGTTACACATACCTTGATATAACTAAACCATTGGGTGCTCTCCAATATCAATGTTTAACCAAAGAAGATTTAGGTATCTTGATAGCTCCGAATGAGTCTACCTACCACCAAGACAAGACCATGGATATGTCGGAGTTACTCGTACATGGGATCAAAAATTGGCTCCCCACCATAAGAGACAACCTATTTTTTTCTAAGATAGAATCAGGACACTAATAGGGGGAGGAATGAATGGAGTCCCTAGTAAAAAGGGTATAAATCCATAAAAAATTACAAAAGAAACTATATAATACTCATATTGGGTCTCCCCCACATAATAACTAGCCATCTTAACCGACCAACACGGGCCGACACAGAAAGACCCAAAAATTTAAAGAGATGGGAAAACCACATGGTTTGTCTGCACAGTTTCGGAAACCATGCACTAAAAGTGGGGATCCATCTATCTACGCAATTTTCTAGGGCATGTTCACTACTAAACATGAACAAATAGTGTTCTAAACCTCTCTATAAAAACATCAAACCTTTATCCAAAGACTCAATGGAAACAAATGGGGGAGGGAATAACATTGAGCGATGACATGGGTACAAGGCCCTCCAACAATTTCCACCGAACTGAAAAAAAGATGATGACACCATAGGTTTAAACTATTACTCTCTTTCATACTTAGGATAGGACATTATACATGGGTTTAAATGACCCTGTCATTTCCCCTGACTACGAGTGAGCTTCTATTCAGGACCTATGGCTGGAGCTCAAATGATTGAAGCAAATGTGGCCTTGAAATTAGGCTTTGGAAACCCCCTGAAGTAGAATTCTTCTTTCAGTGAAACCAAAAACTACACTGCAATCCCCAATAAGTTTTCCAAGACATAACACATTCCAAAATGACTTTACCCTACCCTGATATTTCACTGAATCAAGGGCTTAGAAGATGCACACACATCACACCTTGTTTGTTCGAGTGAGAAACAATAGAAGTAAAGAACACTTATACACACCTTCCTCTAAAATGGAATATTATTATGTTTTTCCAAGGGAAACATTCCCACAACATAACTTATACTCTCAGATGATTTTTCAACTTTCACCTTTATGGTCAATCGAGCACATAACATCCTAAGGAATCACCAAACATGAACATTGCGACTGATATAAACAATTCATGGAGAGGGACCTTATACAACTTCCCCAAACAACACACAATTCTAGAAAGTGGGCACAATATCCCATCATGACCATATTTCCCACACTGGTGGATTAACATGAAATCATACTTCAATAAAACTATGAATAACCCATATGTCCTCTTAGACACCATCGAGACACTCATCCCCACTAATAACCATAGACCACTTCAAGCATCGACAAATTTGGAATCTTAAGAAACTAAGGTCTCTTTCAACCTTCCACGAGCACTCTCCTGCTACAAGAGGATCTAAAAATAAAATAAATGAATGGGTGTAGACTCAATCAACAAATATCGATAAAAGATTCCTTATATTGATCAACTGGAGGATTTTCCAATGGCAATACAATCCACGTTGCACTTCCATTATGCGTTAACCCTTAACGGGGGCGTACCTTATCCAATGAGAGAACCCAAGGACCCATACAAGAAGGTCCATTGGTCAAAACGAGCTATAATCCAGATCCAAACACATGAAGTCAACCACCATAAAGGTGTTCCCAAAATATTCTCATAGGAGACTACTAACCAGTCCTTCTACCCAACTTACGGACCAAACATAAACCCGAAACAAAGTTTGAACATGAGGGTTTCTTGGACGCAAAACATCCCACACCATCAATATTTTCAAAAAACACATAATATAAGCCATCCCAAACAATTCATCAAGACATCATGTTTCTCTTTAAAAAAATTTCTCTAAAAAAATGGTTTAGAGGTTAGCATATCCACCAATGGTACTCCATGGGCCTTACACATGAATGTTTCTATGCCATACCGAGAACCTTCCTCATATCCATCCTGACACTCATCTAGTCATTCTAGCAACTATCCATCATCCCATATAACCCATGAATGTGGTTTCTCATGGAAATACCAATGGTTAAAACAAAAAATTCATTCCACTTTTCAAAACCAAAATAGTGAACCAACACATCCTTTTTCTCAAAACTACTAACCACAATATCAAAATCCCAATTCACATCATACAAAACATTTCCTAATGAGAAAAAAATTTATAAAATAACTCACTTTCAAGATATTCAATTCAATTTCAAAACATCCCATCCCATTGAAACACCCTTTTATTGTTTATAAAACTTTATTGGAAACACTTTTCAAAACCAACTTCAATATAGTTCCAATTTCAAAAGAGGTGTAAGAACACCATTTTCCATTTCAAAAAAATTATGAAAAATAAGTTCCACCATTTCATAAATCAAAACATTCCCTCTTTATTTGAAAATCATTTCACAAAAACATTACTCTTCTTAAAAAAAGTGCCAAGATTTCTAATCTAAAGCACAAAACAGTGTGAGAGGAAACTAGTTTCAGTGATTGACTTGGACATATGATTGGAGGCCATATTTTAATCACTTCACTGTCACAGAGTGTTTTCTAGGGAATATCCTTGGCTCTACATGGATTTCCACGCCCTACGATCTCTCTAAGACTATTAACCCAACACTCTTTTCATTTACCCTAATCATCATCGAACTAAGAAAACCAAAGGACATGGATAAATCCCGACTTCTACTAGAAACATGAAACCCATAATGAGGTGTGGTGATAAGGAACACTACCCATGACTAGAACTTCATGTCCCATAATCCTAACTACAGACTATCCTGACTATTCTGCAAATAACATGACCTAAAGAGTTAACCAGATCTTCCTTTGATACAATTTTGCCACGATCGAGATCTGGTCGCCACTAAAAACTACACCAAACCAGGCCCGCAACAAGGCTCTTAGGGCATTACCAATTCCCATAGGCTGGAAAACGTTTATGGGTATCATAAATTGAAAATTGAGAACAATTTACTGGAGTTTATAACCATAAAACAACAAAAGAATCCGATAAAATGAATCTGGTTTTTTCAATAAAAACAATCTTTTACAAAAAAAAGAACTGTATTACATATTTTAAAACAACTCAAAAAGACTATAAAAAGGGTAAATAACCCAAAGGGAAAATCCCAAGAACCCTCATGGCGAGGGGCACCACCCTCAATTCATCTCCACAAGACTTCACCACCTAGGACCTTCTCGAAACCCGAACCACTGGAACTAAAAACTATACCCGACCGGAGACAACAAAACTAACCAAGTCTACATACAAATAGGGGTGTAAGTAGGGTTTGAGCCAAATCCCATTAAGATACAACCACTAATATATTCCATGTGATAAACATTTATTTATGAAAAGCATATAATCTTTTAAAAACATGAAATGCTAGTTTTAATTTCTAAAAGATTAAACATTAAATAAAAACAATATTTAGGTGGGATAATTAAAAGAATAAACACTATTAAAATAAATACCAAAGCTACAAGATCTTCCAGGCACTCATACTGTATTCTGATGGTAATCACAAAATATTTAGTGAGCACATACAATGGGGAATAACCCTAAGGCACTAGCTAGCTGTGGGGCCCAGGTACCCCGTATCTCGGTGAGAGTAACCATCACAAGTAGTTGTTCTCGTACACGAGCCACTAGTAGGGAACACACACATAACCTAGTGGTCCCAAATCATCATCATCATAGTTTAGTCATAGTTTCAATCATCAATCATGCAAAGTGAAACTGGTGCCAACCCACGCGGATTAACTAGCATACTAGTACACGTCCACCCACCTAGATACCCAGGTTTTCCCTTTGTGATCAAACTAGTTAAAAAAGTCAATGAATAGACTTTTAACATGAAAATATAATTTCCATATCATAAATTAACCAAACATCCCACATGTATACAAAAAAAATCACAAAAGTCCACTTTTCACTCAAATTGATTTTGAAATCGGACTCATACCAAAATAGCCCACAAAACTTTTCACATTTCTTTAACACTTCCAAAAATCGATTAAATTTTTTTTATAAAACCATTAAAATATATTAAAACTCTCATAATATCCCACTCACTTGTTATATAATACCCTTTTTACCTACAATGTCATTTTATCATCAAACTTACACGAAACAACCAACAAACATGTTTCGGTACAACATCACAATTTAATAAAACATTTCAGAAATTTAAAAAACATTCTAAAAATGTTTGACGTCTTAAAAAAACACATCACCATTCAAAACCCCATAATAGTTGAACACACATACCAAACAGAACATCTTCACCCTTTCCCCACTTTGTTTAACCAACTAAATAATTTACAATTTTTATAAAAAGAACCCACGTGGTGCAAATATGTCTTGTACACAAAACCCATTTCAAAAACCCCATTTAAGACCAAAAACCAAACCAATTCCTATCCAAAACAGAATTGGAATCCCAAGAGTAATTTCTAAAACCACTTTCACATTTTATAAAATCACCTAGAGTAATACTACACAAGATCTAAATGAAATCACACATTTTCATAAAATGATCCCAAGAAGAATAACATTGTTTTAGATATAAAACCTATTCAAAAACCCTCTTTTTAGGCCCACATGACACATATACATTACCAAAACAGAATTTTCGGTCCAAACAAGATTTTCTAAACCAATTATATATGTTATAAAATACACCCAAATAATACCGCATGAGTATCACATGAAAACACCCAATTTCCAGTTAAAATGAAACTATAAAATTTAACACATAAAAAAATTAATCATAAACATTTTTCACACCACACCCATCATATGAGGAATATTAAAAATGAGTAAATACAGCAAGCTAGCTCTTCAATAATTGTTTACACATGGAACCACCTACCAAAAGTGTCAAATCTTTCAAAACATAGTGTTAAACATCAACTGCATCATCATTACATCATAAGAAATATTAATCCACCCCTAGACCAAAATATTTAAAAAAAAGACACCAAATCAAACCATAGGTTATAACCCTTACTTCTAGACATTTTAGAACATAATGAAAGAGGGAGGAAACCCTAAGGAGAAGGAAGAAATTGAAGAGAGAAACACTTACTCAAAATAATCTTGAATAAAATGACAAAAAATCCACCAGTATCTGAATATAAAAACTTCCAACCATTCAAGGGAGGTTAGGACAAGGATGATGATATCATTTATGAACCAGAATGGGGGTAACAGAGTAAAAATATAAGGAGTTATGAAAGGATCAATTTACCCCTCCAAATCTAGTGAATTTATGAAATCCACGGATGTTTCGACTGATGTCGCGATCCTATTTAGCTCCCTATTGTGGGAGGAGATAATGGTGGCTTGACTGAGTTATCTGGGATCGAGTGAGAGTTGGAATCACTGAAGAAACGTAAATATTTAAGGAAATAATAATGAATTAAAATTTATTTTTAATGCAGAAATTTGGCTTCCGGGCAGGCTCAATACCTTAATTAAAAACTCATATCCACCAAGATTATGTATTCCTAAATAGTCCAAATTAATATGGTGGTGTTAATAGGCCAGGGTATGACCACTATAAATAGGAATGGATGAAAACTGTTGAAAAATGAATGTGATATAAATGAAACAAAATTAATTTTTAAATCTGGAATTGATCTCACAGTTTGGCCCAATTCATGAAAACTCACCCATTCCTCCATAAAAGATTTGGAAACCCAAAAAACAAAGCATGAATGGAAATTAAATATAATTTAACTTCAAAACAATTCATGTATGTGACAAATAATATAATATTTGTTTTAAAAACCCTTATTTCAATTTTGACACTATTTGCTATTTTGTTTTTGTTAAATTCCTAAAAGTATTATTACATCGAAAAAAATTCATTTAATCATGAAAAACATTTCAAATTAACCATGAAAATTACTGTATGGAATAAAAACATTAAAAATATATTTATTTTAACCTCTATAATACCATTTATTTGATTATTTCATTAATACGGAAAATACTACATCATCATTATTTCATAAATAACATTAATTATTCAATGTCTAAAAATTATAAATAAAATACCATTATGCAGGAAATATTTTTATCTTTCTAATTAATATTTAATGGTAAAGAGATAACATATATAACCATATGTAAATTTTTTTATTAAAAGATATATTCCTATGTCATTTTTGTATTTACTTAAACTTAATTAATATAAAGTGTCATTATCACTTACAAATGTCTCCATGGGGTCCCAAAAATCAATCCAAAGATGTCAATGATCGTACATGTATCATCCAATTAGGTTAGGAAATGTGTTAGGGTAATTTAATATTATTATAATATTATTTTTTAACCTTATTTACCCGATTTATCCTTTTACCATGGTAAATAAAATATTTACCGAAGTAATTATTCAAAATTTATAAAAATAAAAGTAGCCTATTTACACAATTTGGACCTCCTCATTCTAAATATGAATCCATTTTTCTAAATTCAAAACACATAAGTGGAATAAATTAATTTAAAATTAATTCATTTGTCAAAACAGAAACCGTGTTTTTTAGAAATAATAACTATCAAAAGATTGACACTTACTTATGTCTAGTTTTAATGTGAAATTACATCCAATGACCAAAATTGGATTCAATGGTAAAAATATAATATAAACATACTTAAAAACCCATAAATAGTATAATTTATCACTATAAATTATTTTCATTAAAAATGTTTTTTATAATTAAAATTTTTTATTTTTCACTATTCATCAAAAACTGATTATTTTCAGAAAAATACCAAAACATCACCCTATACTAATTTTGATATTACAAACCCAAAAATGATGTCCAATTTGAATGATAAAATTGATAAAATTTTAAAATGTGGGTATTACTATTTATAACTACTAGTTTGATTGATCGTGATGTGTAATAATCTCAATGTTACGTACAACGCAAGCAATTGCATTATTTTAAGGGAAACATATAGTGGAAGTTTGGAGTGTTGCATTCTCCCCACCATAAAATAATTTCATCCTTGAAATTTCTAAAATATTACTGCATAAAAATATTTGGGTGGTTCTTCATCATATGTTCCTCGGGTTCCAACATTACCTCTTTCATCTTATGGTTTCTCCATAGAACATTTACCAGATGAGTCGTCTAGTTTCTCAATAGTTATTCTCTTGTATCATGAACCTTGACATGCTCTTCGTAATAAGAAAAATCTGGTTCCAGTTATAATTCCTCGTAGGTGAGTACATGTGCTGGGTCAGGCATGTATTTTCTCAATAGTGATATGTCGAACACATCGTGATCTTTGGATAGACATGGAGGCATTTCCAAATGGTAATCTACAACCCCAATTTGTTCTAGAATATCAAAAGATCTGATGTACCTGGGACTCAATTTACCCTTATTACTGAATTGTGTAATTCCCTTCCATGGATATAACTTCAAGAAAATATGATCTCCTACCTAAATTTCCAAATCCTTCTTTCGGTTATCAGCTTATATTTTCTGCCTACTTTGAGCTTCTTTGATGGGGGTTTGGATTACCTTGACATTTTTCATCATTTCCTTGACATTTTCTGGCCTACTAGTTTTCTTTCACCCACATCATCCCAACAGGTTGGTGTGCAACATCTCTTTCCATATAATGCTTAATATGGTTCCATCTGAATACTTTAATGGAAGCTATTATTATAGATAAATTATACTATAGGTAAATATTTATCCCACATACCATGAAAGTCATGTGAGAAAGATCACAACATGTCTTCTATGGTTTGAATAGTCTGTTCTGATTGTCAATAAATTTTAGGGTGGTAGGCAGTGCTTAAATGAAAGTCAGTATCACGGGTTTTCTGAATACTTCTCCAGAATCATGATGGAAAATGGGGATAACGATCAGAATCAATTGATAGTGGTACTCTATGAAGTCCTAAAACTTCGATAATATATAATCTTGCTAAACGTTCTTGTGGTAAATCTTCTCTTATTGAAAAACAAATGTGATGACTTGGTAAAATGATCAACAATGACCCATATTTCATCATTCATTCTAGGAGTCTTTGGTAGTCTCTTGAAAAATTCCATCATAATATTATCCCATTTCCACTAAGGTATGGGAAGAGGTTTCATGAATCCTCTAGGATGTTGCCTTCCAGCTTTCACTTGTTGAAATACAATACATCTTGACACAAAATCAGCAACCTCCCTCTTTATTTTGTCCCACAAAAAACGCTTCTTCAAATCTCTATTCATTTTGGTGCTCCCAGAGTATATAGATGAATTGGAGCTATGAGAATCATCCAAAAATTCTCTTTGTAGATCAGGTATATCGGGAACACAATGTCTCATCCCAAATTTCAAAATTCCATCTTCATATACGAAGTCACTCGATAACCCGTTGTTCACAACTTTAATTTTCTTTTGAAACTTCTCATAATCTTCCTGAGAACTTTTTATCCTTTCTAGTAATGATAGTTTGGAAACCATTTGAAAATCATTGATGTTGTAACACCCCAAGATTTCATAGTGTGTTATTTCTTCAAAATAATTCAATAACTTGCACTACATGGAACACCGAGTTCAAACACACCATGACTTACCAAAAAAAAGCCATTCAAAAGAGGGTATGAAAAGTATTAACTAAATTTTAAACTTTATATAATCCTTATAATTTTAGAATCCATATTATGAGTTTTTTAGAAATAATGCAAGAACATATTCATTTTCAGTATTGCACTTTTATCAACTTTTAATAGTGAAACCTTTTTAAATACAATATTTTAAACTTTTTGACTAAATGGGGACATCAAAAAATTTAAAATGAAACATCCCAATCTTCCACGGTACGCTTTCCTTTGAATAATACAATAGCGTGTGTTGTACGCAACTTTGAGTTCTAATACACCACAACCAATCAAACTAGCCGTTATGAATAGTAATACCTACCTTTTAAAATTTTAGAAATTTTATCTCTCAAAATGGACTTCATTTTTGGATTCAGAGTATCGAATTTAGCCTAAGGTGAAATTTTGGTACTTTTCGGATAACTTTCATATTTTGATGAATAGTGAAAATTACTAAATTTTAATTAAAAACAACTTTTTTAATCAAAATAATTAATAGTGATAAATTATGAATTTGAGTGGTTTTAAAGTATATTTAGAATATATTTTTACCATTTAATGTAATTTTTGTCATTGGACATAATTTTACAATTAAACCAAACATAAACAAGTGTCAATCTTTTGATAGTTATTATCTCTTAAAAACACGCTTTTTGTTTTTACAGCGGGAATTAATTTTAAATTAATTTCTTCCACTTCTGTGTTTTGAATTTAGAAAAATAGATTCCATATTTGGAATCAGGATGTTCAAATTGTGTAAATAGGTAACTTTTATTTTTAGACATTTTGAATAATTACTGCGGTAAATATTTTATTTTCCATGGTTAAGGGTAAATCCGGTAAATAAGGGTCAAAAAATAATATTATAATAATACTAAATTACCCTGAAACATGTCATAGCCTTATTGGTTGATACATGTTCGACCATAGGCATCTTTGGGTCAATTTTGGGACCCCATGGTTCCACTTGTAGGTGATAGGGACACTTTATTTTAATTAAGTTAAAATGAATACAAAAATGACACAAGCATATATATTTTAGAAAAACAATTTTTACATAGGGTTATTTATGTTAGATTTTAGATTATAAATATTAATTATAAATATGAAAAGATTTACTACATAATGATATTTTATTTATAATTTTTAGACATTAAATAATTTAATTTAATTATGACACAATGATGATGAATTAATTACTATAATAGTGAAAAATTAAAATAATTGATATTATAAATACCCAAATAAATATAATATGAAACTTTTAATGAATTAAACTAATTTTCTAGGATAATATGATATATTAGGATTGATTTAATTGACTTTTTTTGAAATAATAAATCTATTATGAGTTTCACAAAAATCAACTATTGAATAGTGTCAAAATTGACATAAAAGAGTTTTTAAAACAAATATTATATTATTAATTGGTATTAAATTCCTAAAAATCTAAGGTTCTGCCAAGATACTTATATCATGATATATGTCTCATTAATGGACCACTTGGGGGTCTCTTGGATGTATATGGTAAGTTTATTTACCATATAATATAAAAATACAAAGAGACATGGTAAAAGTGAAACTAATTAACTTAGATTTAATACTTAAAGATAAGGTTAATATAAGTACCCAAACTTGTCTACATTCTATTGGTTGAGTTGTTTTCGACCAATACCCACCTTAAACTTTGAATGATCAAATTTGGATCCATTATACACCGAATATGAATTTATTATAAATTAATATTTCTAGCTTTTCCAAAGGTTCCCCTCACCCCTCTTATAAAAGGGCACTCCTCCTTCTAATTTATTCACACCTTCAAAGCCTTTTTGTTCGGCCAAACTCTTCCCAAATACAATACCAACATCCCTCACTACAACCTAGAGGCCTTAGTTTGATCAGAAAGCCAACCTAAGGAGCCCTTTTGATCAAATCAATAGGAAGAACCCGAAGAAGAGGTAATGATTTCACCACCCTTTTCCCAAGTTCCTTTCTTCTTCCACTTCTTCTTCCTTTGTTGTTACCATTCTAAAATAATAACTCCAGTATCATATATATACTGTGATGTTATTATAAATATGGTAGAACCATATTTAGTATTCTATCCACCCTTTGAATAACATGTCACCATACGTGCGTACGTACGGCTTACCGTCTCCACGTCGTGGTGTAATTGTTATTCAATATATTATTATTTGGATGGGTATAATAATGATATGTAACTCATGTAAATAATAAATATAACATTTTAATGATTCTGTATATATTATATAACAACCATTTATATATTATTTTAATATCAAAAGAATGATATTGTCACTCGTGCGTACGTACGGACTACCGTCTCCACGAATGCGATGAGATTCATTCTCCATCGTATCCATTCAAGTGTAATTATCATTTGATGATTTAAATATGATTTTTAAGGACTTGATATCATTCTGGATATTAATAATATACAACCTATCCATTACAAACATGTCTTACGTACCAAAACATATACAAGAAAATGAGTAAGTTAACACCCGAAACAACGATAATACTAAGATATTATTAACAAAGCGAAGTTAAAAGATCATATATGATATCATATTAATATATATGATTTTTTTATAATTCAATAACAATTATTTCACTATTATAAAGGAGGTTAACCTACCCCAACCAACGAAAAGTACAAGGTAAGGGGTTTTCATCTCACTCCTTATTCCCGTGAGATTCATGCCATATTGCCACCATCACCTTTTATGTGGTGTATGTACTGCCATTAAATATATTCTTTGTGTAATACACTCTAATTTATGTGTATTTACATATTCATTGTATGATACCTCTTTTATGGGTTGTATGTTTTCTAATTTACCAAATTGGTAAGGGTTATTTCACAATCTCTTCATTATCTGAGGTTGTTTATACATAATAATCTACTGGGATCTCTTTCTCATCCACATCCATTTTTCTTAATAATGTATTACAAAAACATTTTTACTATTTACAAGAATATGGGTTAATGTCATTTATACCCTTGTGTGTTTCGAAAGGAATCTTTCCGTCGTTTTCCAAACAAGGCACTTTTAACCTTTTCGACAAATTTAAGGTAAGAATGTTTTTTAACTTATACGGTGGGTACGGCTATTTACCGCCGTTATAAAATCGTCAAAGCTTCCCTTACAAGCTTATAAGAATATTTTCAAATTGAATATATTATTTTATAATTATGTTACTTTTAAAATCATTTAAAAAAAAGAGATATTTCTCTAAAATAGTTTTGATTTCATCTATGTCAACATCCTTTGATGGGTTTTAAGCTTATTTGATGTTGATTTATTATGATACAAAACATCCATATTTTATTGAAGGTTTTGTGATATTTTTGACTGTAGATAAGCTATTATTATGTCACTCATGGTTTTTTTAAAGTATTTACATTTCATAAGTTATTTTTAATCCGAATGTGTATGTTATATTTGAACCGTTCATTCAGATGAATGTGTTAGACAAGTATGTTACGGGTTGGGGACCGGTAAAAGTAAGCCCTCCGGTTTGGTCTCCGGTTATTAGAGGAACTCCGGTTTGGTCTCCGGTTATTAGAGGAACTCTGGTTTGGTGTCCGGTTATTAGAGGCACTCTGGGTTGGGTTACGGTTACAGTTAGCCCCTATGTCTTGGGATGAGGCCTTGACAAAGAAATTAAAGTTCAGCATTATGCATTCCAACATTATGAAAGTGGTTATTGATATTGCATGTGATTATTCGATTAGTAGAATATCCATGTGAACAAGTAAATGAAATTATTTCATTTTATTTTTTCCATACCATGTAGAAGTTCATGTTTAAAAGTTTTTTTAGTTATACATTTCCATAAATGTTTATGCTTATTTATAAATGTTTCCGCTGTATTTCTTACCCTTACGGAGAGTTTGAGCTCCCCCCTTTCAATGTTTTATTTTTCCCAGGATGTGAAGAAGTAAGTTATGAATGACCTACAGGGATAGTATGTGGGGATATGAGTGTGGAATATGGAGACTATGTTGTTGTAGCAGTTTTTCACATTGTGATGTAATGTAAAACTTTATGAATATATCTAGTGTTTCCAAGGCTACTAACCCAATTGGTCTTTTGAGATTTGATCTTTCTTGTGATCATGCCAATGTAATGTAATAATGCACCGACTCTGGGTAACTAGGGTCGGGGCGTTACAGATGTTTCACCTACCATATTTATTATGATATCCATCTTTAGTAGATCAATGTATATAGGATCATTTTCAACACTCATCTTGTTCAAAATTCCATGATCCTTTCTACTCAATGCATTTTCCATCTTATTTTCCTTCCCTGGGAAGTAGTGTATAGTGAAATCATAATCCTTATATAGTTCAAGTCATCGCCTTTTCCTCATATTGAGTTCTTCTTATGAGAAAATATACTTCAAACTCTTGTGATCAGTATAATTCTCACATTTTTCGCCCTAGAGATAATGTCTCCATATCTTCAAAGAAAAGATTACATTTGTAAACACAAGATCATGAGTAGGATAATTTGATCATGATTTTTTAGATGTCGTGATGCATATTCAATAACCCTACCATTCGACATAAGGACACAACCAAGTCCTTTCGTTGAAGCATCACTATAAATAACAAACCCATCATTCCCCAATGGTAGAGTCAATATAAGAGCATTGACTATTTTTCTATTCAGTTATTCAAAACATTCTTCACACTCTTTTGTCCAAACAAATCTAACCCCTTTACGTGTGATCTTGGTTAATGGGTTAGCCCATAGGGAAAAATTCTAGACAAAACATAAATAATAACTTGTTCAACCAATGAAACTACGCACCTCAGTTATACTCATCAGTGTTGTCCATATTTGGATTTCCTTGGTCTTTGAAGGATCAATAGATATTCCATCTTTAGAGACAATATGTCCAAGAAAATAGATCTTTTGAGTCCATAATTCACACTTTCTAAACGTCCCATATAATTCCTTTTTTATAAGAGTCTTTAGAATAATACGAAAGGGATTTTAATTATCTTAGTATCTTTTGGAGTCTACCAAGATATCATAAATAAATACCACTGAAAAGTATTCAAGATATTCCTTGAAAAATCTATTCATTAGATCCATGAAAACTGAGGGTTCATTAGTCAACACAAAAGGCGTTACTGTAAACTTGTAATGCCCATGCCTAGTTTGAAATGCATTCTTTGGAATGAATTCCTTATTCACACACAACTGATGGTGTAATAACCCAATGTTTTTAATTAAATTACCTTCTTATAACAATTCCATAAAATCACATAATAATGATATACTATGTGATAAGTGACCTTTAAACTTATGTTTGTCACTTCTGTGTTTGGAATTTAGGAAATCTGACACACACGGTTGTGTTCAAGATGTTTTTTCGTGTCCGATAAGAAAAACATAATTTTTGGTGAATAATAACCGACCCTAATGAATAGTAACATACCCTTATGAATATTGTTATACCCTAATGAATAGTATCCTCACATATGGTGGTATAAAAATAATATTCAAGTTGGAAGTGCAATATACCTATATTTTAGAATAAGTTAATGAGTGTCTTAAAACTGGTTTCGATAATAAATTATTAATTTAAATAAATAATAAAATAATCATATTTACAAAATTATTTTTGAAAAATGGACTTCATTTTTTGATTCTACATGTCAAAATATGGTTAGGGTGAATTTTTGAGATTTTTCTGAAATACTGGAATTTTTTATGAATAGTAGAATCTGCTAATTTATAATAAATGCTAAATAATGGATTGATTGAGTCATCGATGATGTGATGATGATGTAAGACCACTTGGTTCGGGATCTCACGATACAATCACTATTATTGGTCATGAAATACTTACTATTCTTTGTCTTGTGAAGAAATAATAAATTAAGGATTATAATATCATGAAATCCCTCTTCTCATCCACTATAAAACCCCCTTCACTCCCTCTTCTCTCCACTCATCTCAAGCTCCAAGACTTCTATATATTCTGCACAAATATCTCCTTTAGGTCCTCCCACACGTCCAAAATCTCTCAGACTCCTCAAAATACCAAAACCTCTCCTCTTAATAAGTTCTCAAAGGAGGATGTTGCAAGAGGTAAATTCCTCTTCCCAATATCTTCATTTCTTTTTAGTTCTTTTCTTTTTTATTAATTTCCTCACCTCCATTCACCATTATAGAATGATAAATCAATTAATATACATGTACTTGAATGTATTCATGATAGTGGTATATTTCATTACCTTTTCTCCTTTCCCCACCCTTTTATTGGAATAAAATGAAAGCACCGTTTGAGATGTGCTAATTTAGCACATTCAAGGACAACAGTTTATCAATTTATATTATTATCCTCAATTCTGGTCATTAAACCATTTGTGTTATGGTTGAACTAGATTATTATATATGTAATATATCCTATTTTTTGTTCTATAATCCTTTGGTACAAATGGAATTAAGTTATAAATCAAAACATATTCTTTCTAATCAAATCCACCGATCAACAAAAACGGTAATCACATTGGTTATATATATATAATAATAATTTGAATTCACTCTATGTAACCTAATTAAAAATAAAACCATGTAATCTCATGGATATGAACTAAATAATATAACTTGAGTTTTGGACAATCTCTTTTATCTTGCATATAATCCAAACTTGAATATAATTGAACAGATCTTTTAAAGCCAAGTAAACAAACTAGCCCGAACAATGATATTGGACCTTATAACTAATCAAAAAAGATTTTAATGAACTAAAAATGGTTATAATAAACCAATTACATATAGAATATTTTATGTACATATTAATTAATAATCTTAATTTTTTTATTGAGTTCGTTAATAACAAGTGGAGAACACCAACAGATTTAAGGTAAGGGATCCTCCCCTTTTCACTCTTAATCAAGATTGTTCTCTATTCTATGTCTTTTTGTGTAATACCATGTGATTGGGTATGTTTATGTACCTTCACCATACTACCCAGATTTTTTTATAAGTGATGATAATCCCCTTTTCTCTCTCATCAAGCACTCTTAGTTACACCCGACACCATGCCGGTAAAATAGAAACGAATTCTACCCTAACCTTCTTCGTTCTTTTGGGCTGCCTTATCTTTCTTTCAAAATGGTGTTATCAAATATTTTTATGTTAATCTTATGAATTCTGGATATTTTTAAAATATTCTAGTATCAAGACCCTTTCATCACTTTCTTTCGGGGATATACATGTTTTTGAATGATTCCCTCCTTAGAACATTCCGATAAGCAAACCTGTTTTAAGGGGACTTCCCGAATTTTTACACAAATTTGAAGTTCACTATATACTCTGTTTTAAGACACCATTGTCTTTTTAAATTCAGTATTTATGTTATGAAAAAATTCTTGGTCCAATTCTGGTTTTATATAAAAGAATTTCTTTTTTTCTATTTTAAAAGCCCCGTAGTATTTTCCATAAAACCATGCAAAAATGTTTTAATGCTAATGTTTATAAAATACATTTATTATACATTGTCATTTATGTTTGACACCACTTAACATGTTATATTCCTATTTTACCCCATTAACGTCCATTTATTTTCTAATTCTTTCCTTACATGGACACTTTCATGATACTCCCATTGGTTATGATTTATGTCATGATGGTGGTACCCAATTCATTCCATGGGTACCCTTATGTTTATGTATGGTTGATTATGTATGATTGTATATGTGGTAAGAATATTTATATGGAAAGAATACACATGAAAAATTTGATATTGGTGCGACCAAATATCCCTTCAATTCATCGGGTAAGGATAAGTCTCATGAGATGCGATGTGAAACAGGATTGGCGGTTTTCCTTGACCCATACTGAAATGGGAAACAGGATTGGCGGTTAGCCTTGACCCGTACTGAAATGGGAAACAGGATGGGCGGTTAGCCTTGACCCATACTAATTATATTATTTATGATTCTTCCACATTTATATGATTCCATGTTTATATAATCCCATGATTATATTAAATGATTTTATAAGTTTCATGATTTGTATATCATTATGTCATTCCTCCTAACTCGTGTGCTTTAGATGTATCATTATGTTAATTCCATTATTGGGTATTTTTAGATCATCCCTTTGTTATTGTGTTCCCCAGGGTACCCTATGATGATGTAAGGGATCAAAAGAAGTTAGAAGCTCTTTTTGGAGATTAAATAAAGATGTTTTTTGCCCCATGTTTTATGTTATATGTACCTAGTCTTCCAAGACACTAGACATAACGATCCTTCTCTTGTAATCTGATTATTATTCATTTTTAAAATAATGAAATGTTTTATGTAAGAGGCTCAGGCCCTTATAGTTGGTATCGTAGGATGTTCTATTTATTTTTTGAGATTATAAATAGAGCACCTTAGTAAGAACCTTAAGGATGAGACTAAGTATAAGAAAATAGTCAAAAACTTTGGTGAGTATAGAGTAAGTTGTTTATCAAGAAAATACATCCATGTCGGGATACGAGCAAGTAGAGGCGGCTTTGGCACAGATGTATCTAGGGTAAAACTCGAAAACACCGCTTTGAGCTATACTCGAACAGGAACTGGTGTACGACAACCGGCATTTCTGCACTCTTGGTTACGACCCTCCCAGAGGATATGCTTTTTTAGAATCACGAGCGTAGTACAAACCATTATTAAAGGACAAAAAGAGGCCCATAAGAATATAAGTTAAGAAATAGATCGAGGATAAGATAGGTATAAATATAAGGAATCAAAAGTCAGGATATTATTTTTCTTTATATGTTTATACTTTTATGTTCAAAGTTTCTTTTTATGCTCAATAACTAAGTATTCAAGACCTCTAATTATACATTAATTTTCATAGTTAATGGCGGGAAATAGAAGAATGTGTTCCAACAACCAATGTGATAGGCAATGTAATGATTTCCCTAATGACATGCCTGATGTGATGGAAATGGGTTCTCAAAACATCATGGATGTACTTTCTCATCTGGATCGATTTATGAATAATAACTTGAATGTGGTGGAACATCCCCCTCCTCCAAGGAAAGAGAAATTTGTCATAGAATCCTTCATGCGGAAATGGCCTCCCATGTTTACCGGGTCTTATGATCCCCTCCTCACAGAACAATGGATTAAATCTATTGAAAAGATTTTCTCTGTCCTCTAGTTCTTGGAAGAAGAGAAAGTTGTATTGGTAGTCTATCATTTTGATGGGGAAGCTGATCAGTGGTGGGCACTAATCACGATTATAATGTCCCAAGAGGAAATTGATTCTATAGATTGGGAGGAATTCAAGAGGATTTTTTTCAACAAATATTTTCCAAGAACCCTCCATCTCAAGATGGAAAGAGAGTTCATTAGACTCAAGCAGAAGGAAGATGAGTCCATTGGGGCATTTGAAGAGAAATTTACAAGGCTTTCAAGGTACACCTATGGCCTTTTCCTGAACACCGAAAGCAAGGTGGATCGCTTCTTTAGCAGACTAAAGCTGATTCTATGAAAATTGTTCTCAATTCAAGACTTAGACAACTATGACGAGATTGTTTTTTATGCCATAATGATTGAAATGGATATTGGAGACTCTTAGTGGTCTCATGGGCCTAGTGAAAAGAATCATAAAATGGAGAACAACATGGGTGGTTCATCAAAAAAATCCCATGATGGAAAGAAGCGTCACTTTCCACTTTGCATGAATTGTGGGAAGAAGATTCTTGGTGACTGTATAAAGGGAACCAAGAATTTCTTCAAATGAGGGAAGTTTGGTCATCCGTCCAAGAACTACCGAAAGGATACGAAAAATCCCTCTAATGTTGAAGAAGAAAGGAAGGTTCAGATCAACACTCATCCTGGAGTGCAGTGTTATAGCTGCAAGGAGCCTGGGCATTATGCAAACTATTTCTCTAAGCCAAGGGTTGTCGGAGGCAATCTTCAACAACCTCCCAGGAAACAAGGAAGGTCGTATGTTATCACTACTGCTGAGGTGGAGCCGTAAAATGATGTGGTGATAGGTACACTTATTATTCATTCAATAATAGAGAACATACTATTTGATTCTAGTTCTATGCATTCTTTCAAATAAAGAAAGATCAGTAGAACTATTCAAACTCCACCTCAAAATTTAGATGGAAAGATAAATGTGAGAACAGTGAATTGGGTAATTATTGCATCCATGTTTTATAACTCATCCATTTTTAATGTTTGTGGACTGAACCTCCCAGCAAATCTTTTCATACTTCCTTTAGTGGAGTTCGATGTGTTCTTGGTCATGGATTGGCTATCTTTGTACAAGGCCCACAACAATTGTTAGGAAAGGGAGATTACTCTTCACGTCCCGAAGCATCCCTCGATTCATTACAAGTACAAGGAGGAAGATGCGTCTCCTTTATAATCTTCATCTCATGTTTGGATATTGATTCCTTACGAGTATGCTTACCTAGAACAAATGATTGAGACAAAGGAGAGAATCATGCTTGAAGCCATGCCCATAATAACAGATTACACTAATGTATTCCTCAAAGAGTTGTTTGGTCTTCCTCCTGACCGAGAGGTTGAGTTCTCAATTGAACTTATCCCTAGATCTCTGCTAATCTCAAAGACACCTAACAGAATGGCCACCATAGAGCTGGAAGAGCTGAAGATTCAGTTATAGGAGAATATGGAGAAGGGTTTTCTATGCCTGAGTGCTTCACAGTGGGGTTCTTCAACCCTCTTCATCAAGAAGAATGATGGATCAATGCTCCTCTACATTGATTATTGCGAGATCAATAAAATCACTATAAATAAAAAGTATCCTCTTCCCCTGATAGATGACTTGTTTGATCAGTATTGTGGGGCCAGTTATTTCCCTAAGGTGGACCTTCGATCGGGATATCACCAACTAAAGGTAAAGAAGTAGGATACTCCCAAGACTGCCTTTCGAATGAGGTAAGGACACTATGAGTTCATCGTGATGCCCTTCGGACTCACTATTGGTCAAGAAATTTTCATGGATTTAATGAATAGTGTATTCAGATATTATCTCGACAAATTTGTGGTGGTCTTTATTGATGATATTCTGATATACTCTAAGAGAAAGGAGCAACATGGGAAGCATTTGAAAACTATGTTAAACACATTGAGAAGTGATAAGTTGTATGAAATGTACAATAAATGTGAGTTCTAGATGGAGGAAGTATCATTCTTGGGGAATTTTATCACCAGGAAAGGGATATATATGAACCCTTCCAAGACGAGGACAAATGAAGAGTGGACAAGGCCAACTTCTGTAATAGATATCCGCAGCTTTTTAGGTATAGGTGTGTATTATCAATGATTTGTGAAGAACTTTTCACCATTGTTAAACCCAATGACCAAGCTGACACAGAAGGGAGTAATGTTCATCTGGACACAGGAATGTGAATACTGTTTCAAGGAGTTGAAAAAGAAGCTTATCACTGTGTTGGTACTCACACTCCCTTTAAGTGGAGAACTCTTTGTGGTTTATAGTGATGCTTATAAGAAAGGTTTAGGCTATGTGCTAATGAAAAATGATAATGCGATAGCATATGCCTCAAGGCAGCTGAAAATCCATGAGCAAAACTATCCCACACATGATATGGAGTTGGTGGCTGTGATCTTTGCATTGAAAATCTGGGAGCGTTATCTCTATGGGAAAAAATGTGAGATAAATACTGACCACAAGAGTATCTAATATATATTCACACAGAAAGAGCTCAATATGCGCCAACAAAGATGGATAGAGCTCATCAAGGATTATGATTGCTCAATCCACTACCATCTCGGTATAGAAAACAAGGTGGTAGATGCTCTAAGTAAAAAGGATCCTGCATATTTATCAATGATGCGAGTTAAATATGATTCGATCATCTTAGATATAAAACGGATGGATATGGGAATCATTAAGGGAGGAAAATAATCAATACTTTCTCAAATGATTACTCAACCATACCTCTTGGAGAAAATAATGGTTTCTCAAAGAAAGGATGTAGAAATTAAGAAAAGGGTGCAAGTTGTTAAAATTGGGAAATCCTCAGATTTCAAAATTGATGAGGAATGAGTTTTATGATTTGGGACATAATTATGTGTACCATACGATCCAGAGATAAAGGTGGACCTATTGAATGATGCACATAGATTGGCCTTCTTTTTCCATCCTGGGAATACCAAAATCTACTGTGATCTCCGAGAACACATCTGGTGGGATAACATGAAGAAGGAGATTGCAGAATATTTATCAAGGTTCTTGGTATGTCAGTATATTAAAGATAAGCAACAAAAGACCAAAGGTATAATGCATCCATTACCTATACCAATGTGGAAATGGAAAAATGATACTATGGACTTTGCCACGGGTCTCTCGAAGACGCCAAAGGGAAATAATGTGATATGGTTTGTGGTTGACCGACTCACCAAGACATCCAATTTCTTCGCTATTCGGGAAGACCTCTCGCTTGAACAACTTGCAAAGATATATCTGAAGGAAGTGGTGAGACTGCACAATGTTCCACTCTCAATTGTCTCTGACCGCAATCCAGGGTTCACATCTAAATTCTAGAGGAGTCTTCAACATGCTTTGAGTACTGAACTAAATTTCAGAACGACCTATCACCCCCAAACTTATGTCCAATATGAAAGGACTATTCTGACGTGGGAAGATATTCTAAGATCATGATCTCTTGAATTCAATGGTGGTTAGGATGAACATCTCCCAATGGTTGAGTTCTAATACAATAATAGATTCCACTCGAGTATTGAGATGGCTCCATATGAAACTCAATATAGAAAGAGTTGTTGAACTCCAACCAGTTGGGATGAAGTTGGAGAAAGAATGATACTTGGAACCGATCTTGTTCAAGAGATGAAAAAGAAGGTTCCAGTCATCCAGAAACACATCCAAGCTTCTCAAAGTTGGCAAAAGAGCTATGCTGAAAACCATCGAAGGGATGTGGAGTTCGACATTGGGGATAAAGCCTTCCTTCGAATATCTCCATTTAAGAGAGTCATGCGATTTTGGAAGTAAGGGAATCTAAGCCCAAGTTATATTGGTCCCATTGAAATCATTGACCGCATAGGAGTCGTGGCCTATTGGCTTTCACTTCCACTGAATATGGCTCGAGTTCATGATGTTTTTCAAAAATCACTCTTGAGGATGTACATACCTAATCCCTCACATGTACTAAACTCAGAGGTGGTGAAGCTGGAAGATGATCCCTCCTATGAGGTGAAGAAAATAAAGATTCTGGATCAGAGAGATAAGGTTCTACACAACAAGACAACCCATCTTGTCAATGTGTTGTGGAGGAACCATATGTTTGAGTAAGAAACATGGGAACTGGGGGAAGCAATGAATGAAAAGTACCCACATCTGTTTTTGGCCTAGAATGTAAAATGAAATTTTGAGGGTGAAATTTCTTAAGGGGGGAAGAATGTAACGACCCAATGTTTTTAATGGAAATTCCATTCTTATAAATATGACATAAAAATCACATAATAATGATATACTAAGTGATAAGAGACCTTTAAGCATAATTTTGTCACATATGTGTTTGGAATTTTGGAAGTCTGACATACATGGTTGTGTTCAAGATGTTTTTTGGAGTCTGATAAGAAAAACATACTTTTTGGTGAATAGTAACCTACCCTAATTAATAGTAACTTACCCTTATGAATAGTGATATACCCTAATGAATATTAACATCACCTATGGATGTATAAATATAATATTCAAATTGGAAGTGAAATATACCTATAATTTAGAATAAGTTAATGAGTGTTTTAAAACTAGTTTTGATAATAAATTATTATTTTAATTAAATATTAAAATATTCATATTGAGAATATTATTTTTGAAAAATGGATTTCATTTTTGGATTCTACATGCCAAAAAATGGTTTGGGTAAATTTTTTCGATTTTTCTGAAAGACAAGAATTTTTGATGAATAGTAGAATCCGATAATTTATGATAAATGAAAAAGAATGGATTAATTGAGTCATCGATGAGGTTTTTCAAATTTAAGACCACTTGGTTCGGGATAACATGATTAAATCACTATTCTTGGTCATGGAATACTTACTATTCTTTGTCCTATGAAGAAATAATAAATTAAGGATTATAATATCATAAAATCCCTCCTCTCCTCAACTATAAAACCCCCTTCACACCCCCTTCTCTCCACCCCTCTCAAGCTCTAATCCTTCACTAAATTCTGCCCAAATATCTTCCCAAGGTCCTCCCACACTTCCAAAAGCTCTCAGACTCCTCAATATACCAAACCCTCATCCCTTAAGAGGTTCTCAAAGGAGGAAGTCTCAAGAGGTAAATTCCTCTTCCCGATTTCTTCTTTTCTTTTATGTTCTTTTTTTATTTCTTTCCTCACCTCTGTTCACCATACTAGTATGATAAATCCAGTAACATACATGTAATGGATTGTCTTAATTCTTTTGTTATATTTCATTACCTTCTCTCTTTTCCCCACCCTTTTATTTGAAAGAAATGAAAGCACCATTTGAGATGTGCTAATTTAACACATTCAAGGAAAACAGTTTATCAATTTCTATTATTATCCTTAATTACGGTCATGAAACCATTTTTGTTATGTTTGAAACAGATTGTTATATATTTAATATATCCTATTTTTTGTTCTGTAATCCTTTGGTACAAATTTCATTAAGTTATAAATCAAAACACATTCTTCATAATCAAATCCACCGATCAAAAAAATGATTATCACTATGGTTATATATATATATAATAATTTGACTTCACTATAAGTAACCTTATTAAAACTAAAACCATGTAATATTCTGGATATTAACTAATGAATATAACTTCAGATCTTTACAACCACTTTCGTCTTGCATATAATCCAAACCTGAATATATGTGAACCGATCTTTTAAAGCCAAGTAAACAAACGAGCCCGAACAATTAAATTGAATCTTATAACTAATAAAAAAGGATTTGAATAAACTAAAAAGGGTTATAATAAATAAATTAAGTATAGAAGAATTTATTTAATTATTAATTAATAATCCTAATTTGTTTATTCATGTTGTTAATAACAATTGGAGAACACCAACAAATTTAATGTAAGGGATCCTCCCCTTTTCACTCTTAATCAAGATTGTTCTCTATGCTATGTCTTTTTGTGTAATACCAAGTGATGGGGTATGTTTATAAACCTTCCTCATACCGCCCTACTATTTTATAAGTGATGAGAAACCCTTTTTATCTCTCATAAAACCCTCTTAGGTACACCCGACACCATGCCGGTAAAATCGTAACGAATTCTACCCAAACCTTCTTCGTTCGTTTGGGTTTCCTTAGCTTTAGTTCAAAATGGTGTTATCAAATATATTTATGTGATTATTAAGAATTATGTATAGTTTTAAAAGATTATAATATCAATACCCATCCATTACTTTCTTTCGGGGATATACATGTTTTTGAAGGATTCCTTCCTTAGAACTTTCCGATATGCAAACATGTTTTAAGAGGACTTCCTGAATTTTTACCCAAATTTGAAGTGCACTCTATCCACTGTTTTATGAAAACATTTTATTTGTAAAATCAGTATTTTTATTATGAAAACATTCTTGGTTCAATTCTGGTATTATGTAGAATAATTTCATACTTACTATTTTAAAAGCTCTATAGTATTTTCCATAAAACCACGCAAACATGTTTTAATGCTAATGTTTAAAAAATACATTTCTCATACATTGTCACTTATTTTTGACACCACTGAACATGTTATATGTCTTTTTTACCCTATGAATGTGCATGTATTTTCTAATTCTTTCATTATTTGGACACTTTAATGATACACCCATTGGTTATGATTTATGTCATGATGGTGGTACCCAATTCTTTCAATGGGTACCCTTATGTTTATCTATGGTTTATTATGTATGATTGTATATGTGGTAAGAATATTTATGTGGAAAGAATACAGATGAAAATGGTGATATGGGTGTGCCCATATAGAGCTCCAATGCATGGGGTAAGGAAATGTCTCATGAGATGCGATGTGAAATGAGATTGGCGGTTAGCCTTGATCATACTGAAATGGGAAACGGGGTTGGCGGTTAGCCTTGACCCGTACTAAAGATATGATTTATGATTCTACCGAATTTATATGATTCCATGTTTATATGATCCCATGATTATATTAAATGATTTTATAATATTCATGCTTTGGATATCATTATGTCGTGCCTCCTAACTCACGGGCTTGAGATGTATCCTTTTGTTCATTCTCTTACTAGGCATTTTTAGCTCATCCCTTTGTTCATGTGTTCCCTAGGGTACCCTATGAATATGTAAGGGCTCAAGGGAAGATAGAAGATCTTTTTGGAGATGAAATAAATAAGTTTTTTCCCTTGTTTTATGTTATATGTACCTTGTCTTCCAAGACCCTAGACATAACGATCCTTAGCTTCTAGTCTAATGATTAATCATTCTTAAAAAAATGAAATGTTTTATGTAAAAGTCTTGGGTCTCTATAGATGGTATCTAGATCGAAGTTCAATATTTAAAAAACATTAAGCTCCATGAAGTGGGTCAAATAAATCATCAATGTGAGGTAGGGGATAGTTGTTCTTTATTGTTATAGCATTGATATCCCTATAGTTATTAAACAACCTCATAGATCCATCATTATTTTAAATGAAAAGGACATGGGTTCTCCTTGGAGAAACACTAGGGAGAATAAATACCTTATTACTCAATTCCTCTAGTTGTTTCTATAGTTCCACTAATTCCACAGTGGACATTCTATAAGGGCTATTCGATATGGGCCTTGAACCACGAATTAAATCAATGGAAAACATAATTTCTCATTCCAGAGGATGTCCAGGTAAATCCTATGGAAATAAATCAACATGCTCTTGCACAATAGGTACATCCTCTATTTGAACATTATTTTCCTCACTGATATTTATTTCATTCTCTTCCTCCCAAATAATTAAATTTAGTTGAGCTACTGTGGGTGGATATAGATTAGAACCAGGTGGTGATAATTCTGCTTTAAATATAATGTCTTCTTTATCATCGTCATAAAAAATAGCAACATCCTTCTTCTTATAATAAAGTTTTTCATCATGGTCCGAAATCCAATCCATACTAAGGATTATATCAAATCCAATCATGGGAATGATGATGATATCATCAAATAAAGAACATTTATATGCCCTAATGGGGAATGATTCACAAAACATTTTTGCAATGATGATTCTCTTAGGTTTCTTGACTAGAATCTCCTTTGTTAAATCAAATTGTAAATATCTAATTTTCTTAGCAAACTGGGAAGATATGAAACAATGCGATGATCCACAATCAAATAAAGCATTTTATAAACATGAGGATACCATTAAATTACTTTCCACCACGTCTTTCAGAGCTTCAAACTCAGCAGTAGTAATAACATAAGCATGACCTTGATCACTTGGAATTTTCTGAGGTAAGTTTCCATGGCGCTTAGGACATTAATTTTCATCATGCCCCCTTTCTCTGAAATTTTAGAATTCAACATTGACATCCTCAATATTCCCTTTGCAATCATGAGCATGGTGCCCTTTTTTACCACACTTGTAACAGACTCCCTTTCCCTTCAGACAGGTACCTGGGTGTTTCTTCCAACATTTACTGCCAGATGGATATTCAAAATTTCCCTTATTCCACTTATTTCCATATCTAGTGTGATCAACAGATCTCTTCTTCCCTTTATTGGCTTTAAATTCATAAGACTTAAAGAATTTCTTTTCTGTCTTGATAGAACATGAGACAATATCATCATACGATAGGAAGGATTTTGAGACTAATGCTTGATGGAGAAATGTTTTTAACCTATCAAAGAAACAATCAATCATACTTCATGGGTTATGTATATAATCTACAGCATGCCTCGTTAACCTTGTAATGTTAGCTTCATACTTTTCCACATTCTCATCCTCCATTTTCCTCAGACTCAGAAATTGTCTTTCCATATCCACTAAATGATCATGAAGAAATTATTTTTCTATGAAAATCACTTTAAACTCCCTCTATTGAATAATTGATACTTCATCATCTTCCTTTGTGTTTTGTATCAATGACCACCATTGATCATCATCTATTGTGAGGTCGTAAACTACCATGACAACTTTTTCCCTATCGCTACTCCACAAGGCGTGGAATATTTTCTCTATGGAATTTATCCATTTATTAGCTTCTAATGGATTTATACTCCAATTGAATGTTGGTGGTTGTTTCCTCATGAAGCGTACTATCAATGATCCCCCATGCTGTGGTTGAAGGTGCTCCATACACGTATGGTTATTATTCATAGCCTGAGTGAGTTGTCTTAGTAATGTGATAAGCTGATCAGAACAAGTTGCTTCACCATCTCCACTATAATTATCTTGAGAAGTAGGGAAATCCATAATTGTATTAGGTGGGTTGATACAGTTTCCATTTCTTACACTAAGTTCCATTTTCAAACAACAACATAAACTAGATTAGTTTATGAACCAAAATAAAAAATTCCAAACATGTAAAACACATAACATAAACTGAACAGTTTATGGATATAATCTATAATAATAATAAAATTCTTTGAATACTTAAATATTAATCAAACCTTCATAATGATTTGTAATGAAAAGGAGAATATATTGAATCATATCCCCCTAGACTGTCGTAACCAAGAGTGTAGCAAAGCCTGTTGTCATGCACGAGTTCCCATTTGAGTCTAGCTCAAAGCAGTGTTATCGGGTTTTACCCCTAGGTACGTCTGTGCCAGAGCCACCTCATCCTCATCATTTCCATATAGGGATGTATTTCTTGGAAAACAAAAAAATATCTACAATACCAAAATTCTAGGATGTTATTCTATACTAATCCTCCAAGTCTATCTTAGGGTAATGTTCTCAAATCAGAGTTTATCTAAATCAAGATTCCAAGGTTTGTACTAAACTTCTTATGTTACCAACTGTAATTTTCTGACCCCAGTTACCAAGAATCGGTGCATTATTAAATAAACATGGCATGATACATGGAAATCATGTCCCGAAATACCGATCAGTTTAGTATCCTTGAAAATATTAGATACATTCATAAGTATCACATTAAATTATAAAATTAAAAACTAAAACAACATTGTTTCCATATACCACACTCATACCCCCTTAGACTATCCCTGCAGGTTGGTTATAAAATACTTTTTCACATCCTGGGAAAAATAAAACATAGAAAGGGGTGAGCTCCGATGTTCAATAAGGATAAAAATATAGTGGAAACTTTCATAAATAAGAATAAACATTTAAGGAAATGTATAAGAAAAAAGAAAAAGCCTTTTAAACATGAACATTAGCATAATAATGCAATGATAAAATCAAATAATACCATTTACTTATTCACATAGATATTATACTAGTCAAATAATCATATGCAATATCAATATCCACTTTCATAATGATGGAATGCATAATGCTAGAATTCCTAGCCACATAGTCCAGGCCTTGTGACAGGACTACAAATAACATTTTTTCAGGGCCTTGTGCGAAGACACTAGTTTGTTTCATGAGACCTACTGATGCATAGAGGAGCTATAGCGGGATCCACCTGTCACATACTAAGTCCAATTCATTCCTCATATGAAAAGGTTTAAACATATCATAAACATTCATATTAAAACTAGAATATGAAATGTCAATAATTTATATATAAAATATGAATGGTGTAAAAATAACACATCCACAGTCAAACATATCAGAAAACCTTCAGTACAATATGGATGTTTTAAATAATAATAAATCAACTTTAAATAGGCCTAAAATCCTTCACTAGATGTTGATATAGATAAAATCAAAACCTTTTTTAGAGATATATCTCTTTCTATTTTGAAATCATTTAAGTGTCACATAATTATAAAGAAAAATTTTATTTTGAAAATATTCTTATAATCTTGTGATGGAAGCTTCGACAATGTTATAATGCTGTAAAATAGCCGCACCTACCTTATAAATTAAAAAAACATTTTGACCTTAATTTTGTTGAAAAGGCCATAGGGTTCCTTGTTTGGATAATGATGGAATGATTTTTTTGAAGAACATATAAGGTAAAATAAGGGTATAAATGAAACTACACCATAATTTAGTAAATATAAAAAATGTTTTGAAATACAATTTTAAGAAAATGGATGTGGATGATAAAGAGACCCCAGTAGATAATTACTTATAAACAACCTCGGATAATGAATTTATTGTGAAATTAACCATTTCCTTGTTTTTTCCTTAGTCGAGGGTAGTTCAACCTCCTGTATAATGGGGAAAACATTGTTATTAAATTATAAAAGAACCATATACATTATTATGATATCAAATATAATCTTATAATATTTCATTGTTAATGATATTTCAGTAGTATCATTGTTTCAGGTGTTAACTGATTTGTTTTCCTTTATATGCTTTGTTATGTAAATAATGTTTTTTGTGGATATGATGTATCTTATTCATTTTAAGAATGATATTAAGTCGTTAAAAATTATTTTTAATCACCAAATGAAAATTAGTCTCAAATGGAATTGATGAGGAACGAATATCATCGCGTTCGTGGAGATGGTAATCTGTACGTACGCACAAGCGACAATATCATTATTTCGATATTAAAATAATATAGGATTGGATCATATATAATACATACAGAATCATTATCATGTTATATTTATTATTTACATTAATTATACATCATTATTATACTCATCTAAATAATAATGTATTGAATAACAACTACACCACGACGTGGAGACGGTAAGTCGTACATACGCACGTATGGTGACTTGTCATTCAAAGGATGAATATAATAATGAAAATGGTTGTACTATATTTATAATAACATCTCTTTGTTTATAAGATACTGGAGTTATTATTTTAGAATGGAAACAACAAAGAAAGAGGAAGTGTATGAAGAAAGGATCTTGAGAGGTGATAAAATATTTACCTCTTCTTCGGGTTCTTTCTTTAGATTTGATCAAAAGGGCTCTTTAGGTTGGATTTTTACTAAAGGAAGGCCTCTATTTAATTTTTTTTACTAATATGTATATTCTTATGTCATTTTTGTATTTACATTAACTTAATTAATATAAAGGGTCATTATCATTTACAAGTGGCTCTATGGGGTTCCAAAATCTACCCAAGGATGCCCATGGTCGGACATGTAACATCCAATAGGGTTATTACATGTGTTAGTTAATTTAATATTATTATAATATTATTTTTTACCCTTATTTATCGGATTTACCCTTTAACCAAGGTAAATAAAATATTTACCGAAGTAATTATTCAAAGTGTCTAAAAATAAAAGTTAACTATTTACACAATTTGTACCTGATGATTCTAAATATGGAATCCATTTTTCTAAATTCAAATAACATTAGTGGCCGAAATGAATTTAAAATTTATTCATGTTTTCCAAAAAAAATCGTGTTTTAAAAAAATAATATCTATCAATAGATTAACATTTTCTTATGTCCAGTTTAAATGTGAAATTACATACAACGACCAACATTGTATTAAATGGTAAAAATATAATATAATTATACATAAAAACAACTCAATTTTATAATTTATCATCAAAATTATTTTTATTAAAAAAGTTGTTTTTAATTAAAATTTAATATTTTTCACTACTGATAAAAAAGTTGAATGTTTTTAGAAAAAAACAAAAAATTCACCCTAAGGTAATTTCAATATTCCTAACCCAAAAATGAAATTCATTATGAATGAGAAAATTGATTAAAATTAAAAAAAGTGGATATTACTATTAATAACGGCTAGTTTGATTGGTCGTGATGTGTTATATTCTCGATGTTCCGTGCAACACAAACTATTGCATTATTCAAAGGGAACGTACCGTGGAAGCTTGGGGCGTCATATATATGATTTAATGGAAAATAGTTTTACTTCTTTTATGATTCATTTATATGAATTCAAGTAAAAAGTTTTTTCAAGATTTTTTCAAACATATTTTAAATTTTTTCAAGGAAAACGGTTTTTAAATTGATTTCGAGCTTCCATTAAATGTTTTTTAGGAAACATTTTAATGTAAAGGATTTTGAAAGAATGCATATGTAACTAATGAAATTTATCATGTTATCATTCAAAATAATAGACCATATAGTTTTAAATGATTTGGTATATATTATTCTTTACTGGGGATATAATCTAATAATTTCATTCATATTCTTTATTGAATGGATTGTATATCTATAAAATGAGGTTTAGAACAACCTTTTTTTCCTCCACATGTTATTTGATTGTGAAACCAGCTTATTTTTGTGGGTTATTCTTTGATGGAATGTTTTCATGACCTATATATATTCTACAAGTAATGATATTATGAATTCTTTATGATTCCCTTTTCATTTAATGTGTAATGATATAATGTTTATAAAACATATCTCTTCATTATGGGTTATTATATGATGCATGTTTTATTATGTTGTGGCACATGTATGTATGATTTTATAATGTGATGGGTGGGCCCTAAATCTCCCTCAAATTCATTGGGTAATTATTTATATCTCATGATATAATTGGGGGGGTCATATTGATGGAGTTGAAACAAAATCCTAAATATGTGTTTTCTTATACACTATGGTATGATATGGAAATAAGATCCACTATTACAAGATAGGGAAACCCGATCCAATATGCGAATATGGGGAAACTAGAATTAACCTTAAATGATGGTGAAACATTATCTCTTTCAAGGAGAGGACTATGACTAGTGATGGTGATTTGTCCCGCCTAGTTGTTGTACCCCCATTATGGTCACTGTTATGTTCTTGCAATGCACCTAATCTTATAGGGAATGGAGTTACATGTTTATGTGTTTTATTGAAATTCTATGTCTTATTTTTAGGATATGATCACATGGTTAATGTTCATTATTATCTAATGATTTATGTCCGATGAACATCCAATATTTGAGACATGTCTCTTGTTTCTGATCATTGACATACATGGAATTATATTCAAATATTATAATGAGATTTTATTACCTATATGATCAGGTTATGCTAATGTATTTAAATTAGTTACCCTTACTGGCCATTCATGCTCACCCCTTTCTCATGATTCCTTTCCCCATATTATGAAGAAGTTTTTAAGTAGGAGTAGAAAAGAAGAATATCTTTAAGGGATATTTTGATGATTTTTCACCAAACTAGAATAACGTGTTCCTGTTTTCAAATGAAACTAATCTATTATAGTCCTCATGCATGATGTTTTTTTAATTTTATAAATTTTCATCTTAAATAATGTAATATAAAATTGTGTCTTTACCAAGTCACTATATAAAATGAACTAAAACAAGAGAATTTCCACCAAAACCACATCAAAACTATGCAGTATATAACATGTTCTTTTAATATATGTCAAAAACTCTATCCAAGCTTTACACCTATAAAGAATTCATAAGAATGGGATACTAATATGGAAGGTCACCCAAGTGTATGACTTGGAAAAGAATCACTAAATATCTATAGATGCATTTGAAAATTCACACGGTCTTCCCAACATGTTTATTAGTCAAGGCCTCACTCAATCCATACCTCATGTGATTACATGATACTATTATGTGATCACAAGACGTCCAACATAAAAATCATTCAACTCAATATAATATTTAATGATTATAACCTAACCCTTCATACTAAATCGTTGTTCTAACATAGTATAAAATGTTCCCAATCCACCAATATAGATAAGAGAGGTTCTATAATCCTTGTATTGAAATATATCACAATAATAATTACATAAGGGAAGACTATTCACACCAAAGGTCCACCACCCTCACAGCGTCTATCTCAACACATAAAACTGAATCCTTATAAATAAAGTACTCTCAGAAGCCCCAACATCCCATTCACATGTTAATTCCAGTCATATAGGGCCTATAAGTCATCCCACCAACTTAAGGTTTATCACATTACCAATTCACATTTCCAAACATTTACCATTTCTTAAGGTTCATAAACATTTTCCAATATTTCTCAAGGATTAGTTAAATAGGATTCCATTCACATTATATGAATAAAAATTACTATTAGGTTCCCCAATATAACATTACATAATCAATACCGTCATCCAAAAATTTATATATATTTATATATTAAGTAATCATCTAGGGAGTTGGTTCAAGTATGATTCTTATGTAGTCTTATATAGAAACAAATACCTTATAAAACATTGTATAACCATTTAATCACCAAACCACTCTTTTTAGTAAATATTCACAAACTACTGGCGCATATAAATATTATTTTAAAATCATAAGCTAATAAAAAACATAGACATAAGACATATCTATCATACATAACATAAAAATTATTTGAAAATGTAATCTTACAAACATGATGCATGGACACAGACTCCCACTATTTCCATATTGGGATAAAAAATAGATTCCAATAAATCATAACAACACAATGAAAGTGGATCAATCATGTTGTAATCAAGCATAGAACAAAAAACGAATTCCATGAACAACTTGTCACAGCCATAGAAAACTATGTTTTCTCATAATCCTTGTATAATACCTCTCAGGGATGAAGTCATTAATAAGGTTGGGCGTAATTATAGTGTCACTCCTACGATGCAGAAAATTGTAAGAAAAAATGAAAATATCATATATTCAACTTTTTAATGCACCACCTTATAAGAAATTGAACTGGTGCCTCAGGGAGTTGAGAAAAATGAACTCAGGTTCACCTCCATATATGCCAAAATATAAAGAATATCATTTATGGGTTCAATAATGACATGGGGAGATGATTCCCTCCATTTAGAGTAATAATAAAACTAGATTAATAATAATCCCCAAAATTAGAAACGATAAAAAATGTGTACATGAAATAGAAGCTATGAATAAATATGTAATACCTAAAGTGATCTAATAATAATGTTATTCAACACATTACCACGATACATCATTGTAAATCATAAATATAGATAAATCAATATAAACTAAAACAAAACTAAAATTATCACCAAACTATTCCCAGCTCTACTAGGTCACAACATCTAAACTTCACTCAATGAATGCCAAAACAAATCACGTAACTTCCCCATACCATAATCATTTAACCGAAAAATAGTCTTGTACTAGGGGTCCTAAGTTCTATATAGGTTCTAGTAGGTTAGGAGTGAAACAATGTATCCCACCACCAACATACCTAATATAGTTATTATATATCAATTGTTCATGAATTAGTGAAGAGGATTATGGGATAACACATAAATAAATAAATCAGTAAAAAACAAATCCTATAATAATAGGATCCATAGTGATAGTTGAGGTCATTACTGCCTACATTTTCCAGAATCAGTGTATATCTTCCAAAAATTTACAATATGTAACACTTTATTCCATGGATTACCCCCATGGTAACCACTATAAAAATAACATAGGAATTCATGGGGGCTTCACTCGTATTTCAAAACTAGAAATTTATCTAGAATCCATTAAATTCACCAACAATACTGTTTTTAGTCACATATAAGGGAATCTATGGAAACCAACCATGGTTTTATCTCAACATAATTGAAGGTATGAATTTTCAATGAAATGTAATGTATTAGCCTAATCCATAATCATGGTTCACACCCATCACATTCCATGTCATATAATTTAGTATAATCTTGGGAGCTTATCCAATGAAATTCACAAGGTTAACCTGTGGGAATCCAATACAATTATCCATGACATTCAATACATAAGATATCACATTAATCATAGATGGATCCAACCCAAGGAATTCAAAGTGATTAATCAGAAAGGAATCCATGGTATCTTATGGAAGTAATTATACTTGTTCATCCATGAATCCAATGTGCCATTCCCCATGGAACTAAAGTGATTCCCCCAATGGAATCTTGGTTCACTCAAGATATTCACCCTATTTTATAACCAATACCAAATACAAGGGAAGATAGAAAATAAATTCATCATATTTCCTGTCTAGAACTATATTGAAGAAATAACACATAATGAATTCCACCCATAGTAATCACTTACATAAGAAGTGAGAAAATTTCAAATACATAATAGCCAAACATGAATTTTATATCAAAGAAATTCATTATTAGAGACTATGTAATTTTCCTAAAAATCATTCAATTTCATAAAATCCTTATAATTTCCAATGGCTAAATTATATATGGTTTTATTAATAAGATATAAAGTAAGAATACTTATAGTTTTCTTACATTCACTAAATCAATAAAATACCAACAATTCACAATTCCTTTTAAAATATTGGAAAACAACTCAAATAAAATCATTCAGTATCCATTTTATTTCCACAATTATTCATTTTTACCCTATAAAAGATCATTCTATTATCATGTATTCTTTTCTAAGTAATCAATTTCAAGAATAATTCATCATTTTAACAGACAATAATTTCCATTTGTGTAGATTAATTTCAATGGTCAACTCCATGATACTATTAAACAGTCCTAATCCAATAAGATTAATTTAGAAGTCCAAACGATTATCAAATTATTAATCGTTGTGAAATTCCATTTCACAACCATCGATCCAAATTATGACAATCTGTTTAATCATTGAATTTAGATATCCAGTACTCTCCCAAAGCCCATTAATTGTGAAAACCATTCCATGGTCTTCCTTTATTGATAACCTTATTTTTGTGGATCAAGAGATATTCAAAAGTAAATTCAATATAGTTGAACTCAATTTAATGAAATTAATTGAACATATTTCAAGACAAGAAATTGGAAGCTCGAAAATTTCATGATTACAATCATAAAAAATAAAAGTTGTTTTGTTGAGTATCGAGGAATCCTTCCCCTTTCTTATATTGTCCCACACATCCTATTTCAGCTTCCACATAGAGAATAATTATAAGGAAATGAAATCCCAAAAATCCATGAAATATATATTAGATTTACAAAATCTAGAATATAACCCCATGACAATGGAAGAAACCCAAAATAGAGAAAAGATGAGTGTTAAAATCACCATAGTATCTCTAATTCATTAAGTGATAATTGAACCAGACATGAAATAATGAATATCCACCAAGGAATATGAGATGGTGCGGTGAGGGTGTGTATAGGGATGTTCTGAAGAAAACGGGGTGAAAACAGGGATCTCATAACCTAAAAGTTCAGTGGATACATTTTTTAACTTTTCACTTTTTAAATTGGTGAATTGTTAAGATGCACAGTTTTCCAACCCATGAAACAACATTACGATAAAAATTATCTAGAAAAATATTTCCTTATATAGTCGATCTTCACTGTTTGAAATACTATTGACCAACATTGTGGTCAACACTGAAACCCTTTATAATAAACTAGAATGATTGGTTTTATTTTTTCATGATTTATCCAAATCATTTGATAACAAAAAAATATTAGTACTATAGTTTTTAAATTGAAAAGAGGTCCTTAGTCATAGTGCGGTATGAATTCTACTAAATGATTCCCACCAAACTATGCACCTTAGATAGAAACCTTAAAACCATACAATTTCTTCATAAAGTTGTGGATATATATCCATGAATAGAGCATACCACTTTATCGTCATACCATATATAATAATATTTCATTATGGTGTTCCAACCCTCAAATTCTTGATCCAATATTCTACTTTAGATATTTTCCAACCAAAGTAAAACTAAAAATTTTAAATTAGTTCAATAATTTTCATCATATATAGAAACATTATATAATAAAATCACAACCATAAAACTTCAAAACCCAATGAATTACCTATAGTTATCCACGTGCACCTCCCTAAAAAATTATGTCATCAATTCCCATTAATGGTGGTACCCCATTACCGAACATGAAATTTTCCACCCAAATAATGCTCTTAAAGGACATGTTCTCTATAATCAATACCTAATGCACTACTTCTATTCAAATTCATAACACAAAGAAAATATTTATTTTATTTTTTCAACCATAATACATTATCGTGATATTTTTTAGTCAATTTCCAACTATATGGTTTTCCATATCATTGATTTTAGATCGTGATTCCAATTATAATCCTTTACTCCTCCAACAATAAGATTATTCTTCCCAAAACATGAAATTAGTTTCCCACAGGTGTTTTTGGAATAGTTCTTGATGCACCCTATCTCAAGATAAATAAGTGCACTAGATGGCATTGTTAAAACCCTTATTTTCCATATTTAAAGGTTAATATGATATGCATCTATTATCAAAGAACACAATGAGGTCCAACCCTGACCTACATGTATGGTCAAACAATGAAAACACTAAACACCTAAACTATTCACCATGCTCTCACCTGATCACCAATGAGCCAAAAACTTAATACACAACTTAATAACCTCTTTATTTCCCATTCCTAAAACCTCTACTCAAATTATAAACATCACATTATAGATATTGTCATTGGGAATCCCCTATGTAATCTAGACTGATTTGTGATTACCCAGAATATAAGCCATGGTCTATCCTAACCATCCACTAATAGGTCTCACACAAGAACCCTTCGAACATGATTTTCACACATCCTTGATCGACTCAATGTTCCCCATACTATGAGAGTACTTTTTATCATACGACTAGGTGAACACCCCATTCTCTTAGTCCAAAACATGTCCATTAACTATCATAAAGGATGGATTTATCCGAAATATTTCACACCCAAGTTCCACTCTATCTATTGGATATTATCATATTTTGACTCATGTAAAAAAAATTAGTACATTCCGAAGCTCTTTAGGGAATGGGTCATGACATCCAAATGATTATAGTAAATACACACCAAATATCATTCCTCACACCCCTCCTTGAGTTATGCCCCATCTAATCCTTCCATATAGACAAATGTGTCAATCATTCGGAGAAACGCCCATGGAAAAGTAAATATATTATTGGATTGATCATTTTTATTAATCCCAAAAAAACATTCTAGTCTAATTAAATGCCTCTGTCTAAACCAGAGATATTTTCCTTTCCATCCAAACATTGAGAATTGTTTCCCACAATACCTACTAAATTCATTGACCTTTGTATCACAAAAATAATCTCATCGACCCAAAATATGGTAGACACCAGATATAAAAACACACATTTTCCTAATCCATTAAATCTAGTTATACACACTACTACACCACCAAATCACATAGCCTCGCTCATGATCCCATGAGTCACATCATAACCATAATAGTTTCAAACACCAAAACCATTGACTATGAAGACATGTAGGTTTTAATTACATTACCAAATGTACCCTCAGTACACGTCTTCAGTATCATGATATTTTCTTATTCCACTTTCCTTCACATGTCTTCTCACAAACATAAATCATTTCTAAAGAACAAGTGTAAATCCTTCCTATCTATAAGCTATTAGAAATAAATCCCATTAATGATATGGGAATTCACTCAACCATTCCTTCCCCTACCTTGAACCTTTATACTAAGAAACAGAAACCTAAGTATTTCCACAATTAAAAAAACAAATCACTATGCCTATTACATACACTCAATCATGCCTCAACTTCAATAATCCAATCCCCATGAATACATCCAATAGTTCATATTGAAAAAAAATTCCCACTCTTATTCCATTAGAACTCACTGTGAACCATGTGGTTGAAAATCAAATATGACTAATTTACAGAATAAAACTCATCAACATTTGAGGTAAGAACCTTTTATCCTACTGTCAAGTTTGAATCTATGAAATAATACTTACTATCGAAATGAATCATACACTTACTAGAGGAATCATAGATGTTATCTAAAAGAGGTTCATAAAAATTACACTAATCCATGCAAAAAACATGACCACCCTTGATCCCTAATGGAATTTCAATAATTCCAAGACATTTACATTTTCCACAACCATATAAAAAAATGAACAAAAATGATTCGGTTAGGAATCCAAATGATCATTCCCTTAATAAATTGTCTATATAATAGTCAATAGCACTATATATTATCAACAATGACTATATCAGCTGAAGAAAACATAGAACACGATTCAACAAAATAAGATGAAGAATCCATCCCTGCTTTACACCTCCAAGGAATTCATACGAATGAGAAAAACCTATTGTAGGTTAACCATAAATATTACTAAAGAAATACTCAATAAATTTTCATCGTCAATTATAAAAATTAAATAGGTATTCCAACTTATTTGAATATTAAGAGACTTAATAAATCCATATTTCACGGATGAAATACTACAATCACAAGGTTAGACAAAATCCTCCATTCAAGAAATCCAACTCAAGGACATGTATCATAATGAGAACTGGACCAGCCCTTCTCCCCCTCAGGTGTAACAAAAGTCAAAAGTGTCTCAAGACACAACTATTAATCATATTTTTACATAATATTTGGCACCCCATCTAGTCCATCTATCTCTACTAGTGTCTAAATTATTCATAAAAAAGGGCCAACACCCCCGTAGGAAACGTAAAAATACATAACACTGAAACCACATAACTTGGTCACTCACAATGGACCCAAGATCCCATACACTAGGTCATACCAATGATATCTGGCCTATAAGGCACCTGATCCATATATGGTTTATCACTTTATGAATTTTGATTATTTATCTTTTATCATTTCATAAGGTTCATCAACATCATAAACCAATTTTCATGGATTGAATAAATAGTGTTCCAATCATAATCTATGAAGGATTACACATTATGGGATTATTAATAGAAACATATTTAATCAAAACCCTGATACATTCATTTATATCATTCTATATATAATGGAATCCTCATAATAAATTTTCATATAATATTCCATCGTAGTTTTACATTTGAAAAAATACCACATAAAACATTAAATACACATTAAATAACCAATCAACATTTTACTAATAAATAACCATAATCCAAATATATATATATATATATATATATATATATTTTGATAAATAAAATATCATGATAATAAAAATATCATGAAATCGAAATGGAATCACATAAGGAATTAAATTTATATATAAATATTATTTGTCTAATATGATGCATTAAAACACACACACCCTCTTTTTCCAAGATAGCCCAAGATCTATAATCCCATAAATCATATCATTATAAGCCATGTGTCACCATCATGGTGAAAATGAAGCCCAACTATAACAATGACTTCCTTGAACAACTGTTCACATCCTTGGAATCTTGGATTTTCCCTCATTCATGGGTTGATCACATCAAGGTAAAAGATTATAACCCACTTCCAACACAATCATAGTTTCTAATCTACCATTCCAAAAATGTTATACAAAATAAAAATATTTCAAAAACCAAATTGAAATTACCCACTCTGGAATCCACTGAACAGGTTCCCTATGATGGTGTACCTCAAAATCGTAGGCAAGTCACCCTATATTCAAGATGCTATCAAAAAACTAGCGAGGGTATCATGAATAAATTTGAGAGATTATAACCCCATGTTTGATAAAATATAATAGTTTTATAATAATAGTCAAATAAATCGTAAAAAAAACACTGATAAAAGATGTATGGTTCCAATAAATAATACCAAAATACCATTCTATGAAAATAATGGGCAGACCATTTAATATCAATATCCATAATTCTACATCATAAAAACGGATAAAACAGAACTAAATAATGTATATCAAAATACATTCCCAAACAATTACATTGTCCTACATGGTCCCGATGTCCATACTCCACTCCTATGATGCCTGAAAAAACACTAATTAATGGCCCCAACCATCAACATGTATCATGATACAAATATTATTCTATTTAAGTACCCAAGTGTCATGGAGTTTGGAGTAGGCTATGAGAACAACATAGTAGGCCTCCACATTGGTGTCATTATATTAGTTTTTTGATATAAAATAATTATGAAAATGTGAATAAAATAATATATTACTGTATAAATATATTAGAAAACCAGAAAAATTAAACAAGACATTTGATCCTATAAGCTGTGGTGACACATGAGCCCCCCCCACATCATCCATCAATGATGTACATCCATCTACAGTTTATGACATTTCATTTCATGCTCCAAGGTAAAAAAAAGAAAAGAAAACATCAGTTATAAAAATCAAATGTTAATTTGTGGGGCCAATACTAGGTATTCCCATATAAACAAGCTATATTGAATCCATTGAAGTCATCCAATGAAATATTATTTGTGTTTTCAAAGTTAATCTTAACATTCTATCCTTAGAATATTTAAATTGAATCCAAGGGAAGCCATATCCGAGAAATTTAGAGTATTAGATTTAACAAAAATCTAGAACCACAACTATAACATTCCAATATGAACAATCAAGAAAATTCAAGGGATATCCTCTTCATGCATACACAAGGGTATGTAGAGGGTCTCCACAACACCAATATGTGGAATTAATAACAAATAAAAAACCCTAATCCATGAGGGAGAAACCCTGAGGTATTCATAATGATGAATCTGTTTTGGAATCAATAACGGCTGATTGAATTACATATATTTAGAAATCAAAAATTCCAATAAGGAATCCATCACTAGAATTCACGAGATCCCCATAACATTATCCATTGTAACATAAGTTAATAAAGTAATTTCAAATCCAAAATTGAATCCAATGGATAACAACGAAGAAATTACATATATTTCAAATCCTGAACCGAATCTAAGGGATAAGACCCAAATCATTTAATTCAGAATAACATATAGTAGTAGAATACCTCGAATACCCAAACATACATTCCATTCAAGAATTTATTATCATAAAATATCATTATTAGTGACCAGGTCATTTTTCTATCTCACATTTCATTTAAAAAATAATAATCACTTCCCAAGGATTTATTTGATATGGTTTTATTCATAGGTCATAATGAAAATGGCTCATAGTTTTCTTACTAAAAATATTTTTAATCAATGCAATGATTTATCAGTTCCCTTCAGAAGACAAGACATAAAATCACAAAAAACATTAAATATCCGTTTCTTAAGAACACTTTATCATATTTACTTCATATTAAAGTCATTATATCATCTTACATTCTCTTCATGACCATATATTTCAAACATAATTATTCATTTTCCCTAAAAACACTTTCCATTCCCATATATTCTTCTAAATGATCAACTAATATATATAAATCAACAATCCCAATATGACATGTCCAGTTGAAAGGTAAAACCCATTATCACATTATCAATTGTTTACAAATTTAATTTTCAAATTATAGATCAAAATTATGTCATTCAATTTATCCCTTAGACAAAGATAATCAAAGTTCACCCAAATACCATTAATGGTTAAACACCAACTATGGTCATCCCACATGGACTACCATTTTTTCTATGATTTATAGAAAATTAAAATATTTATCCCTCTAAGATGAATTTAATTTGAAACATGTAATTAAATTTAGGTCAAGAATGGGCATCAGAGACTTGGTCATTCATGAATATAACTAGAAAAACAACAGTATGTGTTATGTATTAATGACCACCTACATCATTATTATATGATGCCAAACATACTTTATTGGCCACCAGATAGTCATAAATCTGAGGAATATCATTGAATGTAATGTATATTAGCAAAAAGAAGTATAACACATCATTATAATGGGTGAAAATCAAAATATAGGTAAGTGGAGTGGTATACTAACCTCAATCACTCTATTGAATTTCAAAAAATTTGAATAATACAAGAAATATTAGACTACCACTAAATAATAGGATAAGGATAAGGGAGGGTGTGTTGTAGGAAGTTCTATAAAAAATGGTGAGGAAATATAGGTTTTAAAAACTGAATGGTCAATAGAAAATATTTTTAATTTTTCCAATTTTAATGTAGTGAATGTTTTGGAAACATGGTTTTCCCAACTATGCACTAAATTGGAGTCAAAACTCTATCTAAACACCCCTCCTCATTGATTTTTCCCACATAGTTTTCTCAAATTGCGGTACAATTATGAAGTTAAAACTATACCCATCTTTAAACACCCACATAGTTTTCTCTGATGTTCACGTGCTTTACTATAACGATGTGGTATCCATTAAAATCAAGGATGTTCAAATGATAAGTGATCCACACTCAAAATTCTTTTTGGATTCTCCTAAACTATTTTCACCAATGCAATCCAGTTAGATAGATTCCTAAAAAACATCCGAATTACATCCTGAATATCTTAATACATATTAGAGCACCAAATAAACCTCTCAATCCTTATATGAAATTCAAGAACATACACCAAAGAAATTATAACTCTCAATTTATTGATCCAAAACATTGTATTAAATAGTTCACATCCCCCAAACTTATAAAATCATTTTTCATTCAAAATATTATACCCATACAGAAACATTGTATTAGAAACTCCCCAATATAACACTTAGTATCCCTAAGATATACCTATACTTATCTACCAAACCACCAGAACTTTTCATTCAATAGATTCCCATTAAATGGAAATTATCAATTCCAAAATGCTTATTGTTCTTCTAAAATGATGCTCCTCAAGACCATGATCATTATTATCAACATCCCAACCACTACATTCATTTAACTTCAAAACACAGAGATCTCACTTATATGATCTTTCCCACTATAGGAAATTATCATGATGTATTTCAATAGATTACCTTGGCTATGATATAACCCACCATAGTACATAGCTCATGAAACTGATGTAAAATATTGAAGTTTAACATAATTATATTTTTCTTCAAGAATAATTCTCTCAGAAGAAAATTGAGATAATCGACACTGTTCAGAAAACACTATATATCAACACGTGGGAATGTTCATACATACACATATACTAAATCTAATTTTTCTTCTTCAATCTAAAGAGGATGTTAATAACTTATGTAAGAACACAATGACTTCCAACCCTAACATCCTGGTACAGTACCAAAATAGAATCATTGAACACTGAAAATATTTAGTAGTTTCTCACCCAAGAACCAATGATCCAATAATATAATCCTTGATTTGATCATGTCATTTTATCCCAATACCAAAACAAATACACTAATTTTGAGAAACACTAAAAAGACATTGTCCTCTAATATTCATTGGGGAATCTAGAGTTCATTATGATTACCCAATCACCCACAATATATGCCTTAATGCCAATTTGATGACATGTCCCACACACCAAACCTGTTCACACAATGGTCACTATACAATATCATACATGATGCTCCAAAATATAGGATTTTATTTTTTTGTCAGTCAACTAAGTAATCACACTAATCATACATACCAAAACCCATATATTACCTAACAAAATGGTTGGATGTATCCAAACTCACTCACACCTGAGAAATAATCCAATTGCTGAACAGTTCCCTATTTTGAATAATGAGGCACTATCCTCGATTCCTTTTTATAACCATAAAATTGAGGTTCATTAACTATGATATATTATCGTGAATACCCAATATTTTTCATTTTTTACACTATACCTCAAGTGTATCTTCTAATCAGTACACACATGCCACTCCTTCCGAGCTATGTCCATTGCTTCGCCAATACCATTCTGGTTTGATCTCTTGAGTTGGTCCTTTTAAAAAATTCTAGTCTATATACATTCCCGTATTTCACCCAAGGGTATTTTATTTTCTATCCCAAACCTGACTATCCCATGGATCATGAGGAGATGTTTTCTAAATTAAAATTATGTAGGAATTGTGCTTACAATCATTTGACACCTAGATCCATTGAATGAAAACATGTGCACACCATCACACACCACCTAATGACAAAGTTCAACTCCTTATACCATGAGTAACATTTCATTAAGACAAGGATTGTTATCCTAAACCACTAAATTTTAACACCCAATAGAAAGCCTTTCGTAATGGGAAATACCCTTTTTATTCCAACTGAAAATCATGAACATAAATTCTACTAGGGTTCCTAACATATCATCTCATGAACTGATATCATTTTAAAAGTACAAGCATCTATCCTCCCACCCACTATGCTAGTAAAAGCATATCCCAAAAATGATTGAGTACAAGATTCAACTGCTCTGTCCCATTGCCCTATTTCATGATGATACATATCGATACCCAAATTTCATTCACTCTATGAACCAAACACAACATGACATCAACCATTCCACACACCTATTTGAACCTCACATTAACTGATCCAAGCCCCATGCACACAACCCATAGATTTTCTAATAAATGATCCTCACCCTCAAACTGACAAATCTCATCAAGAACCATAGGTCTTATTTTCATAGGTAACTAATACACTAAAACCAAATAAACGTCATGTGAGTTAAGATCCACAAATGTTAGGCTCATTCACCAAACCAAGAAACAAAACATGTAGTCAGAATGTTTCTTCCACTAAACAAAAACATCATTGATTATATAATATAATAATCCTACTACTCTACATATTTAAAATATAAACTATTCTTTACACATCAAACCAGGTGAAATTTTAAGGAATCATCGGAATTTACATATTCCACCCTCGCACACCAAAAGCACAACCACAAGACAGGGTTAGGAATCCAAATGACACAGACATTCAATTCAATCCAAGTTACATGGCACTGTCATAATATGTTGTCAACAAGAAATATGTTAAAACTATGTGTTAAAAATCATGTTACAATAACATAACCTAATTAATCTAAAAAAAGGCATAAACCGCCTATGAATTCACAAGTATGAGTTTACCCTCTTATGTGTTACCCTCAACCAGAATGTGGAAACACTAACTAAATGCCCTGAGTCACATCAAAAAATTCGCTAGGTTCTCCAACATAGTCCATTAGTCAAGGCCTCAGTAAAACCACAACTCACAAGATAACATAATAGAATCATAAAGATTCACTACATATTACATTCCAAATAAACAATATAAGGTATTGTATAATGACATGAACCTACCCTACCCTATTCACTATCATGTCTGAAATAATTTTAAAGGGTCTCAGTCTGCCACTACACATTATAGAGGTTCCATAATCCCACCCTATTAATGTAGCTCTACTACCATCACTTGGGCGAAAACTATTCATACTAATGGTAAATAATTCTCATTGGGAATGAGTTAACACATAACATCAAAATATCATAAGGTTGGTGCTCTCAGTGGCTTCCACTACCCATACAGCTGGTCAATTCCGGAACATAAGGAATCTTGGCCACCTCATCACCTTTTTGTTTAACATATTAAAAATATACATTGTTAATCTTGTACCATTTCACAAGGATCATAAAAACTTTCAATAAATTTTAAAGTGTTTATAAAATCGGGTTTCACTCTCAAAATACGAAGAAAAATCTATATGGATTTCTTATGGGAGCCTAATTTAATAATTACAATTATCCATCCATTTATGTCAGCCTATATATCAGGGAATCATCCCATTAATTTGTGAAGTGATATTCCAATATAACCATATATGGAATATGTACGATATAAAATTCATCATCCACTTTAAATGTAATATTACATGAGTTTAAATGGAAATGACTATGATCAATAGTGTACAAGATATGAAACATTGAGTTAAAGATTGTAGTGAAATAATAATATTTAAATATTAAAATTATAACGTATATTTTCAATTTTAGGGAATAATATTATTAACCACGTTATAAAATATATGACGGTCATATTAATTTCTAATATATTAATTAATTATTTTTAAATAAGAACTCTATTTTTATAGAATTCATTATATTGATCAAAAATACGTTTTATTGTCAAATGGGTATTCAATATTTTTAGGAATGAATTTTATATTTAATTTATGGTGATTTTAGAAAAATTATTTGAAAAAATGAATTACCTTTTATTATTCAGAATTTCAAAATTATCATTCTTGAATTTTTGATGAATTTGTTAAAATATTTATTTTTCATGGAATAGGGAAGAATAAATATTTTCAATTTAAACATTGATATACATTTAATGTATTTATAAATTGAAATTATTTTTTTGGTCTGTTTTTAAAACATAATTGGTTTATTTTTTAAAATGATGTAGTTATGTTTTTTAAAATTAATTTTGTAATTGTATTTATTATGAATAAAATTATATTTATAAGGGATATTTGTCAAAAAATGATCTTTATTGCATCCTCCCATTATTGTATTATATTAAATTATGAAAGATTTATGTTTTGGATATTTATGAATTTATTCCATAATTGGAATGATTAGTTGTAATTTTTTGGATGTTTTTATAATTTTTTTGTCAATATGAATAGTAACCTTAGTTAATTTTTTATCATGGTAAAGGGTGAATTAGGTAACTAATATTAAAAATAAAATAATAAGGACTATAAAATGAAAATAAAACATTAAATTTGTTTAATGAATTAATTTCACCCATAAAAATATATGATTCCATTATAAGGATTTTTTTGAAAAATTTTAATGAGAATTTTACATTAATAATTTTTTATTTTTGGAAAATTTAATACTTAAAAAATATTGATTTTAATAATATTATAATATCAACAGAATTATTTTATATTTTATATTATAAATGTTACATTGAAATCTAAATGAATTATATTCATCATGGTAATTTATTTTTAATTTGTAGTCTAGAACTAATTTCTTTAAATGAATACAGAACGCTGAAACAATGATTAATAATGTAATGGAAAAATCAAATAAATGATATTACAAATATTAAATAAAATATAGATAGAGATAATTGTTTTTATCCATTAATTATATAGACACTAATTACATTATTTATATATAATAAAATATATTTTTTGATTTTTACTAGTTTTATTAATATTAATAAAATATAAGTAATGAATTGTTCTAGAAAATGACATTAAATATATTTGATGATAAAATATATATTATTTAATGACAAAATATTTAAAAAAATATATTCATACAATTTATTACTATATGGTTGATAATATCATCCAGGATATTTTTTGTTGATTTTTTATTTGTAGTAACTATACTAACATTCAATGAGTAAAAATAATTTTTTTTATGGATAACTGTCAAAGGGTTCAACGAGGTGTTAAAAAAATGATAAGTGTAAAATAATGAACTAATATTTTATAATTTTCATTAGGTGAGAGTATTTACATGAATAATTTTCCTATATATTAAATATATTAGTTCTAATTAATATAAATATGAAAACTAGTTTATATTAAATTTAGTATTCCGAGGAATTCCAAGAGTTCCCCTACCCTTTCTTATAAAATGGAATCTCTTCTTCTATTTATTTTAAACATAAGGATCCAATTTTGGGAAATTAACTTCCAAAATTTGTTCTTATAAATTCAACCCTCATTATAGTTATATTTTATTAGGAATAACTCCAAAATTAGTGGTCTTTATATGTTAGGAAAAGGAGGTTGTTCGAAAGAAGATGTGTCATTTTTAATCGAGTGTTTCTGTTTTATTTATTCATCAACCTCAATTGAAAAATATTAAATGAAAATTAAATAATAAAAATAGTATCCTCAATAAAATAAGTTGTATTTATGTTAGTAATAAAACCTATTTCCATTTCCACTTCTGTCAAATGTTAAACAAAACCATCTTTCTGGTGTAGAATAGACTATCTCCTCATGAACTAATGTAATGTGTTTTCCAAAACTATCTCTAAAAAATATATTATAATCATTTAATGAATATTTATATATGATATTATGGACATATTTATCCGTATTAAAAGATATTATATCATTTAACATATTACTCTACCTTTCCGTGAAAAATGACAATTCCATTTTTTGCATACGTGTGGGAGAAAACCTCCACGAAGAAAGGTGATTTTTTTTTCATTGCCATATAACATGAATGATTTATACATTTATATATAAACATAATAGAAATATATTATATTTATGATATTATGGTAACTATGGAGAGATAAATTAAAACATATTTTCCTTATAAAAATATCATTCAAAAATTGTAACCTTACACATGACTGTGTACGATCTACTCTCTCCATTATCATAGCGTAGTTTAGTATTAAAAACTATCTTACATGATTTTTTTAAAGGTATAATTGATGGTAAATTATAACAAATATATATTTAATAAATTTTTAAAGATTATTGAATAATGATCTTGTTGACCATAGCCAACCTACCGAAGTTAGTTTGGATTTATGAACTGAATATCATCAAAACATCCAATGAAAACATAAATTATTATATAATTATATTCAAAATGTAAAAAAATAAATAAATGGAATAATAAACGTGAATAATTTTCTAATAAAAGTATTGAATAAACATTATTTTATTATTCATTATGAGAAAGAACACAATTGTCGAGTCAAACTCATGTTAAGGGAATTCCTTTTAAAATTCCTATTTTGAAGTTACCCTATTATATCTTATTTCAATAATCACAATGAATACAAATTTTTTACATAGGTGACATGAATATAATTTCAAACCAAAATAATAACTCAATGATTTGATGTTTTCTTTATAAATTTCAATGTTTATTTTTCAAGATAATGGTTTATTTAATATTTGTGCAATTTTTAAATTTTAATAAATTATTATTTTTTGAACTTTCTTATAAATGTAAAAAGAATATTTTTACATAATGAAACAATTTTCATTAAAAATAGATAAGGTAATGTTATATTTTAACATATATTGTGAGTGTGAATTATCTATTCATGATAACATTTATATGGTATTTCACATATTTTACAAGAATTTATATTTTCTTGATAGAGACCCTACTACAAAACAAGCCTTTAATAGCGGTGACCTTTATCAGCACTAGAAAAAAGTGCAAAAAAGTTCCCCTTATCAGCACTAAAATAATATATGATAAATGGTATTATTTATCAGTGATTTGTTTTATCACTCATAAAAGGTATCCTTTATCAGTGCATTATTTTTAGGGCAGATAATGGGTACCCATTATTTGTAATTAACTTTTATGGCTAACGAAGGGAACCCTTTATGAGCACTTTATTTTTAGCTCTCATAAATGAAACCTTTATCAGTTCTCTTATAGTGCTGTTAAATGTACGAATGAAATGAAATAATTAATGACATATAAATTAATAATTATTTTAATAATATTAATAATTATATTAGTTAAATAATATTTAATAAAAATGAATGAAATTATTAGGTTATATATAAATTATAAGTACTCTAAATAGTATATATTATATATGCATCTATTTATAAAATAAAATTTAAACAATTTAAAATTTAAAATAAGTAAATTGAGAAATATGTAATTTTTTTTTAATTATAAAATTATTGATAATTTTAAATAATATTATATTAAATATATGTGAATGTATATAAATATGATTTAAATAATACAAAATATTTTGGATTTACATTAAATATTAATATAATTAGTGCATAATGGATTCTAATTAAAAATTAATATAATGGAAACATACCAATGAATTACACCCAATAATTGACAAAATTGAGTGTTGTTTGATTTTCCACATTAATTATAATCAAACAAGTTTTATATTAATTTTACGGTTAATAAATCAAATATTTTGGTATACAATGCACACAAATAAATATTTATATAATTTATAAAATCGTATATAGAAACACATACTACTAGTATTTATGTATTTTATTCAAATATTAGTAATAATTTTAGAATTTCATTATAACTTGAAACACTTAATATATAATGTATTCTATCTTAGTAACAATAATATATTTATAGTAAATTTTTTTATAGGTCGTTATAATATTATTTTTAATATGTTTTATGTTTTATTTTTTATTTATTTGAAAATGTAATCAATTTATATTATTTATATTTTATATTTTATTATTTTATGTTGTAATATATTCAGTACAAAATCATATTTATTTAAATATATATCAAAGTTTTTTTTAGTAATTTAAATTTATTTCATAAAAATTATTAATTTTCTCAATATTTATAAATTGAACTATTTATTAATTGTTCAAATATCACTCATTTTTATATTTCATATACATAAAATTAAATATTAATTAATTATTTTAAATATATATTTGTAAAAAATATTTTATGAATAAATATATTTATAAATATATATTTATTATATTTACACATTTAAATATTTATAATGATAAATAAATAAATACAATTTTTTAAAAGTCTTTATATAATTATAAACAAGTAATTATATATATTTTAATAGTTATAAATTTAAATTAATTTATTTAAATAAATGATAAATTTTAAATATTTATATTTATATATACTTGTTAAATTAATATACATAATTATATAAACATATCTATAGTTTTTTATTTATAATTATAATTATAAATCGTTCATTAGTGCCTTTTTAGCACTGATAAAAGGAATCTATATCATCATATTTCAAAAAGTGTGGAATATATTTACCAATATATTTAAAGAAGTCTAACAAGTCATGAACTCATTATGATATCTGAATCATTATGTGAATGTCACCCTTTATTAGCCCTCCTCCTTTGTGAACAAAATATCCAATCAAGGATCGAATCTGTGCACCAATGATTCAATGGTGAAAAAAATTTAATGCCCAAACGTTGTACATATTTTTGACATCTCCACATTCCTGATGATGAATCTTAGATTAAATCCAAGGTATCTTATTTTCTCCTCATCCTAACTCATTGATTGCTTGTTTTGACATATGAATTTGTGTTTTTATCATCACTCTTCCTTTACAACCATCTTATCCCTATGCTCAAAAATGTTTATTGGGGATGTTTTATTGAAAGGAGATAAGGTTTCCAGATTTTGATTAAAATGTGTGATGTTTTGTCTATCCAAAACAAATAGCCTCCTCTCTTGAGTTTCAATGTGATGTTGGGAACTATATTTTAATTGTCGATTATTTTATCATTCCATTTGAGTTGGGTCATAGACTTTATAGATTGACTATATTTCATAGAGAGACATGAATTTTTATATCCATTTTATTTTGATTTAATTTAAAATTTGATTGAGATAAGGGTCTTGATGAAGAGTTTATTCACCAAATGCCTCCATATTTTCAATGGAACATGATCCTAAATAGATAGTGGATTGGGTGGAGGAAATTGAGAGGATAATTAACATCCTAAATATTCCAACATCCATTAATGTGAAATATTATTCCCTTATAGTTGAATAAAATATAAAAATTTATAAGAGGTGTTGTTCTACACTAAATGAAATGAAAATATGGAATACAAGGAACACTATATGCATGACACATATTACATACATCCTAACAACATCACTTCCAGATATTCAAATTAAAAATTGCAAGTATTTCAAGATAGAGATCACATTTGAATATTACTAGTTCCATCAATTTTCCACAACATAATAAAAATTTTATCCAAGAGTAAATATCAATAAGAGTAGCCCCAGAATTGTTTCAATTAAACCAAAAATTTGTTTTTTTAATTATTATCAATATAGTTATTTTAATTCTTAAAAATGTCAATAAGATTTATCTTATCATAAAAAAAAACACCTCAGCACAGACTTTGTAGTCAATATTTTAATGTATAATTATCTAATATGATCTTTTTTAACTAGCAAAAATCGATTTCTCATTTCAATCAATAATACCCAAAAAAATTTACCGACCCAAAATTAAAATTTGGTTCGGCTAGTTTACTATACCATGGAAAAAATATTATGTTCACTGAAATGATAACCACTCATTACTACTACGTAAAACTCACTTCATTTCAATTATAAAAAAAATTAAGAACACTATATTTGATTTAGATTAATCTATCTAAAAACAACTTATTATTTAAAATTTCCATTTTTTCAAACATCATTTAAATGAAATCAAATTATCTTAATTGATCCATAATTTATAAAATAATAAGTACCTTTGTCCATGTAAAAAATATTTAATTACCTAGAATATCGTATTATGTGAGATGAACAAAAAATATCTAATATGAATTTATTTTTCTTTTAAAAATACTATAGTGTGACATCAAATAAAAATTAATCTTACATTACATTATTTTCTATATAATTTATTTCTAATTATTTATTCACATTCATCAAGGTTTTAAGAAATTTTTTACAATCCTTCAAACAAAAATATTATTTTTCCTATATTCAATATATGTCATTCAATTTTTGAATTCATCATCCAATTATTCAGAAGAAGATTCATCTCAATTTGGAACTATTTATATAAGATTTAGTCATCTCCCATTTATCATAAAACATTTATATCATCCATAATTACAATTAATTTTTTAATTATAACTAAAATTATATACTATGGTCCATAAATCAAAATAGAACCCACAATGGCATATCAAAAATTTATTTTTCTTATAAATAATACACGCATTTTCTTAAAAATAATTATAAATTTAAACATGTCTAGACATAATTATTGACACAATTTATCATCTATGAATTATGTTATATTTAAAACCTTTATCATAATGACATATAGTATTATTCTAAGATTATTATTTCTATTCCTTATTGATTTTAATTTAAATTTTAATTTTGAAATGTTTTCAAATATTTGATATACCATTAATAAAAAATGTAATAATTATTTAGGTTGTTACACAACATGTTATAGAAATTAAAATGGATGTTATAAAATGTTATATATATTATAATAGTTAATATAAATTTTTTTAAGGTATTCATCATCATATGTCTACTTGTATTGGTTCCATCCATAGGAATATCTGATTAAAATCAATGTAAATGAAATAAATATTTATTTACTCAAATGTTTTATCAACACATTTTTATATCATCCAATTTATTTAATGACAGTTTATTATTCTTGTTTATCAATTTTGTATTTCTTATTAATCTTTAATTTCCTATATTATATTGATCATTTGTTTAGGGGATTTATCATAGACTTAGTGTCTCCTTTTAATAGAGGTTGGAAAAGTCTTTGTTAGAGGATATAGATTATTAAATGTTGGATTTCTCTGTTAAATTTAGAATTCAAGGATTCCCAAAATATTCATATATCATAACATGTCCTCACTGCGCCCCCATTAATCATATAAAATAATATATAAGCCCCAAAATATCTCCTTCAATTGGCCAAAAGTTAATAAATAGTGTCAATGGTGTAATTCTCACAAATGGGATGCATTATACATATTTCTCAATCAAAGAGGGAATCTTGATGTTTGGACAGTAAAATCATTTTCCATATAATTAATTAATTATTTCATATTTATGTTTAATGTATTTATTTTTATTATCACTCACATAGTAATTTTTTTCATATATGGGTGAATTCTTATGCTTATTTTGGGTTGGTCTATCCATCTTCCCAGTATTTTGGAACTGAAACATCTATAGACTTATTCTCCCTTTAAAACTTTTCAACCTTGAGTTGTTGGAATTTTTCAGTTTCCTTCATGTTCCTTCAACTCCTCAATCATAGATATAATCTTGATTTTTCTATAGTAAAATAATTTTTCATAAAAATAATGTATTGTTTCCTATTTTTGTTTTACTTATTTATTTTTAGTTTTAATTGAATAATAATGGTTTGGTTATATTGGTTAACAATTTTTTTCATGTTGGGATGGTGTGTTGGATGATAGTCATGCTTATGAGATGATAAACCTTGATCAAACAATTGAGATAATATAAAAAAAGAAATAAGTCATGAATTTATAAAACCATGATGAAAATTTGGGTTTCTACTACATATTTAACTAATTTTTTCATTATTTTAATACTATGTGTAAGTTAATTTAGTTATCAATTTTATATAATTCTGATTATGTTTTTTTCATAGATCTTTTATGATAATATATTTACCTATGAAATATATTCAATAAGACAAAAAATAGATAAATGTTCATTTGTTTTAATGTTTTCACCGTTCCAATTGTCATTCTTTGTCGAACTGTAAGACAATATATTGATTTGATTTTCTTTGCCGAAAAAATATTTTCAGCTATAAACATAATGTCAATATACAATTTTTGAAGATTGAAAAATAAATCAAATAGAAAGCATGGAAGCATTGACATTTGTTAATTTTTTGTGACTTCGTGATAGGTACGAATTAGGCACACCTCAATATGACACACATTGAAACATGTATAACTCCATGTGAATCTTTTTATTTAAAATTAACATTACTTTTTTAAATAAAATATTACACACTCTAATGTAATCAAATATATTCATATTGATTTTCTAATTTAGGAAAATCATCTATATTTCACTTGTAAGAAGTAGTAACCGGCCTCACCCATTTCCAAAACAAGATATGCCAGATATGACTCAAAGAGTCAGTTAACATTTTAAAATCGACACTTTAGTTCAAAAAGTGACAAATAAAAATAAAAATAAAAACACATATATTTTCATGATAGTTTATAAAAATGAATTATAAATCATTTTTTATGTGTATGAATTAGTCTCACATAAAATTGATACACGACTTTCTAGTAAGTGTCGATGATTGGGTTACTAGTTTAAAATGATATTTTAGTAAAACTGATAGTTAAATAACTTAAAACTAAGAAAAAAAATTTATGTTGTTTTCATACTTTAGTAAAACTATCCAAATTTAATTTAAGACATTTAGGAGACATACTGACCTCAATCTAATGCACAATGTGACCGATATTACTCCATGAGTGTTTTTTATTTAAATTGACATCAATTTAAGTAAAAAACGACAATTGACCTACTCAAATCGGGGGAAATGAATTCAAATGATTTTTATGATTTAAGAAAGTTATATATGAGTCATTTATGATTTTTAGAAATATTGAACAACTCAATTAGATACACAATGTTCTAGGTATGGCTCAATGTACCCATTATTAGTTTAAAATAACTATTTTTTCTCAAAAAGTGTCACACATTGAAAAATGAGAAAATAAACTCGGATTTAATTGATAATTTATGCAAAATATTCCAAAACGATTTATTTTTTTAGAAATTGGTCTAACATAAAACCAAAATAATATATAAATGGTATGATTCAAAGTGTATATTTCTAGGTTAAAATGACCTTATATTAAAAAGGATGAGTGACATAATAAAAATAATAAAAAACACATTCAAATTGTTTTGATACTATAGAAAAAATATTCATAAGTCATTTAGGGAGTGTAAGAGTAGTCTCACCTCATTCCGACACATGGTGTGACCGGTATGACTCCAAGTGAGTATGTTTATTTAAAATTTCTAAAAATTTTAGTTAAAAAAAAAACTGACTTACTCAAAATAATTTAAAAACATTTATATTGTTTTTTATCAAAGAAGAAAATACATAATTCATTTTTGATAGGTAGAAATTATCCACATCTCAATCTGACACACGGTTTTACTAGAACAACTCCAAGTGTGCCCTTTTTTAAGTTGACATCAATTTCACTAAAAACTACAACTAACCTACTCAAAATTGGGAAAAAATTTATAAAGTTTTTATGAATTATTAAAATGACCCAGAAGTCATTTGATATGTGTAGAAGACATCTGAAAGTCAATATGATACACGATTCTCCCTATATGTCTCAATGTGTCTGTTATCAGTTTCGAATCATCATTTTAGTTCAAAAAGTTTTACTCGCAAAAAACCATGAAAAAACTCATATTTTCTTGATAAATTAGGAAAATAATTCAAACATAATTTGGGATGTGAAATAATTTTTCTCATATCAAACTGATACATGATGTAACTATTATGAGTCAAATTGCATATTAATAGTTTAAAATGAAATTTTAGTCAAAAAGAAAAATGACATACTCAAAACCGATAAAACACATTTAGAATATTTAAAAATGTTAGGAAATTGATACATAAGTCATATTATATTTGTATGAATAAGTCACACCTTCATCTAATGTACGGTGTGACAAGTATGACACAAAGTGTGTATTTTAATATAAAATTGATGCGAGTTTCAATAAAAGGGACACCTGATCAACTAAAAACCATGGAAATGAATTTATATTATTCTCATACATTTGGAAAATAATCCATAAGTAATTTTTTATGTGTAAGAATCATCCAAACCATAATATAATACATGATATTCTAAGTATGAGCTAATGTTCCCATTATCAGTTTAAAATCAAAATTTTATTTCTATAAGAGTAACTCACTAAAAACCTTGAAAACATGTTCATATTTTCTTTATAATTTAATACAACAGTTCATAAATAATTTGTGAGGTGTGGTAATTAGTCTCACATAAAACTGAAACACTATGTGACTGGTATTAGTCAAAGTGTGTGTTTGTAGTTTAAAATTACACATTTTAAAAAAAGATATGTGGTGTACTAAAAACCAAGTTGACACATTGAGATTGTTTTCATACATTATAATATTGATACATATGCCATTTTAGATTTTTAAGAATCTTCCAAACCTTAATACAATGTACGGTGTGATAGGTATTAATCCAAGTTCCCCTTTAAAATAAGTTAGTGTAATTTTAGTTTAAAATTCCCACCACATCTCCAAAACTGTGGAAATGAGCTTCGATTATTTTATAATAATTATATCTACTATTACATAATTTATTTCCTTATAATTTTTATATTATACTTTTTTAATTGTATTTAACATAGGTAATTATTAAATATGAACATGAAATAGAGTGATGTGCAAGAATAAACCATAACTCAATCTGATACATAGTGCTCCAGGTAGGACTAGAATTAGTTTAAAATTATCACTTTTTGTTAACTAATTTCATTAAATTATTACTTATATAAGAATTAAATTCCTATAAAAAATTTATTTTCCATAGCAGGGATGGTTTTTTAGATTTAGTATGAGATTGGGTAAGGATCAAAAGGTAAAGAACCTTCATGGTTTCGAATGTATGTAAAAAGTTTTATTATTTTAATTGTATAAAAAAATACATTAAATGTCTAAAATAGAGTGTTTTTTCATGTATTTGGGTTTTAAATTTCATTTAATTTAAATTCTATATTTTTTATTGATTTTTTTGATATCTTGATGTGTTTCAAGTACAATGGTGTGTTGTTATAGCACACTGCTATAGTGCTATAGTGTTCTTTTACAACACAATGCAGTTTTCCCCATTAGTAGTTATGTCAAAAATGAAAATAAATGTACGATTTATCTGAATTAATAAAATTCTTGATAAATGTTTTTGGATTTTAAAATCAATTATATTATCAGTTCTAATAGAGGAAATTTGTAGCACTATTATAAGCATATTTTATAGTTGGGAAAACTCCATTTCCCATTATCTGGGTATTTCGTTATTAATAATGATTTTTAATAAGAATTGATATTTTGTTATAAGAAATATTTTTCATATAGGTTTAAAATATTTTTATCAGTGGTTTGGATCATGGTATAGACAGTGTAGTTAATTTTCAACAAGTTCATCCATATTACAGTTCATGGGTTAACCCATTATTACTGTTCTAGTGGGTGCACCAAAATACTTTTTCTATGAAGTGGGTAATGATTATGTTCTTTGGAGAATTATATTGAAACTCATATGTATGTTTATTCTAATATTATGTATTTCTTTAAGGTTTTAAGATGATGTCAGAAAGAAAATAAATTTACTATTCTATACATTCTCTTGACTCTTATACAAAATATATTCATTTTAAAATGATAGATTCTTATACTTTTAGAGTAAATATTGTTTTCTTTTAAGATAAAAAAATATTTTTTTAATAAAAGGGTTTATCATGGGTTGTTATATTATATACTAGACAAAAAAGATTCTTGTTTTACAACCCTTACTAATTTTTTTTGTGCTCATACCATGTTTTTAAATTGTTCTTCATAGGAGTTATAGAAGGGTAATCGAAAAGAAGAAGACATGTTGAATGTATTGAATATTTAAAAAAAAAAGCTGTCTACCTTTAAATGATATTTAAAGGAAATGGATACTAATAATGTACTTCAAATTTTTAATATATGGGATTTTAATATATGAGTTTTAAACTAATTATAGAAAACTCTAAACATAAAAGTTTTTTTAAATAAAAGAATCAAATTATTTTCAAATGAAACTATAATATATAATGTTTATGGTTGGGTCCATATAGTTGGTCTCATAGTAGGGTTTAGTAAACTTTGGATACAATGATGTTTTAATGAGGGGTTATCTTAAGATTTATGGATATCAAAATGGGTTTATAAGTTTATGGTTTAATATAAATATATATAATGTGATATTGAATTTTCTTGAGGTTCTATGTGATTATGTTTTAAGGTGAATAATGATATTTTTGGGGATGTTTTAATAGGATGAATTGTTTGGAACACTTTGGTTTAATGTATCATATTAATATAGAATAATGTTCTTAATTTTTGGGGATTTAAATGGAAAACCCTAATGGTTTAAAAATTATTTAATATTGATGTCAACAATAATATTTTAGAATGCTAAAGAATTAAATAATTTATATATTTATTATCTTTAAAAAGACTATTTTAATTTTTAAAATTAATTTCAAAATGTTATTCTCAACATATTAAGGATGGTTTATCAATATGCAAGGAAGGAATCCTGACACAAATTTCTTATCCCACACATATGATTTAATACTCAATATCATAGAAAAATAGTGTTGATATGATAATTTAATAATATTGAGCATCCAAATCACAAAAAAGAAATTATTTGTTCTACTCAACACTTTTTTGATTTTTCAAAAGAATATATAGAACATGGTATCTTCTTTTTAAAGAAAACATGACTCATCCACCTCATTTGAAAAGTAAAATACTACAAATTACATATCAATTTACTTTATTGAGATATGAATTACATGCTGGAAGATAACATCGACATCAAAATAAGAAAATGAAGATCATAATGTATACAATTATGGTAAAAATTATTTTCTTATGATCTATGAATGAATCATGGTTGAGTGATTTTTAAAAATCAAAAAGTCATATTTTATATTAATGAATAAAAGGAAATATTTTGGTTAAGAATTTATGAAATAATTTTAATTATGTTTTCATCTAAGATATTATAATATTGAAATTTTTATAGTAAATTTCATTTTCATAATTTCAAAATATGACTATAAAAAATTCAAACATTAATGAGTTTTTCTAGAAAAGTTGATAATTTTATAGACACTAATATAATGAAATATGATAACAGAATACATATACATTTGGGTTAATCTTTTCTTGATGAAAAATTATTTTTTTTAATGTTGTTTTACATAAAAACCTAGAGTATAAAAAAGTAATATTTACTAAGGGTGATCATTGAATTTTTGGGAATATATGTTTTATCTGAGAGATAACTGTGAGAGTGAAATGTAATTTATTGATTAAGAGATTAATGTTATTTCAGAATATTTATACTATTTTCTTTACCATAAATTATTAATTTAAATAGAAAATTATGGGATATTAATTTATGAATAACGGTTGAATTATATTTTGTGGGAACATATGTTTTTTATATGGGCTTATGGTGATTCAGGTTATTTATGGAAATGATTAGTATATCATAAATATTATATGAATTGGGTATATACATTTTTTGGATGAGACATTAATAGTGATAGATGTGATACTAGAAGAATACGTGATCAATTATTTCTAATTTTTGGGTTTCAATCAGAGTCTGAAGTAATTTTACAAATTTTAAGGTCATATATTTATCAAATGATCAATGTTATTTTTTTGGGTGTTATTATTTACTTGTTGGTGATTAATTTAATATTTATTCAAATGAAGGATTATTAATTTTGGGAATTATGATACCATTTTATAACTATTTAGCATTTTGGTAATTTCTAATTTTCATAGCGATATGTTTTTTTTTCTGATTTATGTATTAGACGAAGAATATGAAGTTGATTATATTACGTTAGTAATATTAAATTCATCATGAATGATTAAAATTTGAAGAAAGATATGCAATTCTAGTTGAAATTGATAAATATAAGAAATTAATTTTTTTGTGTAAGTATATTTCTATATAATTTAATATAATAATGGAATTCTTCCCTTATAAAAATTAGGATAACGAAATAAAAACATGATATGATAACATTTACTATCAATAAATTAATTTAATTTTAACCCATAAAATATTTATAGTTTTTGATGGTTAATTTTATCATGACCATGTTTTCTATCAATGTGAATTAATCCTTTGAAATTATTTTTCTCTTCCACATCAATATCATTAATTTCCACTAAATTTTTTTATTTATAATTCAAATAAGTGTTATCCCAGATGACCTTTGTACTTCTCTTTAGCTTTTCTCCATATAAATTTTTAATAGTTTTTTTAAAGATGTTCGATTTTAGTAAAAGAATTTTTTAATGTCAATATTTTGATTATTGTTATTGAGTTAAAAATATTGGGGAAATAATTTTCTAATAGGAGGGGCATGTAATATCTTGATATAATAATAATAAATACTATTTTCGATGGTGTACAAGATATAAAACACCAAGCTATGAAAATTTAATGTGACTATTATAACCATTCCATTAAAAAGGATGGAATGAATATTATTAACTACATTAAGAATTATATAATGGACCAAATCATTTATATTTTATTAATTTATTATTATGAAATAAAACTAATTTTTTTAGTAATGTCATCTTATTCTTCAAAAATATGTTCAATTCTAAAATAGGTTTTGTTATATTTAATGGGTGAATATTATATTTATTATTTAAAAATTTTATAAATTTTATTGGAACAAAATAATATATTTTCTAAATTCATCTCTTCAATATTGTGTTGGGATTTAATGATGAGAATTTTGTGAAGAGATTGAATTTTCATTGAATAGTGATAAATATTAATTTTTCATTAAATTTTTTTTTATATTTTAAATTATTTATAAGGTAAAATTATATTTAGGATTAGATTAAAATTTTCATTTTCCATTTTTTTATTTAAAATGACCTTATTCTGATTTTCTAAAATAATTTTAGGATTGAATTTAGTGTCAAAAAATTTCACATCTAAAAAGAAAATTTTTCTGAAAAATATTTTTTCATTCCATATTTAAAGATGAATTTTAAATTAAATTATTAATATCATATGTTATTAATTTTTAAAAATGTAATAAATATTTGTAATCAGTGGGTCATAATTTTTTAAATTGGCACCATTTTTTTATTTATATAAACAAAACTTTTCTTAAATTTTATATCACATTAAAGTAAAAATTATTTAAATTAGGTAAAAATAAAATGATAAAGAGTATAAAATGTCCCAAAAAATTGATTTAAATTTATTTTTCCATTTCATCCATTATAATATGAGAATACATTTTACGGAATATTTTTACTATTTGAATGAGGTAACAAATTTTATAATAATTTATCCATGGAAAGGTAATAAATTCCAGACTCTTATTTTTAATAATAATTTTTTTACATTGAAATAACCGGAGGATATATTTGGTTATAAATAATGATTATAAAAATTAAATCATTATTTTCATCATGGTAATGTATTCTCTATTTTTACTGTATAAATAATTATCTTAATTTCTTATGGAATGCTTACACAGTAATTATTCAATTGATTGGAATATAAAATAAATAATGTTACAAAATTAAAAGAAATACTATGTGATCCATAAATTTTATAGAATAATTTTATATTTAAGATATATAACAAAATATTTTGTTTTAATATTACTTGTTTTCATGAAGTTACTCAATCCAATGCATTGAATAATTCAGACATTAGAAATTTATGATATATTATAATAAAAATTATTTTTTAAAATGACATAAAAGTGAAAAAAAAATCGTATTCATCAAATTGATTAGTATATTTTTTTTAATATAAATTCAGGTAAATTTATTTGAAATTTATCTCTATATAGTAACTATATTTACAATCAAAGTTTAAAAATCCTTATTATCATAGTAAGTGTAAACGAGGTTAACGTGCGGTGAAAACCAAATGATATGTATAAAAAAATGAACTAAACATGATTAATTTTTTTGAGATTATTTCAAATGATAATAATAATATATTATAAATATATTTGTTTTTATCTATTTTATCTTTAAAATTAAAACATTTTAATTTAATATTCCAAGAAACTACAAGAGTACACCCTCCCCTCTACTATAAAAGGGCTCATATTATTCTATTTATTTCACACAAAAAGATACATTTTTTCAAAACATGCTTCCCAGAATACCATATTATTATACTTAACCTCATTATATAGGACTTTTCTTATATATTAAACCAAATTTTTGGGTCTTAAGTTGTTACTAAATGGATGTGGTTTGCAGAAGATATGTCTTTTTAATCAAGTATTTCGGTTTTATTTCTTCTTAAAACCCCTTAAAATTTAATTCAACAATAATAAAATAATAAAAATAGAATACTATATATAATGAGATTTTATTATTTTAATATAAAAACATTATGAATATACTCTTATATAAAATTGGATACAAGTCCATAATTCTTGTGTGTTGAGGACTACCCACTCACAATCTGATGTAATTTGTTTTGTATCTCCATCTCGAATGGATAATTTATAAATATTGAGTTAATATTTATAAATGATATTGATGAAATATTTCTCACTATTAAATAATAATATATCATATATGTACATAACATTCATTTCAATGAAAATCTATTATGGCGTTCGTATATATGTGTGGACTACGACCTCCATGAAGACAAGTTATTCTTTTTATTCCCCACATCACCTGGATGATATAATTAGTTTTTTTTAAAGGATTAATATAATATTTATGATATTATTATCATTAAATTTTTATCGAATAACACTTATATCCTTTTCATAATGATCATTAAAAAATTGAAATATTACTCATGCATACATATGACCTACCATATCCATGATCATAACAAAGTTCATTTTTCATAACAATCATCATGATTGGGATTAGAGGTTTAATGGATTTATATATATGATAAATATTTATTTTATATTAATCCATATATGATTTTATAATTTTCACATTAACCATTGTTAACATACTGTTGGAAATTTTGACATATGAACTAAATATCATCCAAATGTTTGACATAAACATAAATGATTGAATAATTGTATATGACATGGTATTATGTAAAATAAAGGATTAATTAACATGAAAAATGATCAAAATAATTTAAATAATTAGCATGAGTTTATTATTTTAGAATATAAATAACATATGTTATGATTCAAACTCGACGTAAGAGATGTTCTTTTTAACACCATTCTTAATGATCCTCTTTCAACAATTTTATAAACAATCAAAATGAATGTATTTTCAGATATAATTATTGAATGAAGTTATCTAATATCACGACACCACAATGATTTAATGTTTTATTTTTATGATTACAGGTTTATATTCTAATAAATTTGTTTTTTATTATGTGAATAGTTTTTATATTTTAATAAATATTTTTCAATGAATTTTTTTCAATGATTTAAAAAAGAACCATTTTGTGGAATGATTGATTTTAATTAAAAAATACAAAATTGAATGCTCTATTTTATCATTTATGATGATATATACTTTTTACATATGTTATTAATTATTTGGTATTTGGATTCAATTACATGATTTAATGTGTTCAACAAATAAAACCCCTCTTTTTTACTATTCTCGGTAATCATTTAATTTGGCAATGGGGGTTTTAAGATTAAAAGTATTTTTATATATGAAATGTTCATCAAATGGGTTTTAAAGTTTTTATACATGTTATATTCATGATATGGTCCATTGAATTGTTTTACAAAGGGTCAATCCCCATTATAGATCTTGGGTGAGACTGAGATAGAATATATAATTACTGGTCCCAAATAATGATACAATGGATTGGGAAATAATTTTTTTCCAAAAACATTATATTGTACGAAAACAAAATAGTTATTTTAATTATTTAAACTTTTTAAGGGTTTTAATATTATATCCCAAGGTAGGTACATGTCTCGTCTATTATTGATAATGAGTTTTCATGTAAATCATTTTACTTCAAAACTTAAGATAATGATGTTTTTAAAAGAAATTTAATAGTGTTTTTACAAAAAAAGGTATGTTTTTAAGAATGGGTTTTTCATGGTACTTCATGTTTTTAATTGTTTAATGATTTTATTCATTTAGGTAATTTTATTATATTTTTTTAATCATCCTATTTTTTCTAACAAATCCCTTGTGTTAAGGCTAGGTAACAAAAACGATTAAGATATCTTGAAAGTCATAATGATTCTTCATTATAAGAAAATATGACTCTTTTTAAATATTTTGTACAGTGTAAAAATTTGATAATTAGAAGGATCTTCCACTTTATAATATATAAAATTTATATGAATGTGTTATTACCTAAATCTCCAATAATATAATTATAATATATCTTCTGGAATAAAAGAATTAAATTCTAGTTTAATAATAATAGAATATATAAATTCAATGTCCAGGTCCTTAAAGTTGGTTAAAAGGTAGGGTTTAAACAACATAATATATTTAAAAATTTCCATGAGTGGTTATATTAAGATTTATTATTTCCATCATGGTTTTATTTTTTTTATGGATGAATATATTTTTAAAGGAGTAATCCCCATTATTTAGGTTTTCATTAATGAGATTTTAAAAAGATTAATGACATTTTCAAATATATTTATTATATTGAATTATATCTTACACATAGGTTTAAGATGAACAGTTATTTTAAAAAAATATTGTTACATATTGGGGATGTAAATATAAAAACACTGTGGTTAAATAATTCATTAATGTAGATGTTTTATTGTATTTTTTAAGGTTATTGAATTATTGAATTTCAAAGGGTTCTGTCTTTACATGGACAATTTTAATTATAAAAATAACTTATTAATGTTATTATATATGGATTAATGATATTTTATCAAGATAGAATAAAATGGATCTCAGAAAAGGTTCTTATCCATTCCTGGTGAATTAATCATTACTATCATGGAAGAATCATGTTCATATGATATTGAATGTTTTTTTGAGAATCCAAATCACATGCAAGATATTTTTTGAACTATGGAACACGTTTTTATATCAAAAAAATTTATACGGATCGTGTTATAACTCTTATTTGCTTTAATGGACTCAAACCAACTAATTTGACATGATATATACCACTATGTATTTTACTATATATTTTTTGTAGACATGTATATATAATTGAATATAAAGAAGTCATCGATAGCATAAAGGATGACCCAGATGTCTAGATTTAAGGTATGAGTTATTATCGTTAGATCTATGTATGAATCATGAATTATTGATATTGATGAATAATGAATATATATTTTATATCATTAAATAAAAATAATAAAATGGTTAAGGGTTTAACAATGGATTTGAATGAATTGTTTTAAATAATATTTTGATATTGAATAATTTTATAGCAAATTTTGTTTTCAATATTTGGAAACATTAGTAAAGAAAGTTGATTACATTAAAGATTGTGTATTAAAAGTTATAGTTTTGGAGACAATCTTTAAAGGATATATGAAAAATTAAAAATTAATACTTTAGAATATTGTGTGATTGATGTTATATTATAAGATTTAGTTAAAAAATGAGATTTATTGAAACCCCTATAGGTTAAAATCTTATATTTTATTAGGGTTTTCAATAATCATTTTGGAACATAGGTCTTATTTTAGAGATGACCATGATAACAAAAAGTGATTCGGTAATTTTTAGATTAATGTTATACAGTAGATATCCACTATCATCGACACTCTGTATGATTATCTTTAATATAACATTATGGTATTTTAATAGAGGATTAAAATTCGAATTTTATTTTGGTGGGGCATGTGGTCTTAATGTTTAATTATTGTGTTTCAAGTCTTAATTGAAATTATTATCATGTCATGGATTTTTTTGGATCAAGGAATATAAATTTTTATAATGAAACATTAATAGTGATTGATGTTATCTTGGATGAATATGTGATCAAATTATTCTAATTTTTTATTAGTTCAAAATTATTCCGAAATATTTCAAAGAATTATAAGGTTATCTATTTATCATATGATCTATATTAAATATTGGGTGTTAAATTTGGGACATTATTTATTAACATAATAATTATTCTTGTGAATATTAGAATTAGATTCTAGTTCTCTTGGAAAAAAACTCCATCAAAATATTCAACACTATGAGAAATAGATTAGACTATTTTTGAAATTGATTAAATAATTAAATTCAAAATTTTCCATTATGTAAATATCCCCTATATTTTAGATGATAAAGAAATTTATCAAATCTAGGAAAAGTGATATTTAAATAAAAACATTATCTATTTAATTTTGTTTATTATTAAATCAATGGCTCTATAGCCTATCACATATTTACAATTTTGAGATGGTTAACATTATCATGATCACGTTATCTACCACTCTAAATTAATACATGAGAATTATTATTCTCTTTAATAACAATATCATGACTTCCCACTACTTTTTTCTAATTTGGAAAGGTAATATCATTTATGTCTGATGACCATCATACTTCCCTTTCTATTTTTAAGAGGATTTATTAATAACTTTTGTAATGAAATATTATGTTAGTAGGACAATTTTGAAATGTAAAAAATTTGACTAAAAGGGTCTAATTAATAATTTAATGGTTGAAATTTATTAAAATGTTTGATAATCTAATATCCCATTATTTTAAGAGGAAATATTATGTTTGAAAGCATAAAAGATTTGCAACACCGATCTAAAATGAAAAACAAAATATTATTATTTAATTGAGTCTCTTATAAGCTTGCTATTAAATTGGATTAAATGAATATTATTAGCTGCATAATGAAATATATATATTTAAAACTAATTTCTAATGAAATAATTAAATATTATAAAATGGGAACATTATTTTTTTATTAAATTCATATTATTCTTCAAAAACATGTGTTCTTCTCAAATGAGGATTCTTTTTTGAGTGAATATTATAAAAAATTATTCTGATTTTAAAAAAAATATCTAAAAAAATTAATTTTTGTGGATTTCTAATTTCAAAATTATTTTACGAATAATTTTTGGTAATTTTATGAAATCATATATATTTTTCCTTAAAGAGGAAGAAATATTTACTTTTAATTTGAACAAGTATTTTCATTTATATTATATTATAAGTAAAATCGTTGTTTCAATTATTTTTAAAATATAAATTTTATTATATTTTATGAATATATTATGATTACAGTTTTTTAAATAAATTACATACTATAATTTATAATAGTATAATTTTATATTTAATCAGACATTTTTTGGAATTTTTTTGTTGCATCTTCCTGGTTTAATTTTAAATTAAAGTATAAAATTTGTTTAAATTTTTTAATAATTTAATTACAATTTATAGACATTTGGATAAATTGTTTAAATAGGTCTATTTTAGATATACTAAATTTTAAAACTAACCATAGTAATATTTTTACCAACAAAAATGTTAAATTTGGTAATTAATGTTTAAAAGAATAATATGTGTTATAAAATAATCCTAACACTTGATTTAATTTTGTTATATGTGTTTATTTCCTCAATAATAATCCAATATTCAGAAAAATTTTATTTTTGTTAAAATATAAATGATATTATATATTTTAAAATATTTTATTTGAAAAAAAAGTCAATAATTTCACACTCTCTTGTTTAATAACAATAATATTTTTAAAATGGGGATAACCCAATGTTTTGTTAGGTTACATATAGAAATTAAAAATATAAATGTTTTATCATTAATGTGGTAAACAATTTAAAAATTTTAGCACATAAATAATTACCTTAAATGATTAAACAACGATAACATTTAAATTATTCAATTAACGTAAAATTTTAATAAATGATATTAAAATATTATAAGAAATATAATTTGAGATAATTATTATGATAAATTAATTGTATATCTCTAATGAAATATTATTTATATAAAAAAGTATTTTATTTTTATTTTAATTGTTTTCAGGATGTAATTATATTCATTATAATGGATAGTTCATAAAATGAACACTAATGATATATTATAATAAATAATATATTATTACTTGATATAAAATAACTAAAATTATTTGATTCATAAAATTGATTAATTTTTTTATAATATGAAGCATGGTCCATTTATTAGATTTTTTTACCAATCATAATAACTATATTTTATAATAAAGGATAATAATATTCGTCGTTATAATAAGATTAAAATGGGTAAATGAGGCGTTTAAATAAATTGATAATTGTAAAAATGTTACCCAAACATATAAAATTTTTATTTTATCATATTATTTCGACACTTAATCCCTCTATATTGGAAGTAAATTATTTTTTCTCATTTTGAATTGGAATATATTTTTGTTTTTTTAATATTTTGTGAAATTACAATAGTGTCCCACCCCTCTATTATAAAATGGAATCCTTATATTTATTTCAATCTCATGAAACATTGGACTCAGATAATACGAATCAAAATAAATTCATAGAATACATAAACTAATTTTATAGGTCATGGTTTAATCATAACACTAAAATTAGTAGTATTAATGTGTCATGATAATGAGGTTGCCTGAAGAAGGAAAATCTTTTTAAATTGAGTTTATCTATTTGATTCCTTCTTACTATCCTTCAAATATTCATAAAAAATAAAAAATAAAAAATCCAGTATTCTCGTTATACTGAAATGTTATTATTTTAATATCATAGACCATATCCATATCCTCTTCCATCAAGTGGGAGATAAAACTATCATTCATGTGTACGACAGACTATCTCCTCACGATCCTATGTAATTCATTGTCAATTAGTATATATCATGGAAGGAATATATTGATATCGTCAATATTTTTATATGATATTCATAAATTATTTAACATCATATAATTATAATATATCTTTTACCAACATACCATCCCATGCACTATGAAATAAGAACGTCATTCAAGTGTATGTGTAGAAATCCACCTCTGTGATGTCATGTAATTAGTTTTTTCCTCAGCATATCTATTATATGATATATAAAAGTAAATTAAAAGAAATTATATGATATTTATGATATTATTAACATTTTGGAAATATAAAATAATACTTACCTTCTTTCGATAATTATTATTGGAAAATGTAAGTGTTACTCATACATATATATGTCCTACAATCTCAAGGGTCATAACATAGTTCATTTTCCATATGCATCATCTATGATTGGGTTTAAATGTATAAATTATGTATAAATATGAAAAATATGTCCTGATTATTATTCTTTTGAGGATGTAATAATGACCTCCATGATCATAATCAATCTACTGATGTCTTTTTTGACTTATGAACCAAATTTAATCCAAATGTTAGACATAAAATTTAATGTATAACTATCTTTTATGACATAGTTATAAGTAATATAATGATAAAGATAAAAATTAAAGTGATAATAAATTATGCTAATAATTAATGTGAGTTTATTATTCAAGAATACAAGGATCATATAGGAGGTGTCAGGCTCAATGTGATGGACATTCTTTTAAAAATTACGTTTAATGTTCCTCATTCCAATCATATTAAAAAAAGAAAAAGGAATGTATTTTTTTATATATATGGCATGAAATTAGTTTAACACCATCAGTATGTATCTATTAATTGATATTTACTTTATATGTTTCCATGGATATTTTCAAATAAAATGTTCTGTTCATTATGTACAAAGTTTTATGATCTTAATAAATGATTTTCTTTTATTTTTTAAAAAGTTTTCAATAAAATAATATTTTATCAAAATGGTCTACATTCTTCCAAATATACAAAATAGAGTGATCTATTTTAACATATATGGTTACAACTAATTTTATCATCACTATAAAAATTATTATTTATTTCTGTTTATTTACAAGATTTCATGTATTCCTCAATGAAAAACCTCAATGAATTTTTCTTGGATTTTTTTGTTGAAAATGGATTTATTAAAGAATATGTAATTTTGATCTAAAATGATTTTCACATTTTTATAATATAGTATTTCAAGGGTTTTATCCGTGGTATTATTCTTAAAAAAATTATGAAGGGTTGAGCTCCGTTATAGCTCACAAGTAAGCCAAATATTACATATACTATGGGTTAAACAAAATAATACTCTAATGATTTGGGTAAGGATTATGTTTTCCAGTGAATTATATTATAACTTAAACCTATGGTAATTCCAATTATAATGATTTTGTAAGAGATTTAAGATTATGTTCTCACATACATACTTGAGCCTTCATTGTTTGCTAATGATATTTTATGGAAATCATTTAATTTCATAAGTTATGATACTAAAATATTTATAAGAAAATTGATACACTTTTCTAATAAAAGTGTATGCATTCATAAAATGTTTTTAATGGGTTTTATGTTTTTCACTAGACTAATCATTTTAATATTTAATTCACTTAATGAGATATTTTCTCTCATACCATGAACATAAAATTATTTTCCGAAGAGTAATGCACGTGTAATGAAAAAGAAGAGGACATGGTGAATGTTGTGAATATTTATTATGAAAAACATTTATATTTTTAAATGATCTATTTTTGGTTAAAAATATGAAATTAGAAAGAGTTTGAACTTTTTAATATTTTTTATTATTATTAGGAGTTATAACCTAGTTATCAAAATATTTTAGATTATAATACATATGGGATAATAGAAAAATGCTTCTAATTTAAACATAGTATATTATATAATTTATAATATTGAATCCTTAAAAAAATCACCATACAGATTTTTACTAGTAATTATTTATAAAACATTGGAAAATATAAATATGATAAATAAAATAATACGATTATAAAAATATCATGAAATTGAATAAATTTATCAGAGGAAGCATGCAAATTATTTAAAATTTATATGCCCCAAATATGACGCTTTTACAAGAACACCCTATCTTTCCATGCTGGTCTAAGAGATAGAATCCTATAAATCATAACATTATAATCCATGTATCTTGCTCTAGGTGAAAAACATAAAAAATGATAACAAATAATTCCAAAAATGAAAATTAATATCCATAGAAACAATGGATTTCTGCTCGTTCAAGGGTTGATCACTCTAATTAAAATCTTATTAAAATTATATAACTCATTCATATTCTATAGAAAAATATGCAAAAAATATATTAAAAATATAAAAATATATCTTATACAACTTTGTATTTCCCTGCCTTAGAATCTAGTTATCTATTTTTCCAAGCTAGGGAGCCAAATGACCATAGGCATGGATTAGAATACGAGAGAGGCTAGAATATAGTGGCATGTCTATGAAGGATAATTTGGGGAAACTATAACATATATTCATAGCTATAGTAAAAATAAAACAATAAGAGTCAGACAAATCAAGAAAGATAAAAATCTCAATTAAGACATCATATGATCCAATAAATAAGTATAACATTACATGTTGTAAAAATAATTAGAATTCCATACAACACCAATATCCCTTATTGTAGATTATAATCAAGAATAATATGGAATAATATAAAATTGAACTAAAATCATCCCCAAATAGGTTTAGATTCCATCCTGGTCCTATCATTTTTACTGCTCTCCAAGCAGGATAAGCTAAACGTTATGAAAAGACCATAAAATTAATCATGTGACCTACAAATGATAATTTTCTACCCTTGTTCCATGGAATCTTGAGTAGTTTGTGAGTAAAACTCAAAACTCTACCACCAACGGTTTCCCTAAAATGAGTAGTCCTTAAAAAATATGTATAAGTCCTATCATGAATTTCATGGATATGTCGTCCCAAATTAACCCTGGGACCTCTAAAGGTTTATCCAAGCCTACGGGTACCTGATGTTCTGCCTTCACTACCTAACAAGTGAGGCACTGAGAGACAAACCCTACAATATCTTTCTTCATTTCTGGCCACCATTTCAATCTTCAGAGGTCCTGGTACATCTTTTCCACAGCTGGATGCACCACTGGATGGGATGTGTGGAAATACCTCAACACATCCTCATGAAGTGATACTGGTACCATGGTACATCCACTGAAGAGGATAAAGAGCTCCCCACCTTCAGAAAATCCATCAGGTGCATGTCCTGTGGATATCCAAACACATTGATCTTCATAGTCAGTGTCACCATGTTGCGCCTCCCTAACTCACTAAAGAAGTGGGGGGAGTAACTATAAGAGACTGAAGAAAAACTGCTCTATATCGATCAACAATGGACATCTGCAAAGTAGCCACCTAATTTGTCGCTTAACCTAGCAGTTGTATACCATATCTTCTACTGAGTGCATCTACTACCACGTTCCACTTCACAATAGTATAGACTATCTCGAAGTAATAGTCCTGGAGGAACTCAAGCCAATGTCATTTTCTCATGTTTAGGTCCTTCTAAGAGAAGATATACCTAAGAATCTTGTGATAAGAGTAGTCTGTAAAATGTTCAGCAATCAAGTAATGTCACCACATCTTCAAGGAGAAGAGCACTGCTACTAACTCCTGGTCATGGGTAGTGTAGTTTTTCTCATGCTATATCATCTTTTGAGAACCATATGTGATAACTGCTCTCTCCTGCCTCAAAACACATCCAAGCCCGGTCCCTGATTCATTATAGTAGACTACATACCCAACGCCCTTATTTAGAAGCCTCAAACTGGGGGAACTAGTCATCCTCTTCCTCAGCTCCTAAAAATACCGTTAGATCTCTCCAATGACATGAATTTTTTCCTATACATTTTCAATGCTGATAAAGGTGTTGCAACTCTGGAGAAATCAGGAAAAAATATCTTGTAACATACGGCCAAACCCAAGAAGATTCATACCTCTGTCACACTTCTGGGTGGATCCCAATCAAGTACCGCCTCAATCTTCGCTAGATCCACCGAAAATTCAGCCTCCGAGATGACATTTCCTAGAAAGTGAACCTCTAGGATCCAAAACTGGCATATTGGGAGCTTATAATAAAGATAGTGCTCTCAGAGTGTGTCCATAACTATCTGCAAATGATAGGGATGATCCTCCTCGGTATCCGAGTTGATCAAAATGTCGTCGATGAAGACTACAACAAATAGATCAAGGTATGGATGAAATGACTTATTCATGAGTCCCATGAACACTACTGGAGAGTTGGTCATACCGAACGACATGACCAAAAACTCATAATGGTCATACCAAAATCTTAATGTTGTCTTCTGCACATCCACATATCGTACTATGAGCGGGTGATAGCCTGAGCGGAGGTCTATCGTCGAGAACCAATGTGATCCCTTCAACTAATCAAAGTGGTCTTAAATCCCTTGGAATGGGTATTTATTCTGAAATGTAACTTGGTTCTGGCACCGATAGTCAACAAAAAGACTCAAGATCCCATCCGCCTTCTTGGCAAGCAAAATCGGGTCTTCCCAAGGGGAAACATAGGGCTAGATGAACCCCTTCCCCTGTAAGTCCTCCACCTTTTCCTGAAGCTCACGATTCTCCACAGGATCCATCCAATAAACTGGTGTAGATATCGATACCATACAAATGTACAAGTCAATGTAAAAGTCCACCTCATTGTGAGGAGTTAGACCGAGAACATCATCAGGGAAGACATCCGTATACTGGTCCACCCCTACAGGATAGTTCAGACTATCCACATGAACTACTCTGATTGTAAGGAAAGACAACTGATGAGTGATTGGCTGCAATCATCTACGGGTAAGTCAATCCTATACTCTAAGGGCTCCCTTATTGGGATTGAACGTAAACCTAGTCCCATCTACGTAGAAACACCACACTTTACACCCAATACAGCAAATCCTATCATGGACTGTAGATTACCAGTCCATACCCAAGATGACTTCATAAGGCCTTGACGTCACTAATAGGAGATCCCATCCGAAGCACTCACCTCCTAGAGTAAGCTCACTTTGTCGGCACCAGTGTGAAGTCATTTAATCCTCTCCTGTAGGAGTCTCTATCCGTAAGGATCCAACCAACAGCTCTACCAAAATCGTCAAGGTACGAATGAGGGAAGTGGAAATAAACGAATTAATGTCACCTGTGTCTATAAGTACTACAGCTAAGGTGGATTAGACACAGAGCGTACCTCGTATCATCTCCGGAGCACCATGTTCATAAGTCTTAGTTGCTTGGAGATGAGATTACCCATGTCCACTTGCTCCCTTTGGTCGGGGTGGACCCTTTGTTGGTGGTGGCGGTAACATCTGGAATCGTCACCCACCGACAGCTGCATGGACAGCTCCTATGCCTTGTCCGCCTGCTCCCTATGGACCTCCTCTGTCAAACCTATATCTCCTCCTAGGTGATCCTTTGACCATCTACTGGTCATCTGAATAGAGGGTTTGGTAGTCATGAGCCATGTGACCCAGCCCGCCATATGCGTAACGCTTCCTGCTCCTCGCATGATTGGCACTATCTCGGGTTCCCCACACAACAGACCATGTATCCTGCGGTCGTCCACCTGTAGGTATGGTAATCTTGGACCTCTATGACATATGTCAGCTTCCAAATGCAGAAGAATCCTCTATGTGATGCCCGGTGCTGGGTCTTGCTACTGGTGACTGCTCAGTAAGAAAACTCTCCACTAAGAGGGCTCACTCTGACACCCCGTCTAGCATCGGTATGCTGAGAGAAACCATTGAAGCCCTGATCTCCCACCTAAGTCCCTGCATGAAGGTCCGGGACCGAAATAATGGGTCCTAAACCATATCATGGGATTATCATTAGAGGTCGGTGAACCTCGCTGAGTGATGAGTCATAGTCTTGATGCCCTACCGCAGATGAAGAAGCTCTTGTATGCGCACTGCGTAAAGGGTCGCTGAAACAAACTCTTCCCGAAATAGGCTCTCAAATTCTGCCCAGAGAAGAGTCACCTCATCGTGAACCTAGATCATCAAGCTCCACCATCTTCCTACAACTACCTATAGATTTCTACAGACAAGGATCACCATGAGATCAGCAGTGTCCCCACTAGTCATAAGACTCTCACCATGACCTACAGCCAATCTGCAGCCGCATGTGGGTTCATCTCACCCTAGAACCTAGGTTTCCTCTAGCGCTCTAACTCATGAAACACACTTATGTGACGTTAACCATCTATTGCTGGAGCTGGTTGCATCAGTTTCCCTACGACTAATTGTACCATTGGTTCCTCCGCTGGTGCCTCTACTGATAAAGGGCCCTCACTGAGGCCTCGTTGCTCGGTGGGCTGTCATAGCGAACTATACCTGAAACCCTCGCTAGATGGCTTCGTGGAGGCATCCTAGAAAGAAACATGTGCACCACGTTCAATATATTATACCTAGTGAGCTGACTCAAAGAGATCATAATGAAAAAAATTTCAAAACACACATACAATTAGTGTTTTCATGCACTTAGTCAAAAATTAGAAATAAGGGTCATGGTGTATGGATTTGTCTACTACCACACCAACACTGGATTCCCTAAACTGATAAAACCAGTCATAACACATAACACTATTTCCATAAAAAATATAAGAGTCAAATGTTCTATGGTATAACCGAATCCTCAGATACTAATTTGTCACGACCCGTCACCCGGGGCCCATGCCGTAACTACCCTAAGCCCGCCTTCCATAGGCTAGGGGATAAAAACTAGCACCGAAAGGTGTAATACCTATAACTAGGAAGGAATTTCCTTTATAAACTATAAAAA